>JACGDI010000656.1:1146138-1194909 GCA_014898725.1 Jacaranda copaia | reverse complement strand
TCAACATCTGAGGACTTTCTTTTCTTTCCTCCACTCAAATTGTTGCCCCCTTCTAAAACATAGTTCACCTTTAGGCTAGATTGCACATTGTGCACCTTATCACGAATTCGAGTTTCCTCTTCAATGCGCAAATATTTTAGCAATTGATCAACAGAAAAATCTTCGACTGAATGGAGTTATTTCTTTCCATAGTCATTCCAACTTGCAGGAAGTTTGGCAATAATTGCCCCTACTTGTACTATTTTGGGAATTTCAATTTTCAAATCTTTAAGTTTAGACACATATATTTTCATTTCATGTACTTGATCCATAATTAGAAGATTATCATGCATAATAAACTCAAAATATTTCATAATCAAGAACTTATCTGTGCCTTGCTTTTCGTTGTTGTACTTGTTCTCCAAAGCACTCCAGATTTCTAGTGGTGATTTGAGTGAAGCATACAGATCAAACAAGCGATTAGATAGTGAGTTTAGGATGTGTCCACAACATAGCACTTCATCTTCCTCTCTTTTAGCACGAATAGTCTTGACAACATCTGAGTCATCGTCCCTTGGTGGTACAGCAGGCTGATTCGGGTCTAGTACATAGGCAACCCTTAAAGTAGTAAGCAGGAACATCATCTTGTCCTTCCAGTGGGGATAATTTGTCCCATCAAAATAGTTCAGCTTAACAAAATCCTGATTCATCATCTTCATTCCAGAATTTGAGCCAGACTCCATTGCTCGATAATCACTTTAAAATTGTTAGGAAAATTGATAGAACTGGCTAAATAATTATGTGGCCTGAGGTGTGAACATACTTTCCTTAAAGTGATTATTGCCCCCACTATATGTTTGCTACCCCCACACACGTCGCACGTGCCGGCACGTGTCCAATTGCCAAGTGCCAAGTGCATTAATTTAAATATATAATAATATGCTTTTGGCTTCCCTCTATATTTTCCCTCCAAGTCTTAATTCAAACTATTGAGTGTATTATTTTTTATATAATAGATGAGATCGTCTTATTTTTTCAATGTGGGACAAACACACTTATACTCAAACTCAAATTCCAAGCTACAATATATATATATATAAATATATTATATTATAACAGACAATGCCCAAGAATGAATGTATATTGCATCATATTGTAGCATCAGTATGTGAACATGCGAGTGCAATGCGATGAATCCATTGACATTTGCTTCACATACGGCTGAAGGCAAGTTTTACTCACCAGGTTAATAGTTGATCGTTTAGTGTGATTGCCTACAGTTCATTATCCTTAGAATCAAAAGTCAGCCTCGAATCTAAAATCTAGATCATTTCTTGCATTGTGTAGCTTAGACCTCTTCTAACTTCTAAGGCTTTCAGATTATTATCAAGATAACCTGTCCTCTGCTCAAATGCTAAACGCTATGTCTCATCCACAAACAAAATCTTCCCCCAGTTACCTCTTCTACGTAAAGAATCAGTATATGGTGGTCAATAGAACTGTTTGAATTCTTGGGCTACAGAAATCATATAATTTCCAAAATCATACAGCCTTAATTTTTTTGTCTTTGGTCCAGTTGACCTTGCCAACACACTAATTCCCTACCAAATCTTTTCTTTTCTTTGCACTTCTTTTACTGTTTCATATGAAAGAACACCAACAGAAAGGAGTAATTTGCCTATCATTGTGCTACAGTAGTCACACTCGTGCAGAAAATAATCAAGAATAGAAGGATAAAGCAAGTTGAATAGATTCCATGTTAACTGGGGAAAAACTATCGTATGTGAAAACACGCAATATATGACCATTTACAGATTTAACGTAAAAAATAGGAATTTAGGATGATAGATTAGGGGATTAATTCAGAGAAAACTTAGGATTTAGGTTAATTTTATTTCAAAATAAGAAATGAAATGAAGTCAAGGCCAAACCCTTCTGTTTTCCCTTTAGAAGTGGTCATGTACATGTCACGTGACAACTTTCTGTTAGTTTTAACGTATGATATAATGGCAGGGATAGAAATCATTAAAAATGTTATAGATTGAGGATCTAAAATGTAATTTGAGATTGTTGAGGGACACTGAATAAGTAATTATATTTGAGGATCAAAAATATAATTTTTCCAATTCTAAAGAATTAGCCATATGCTGAACTAGAAGATTTCTCGATTTAAAAAAAACCAAAATAATTACTACTGAATGAGAATTGCTGTGTGAATCACTGCACTGAAATATTCCACTTATATTTTATTCCAAATGAATTTACATGCGTTCAGTAATTCTCTTGTTAAGTACTCTGTAGTTCTGCAGGTGTACGCACTTTTGGGATTACAGAGACGTTTTCTAATGCTGTACAGATTGCTTGGGTTGAAATTGCGTCAAATTATGTAGCCTATTTTTATAGGATTTTCTTTTTCCTAGAAATGTATACTTTTACTTTCAAGACAAAATAGACAAAAAGACAATGATTAAATTGCATGCCAAAGCCAAAACGTGGAGGAATTCTTTCTTCATGAATACCCAACCCAATGGTTTGATTTCTTCATATCAATCTTGAAATTAGATTTAGTTGTAAACACAGATAGTAATTTATAAGAAGTACAAAAAATCAATCAAACAGCATAACAGAACCCAATTCATTTGTTGCCCTTTTTTGGTCATTATTCTTTGTTGATGTGTTCACAGTTTGATAAATCGATCAAATTGAATCAAAATAAAAAATTTATTTATTTTTTTAAAATTAGTGTTTGATTCGATTTTGACTTTTTGTGTTGATTTATCAAATCGAATCAAATTACTAAAATTTTAAAATATATATAATTAATTTATATTTTATTAATTTTATTTCCAAACCCAACATAATTACGCAAGTGCACAACACTAAATGGCAACAACCATTGTCAGCCTTCATTTTTGCACAAAACTAAAGAACGTTTTTTAATTTTTTTTTTTTAGTCAGATTCTTCACTTTTTTCCCGATAGCATTTGAAACATAAATAATATTAAATATGGATTTGTTATTTTCTTGTGTTGGAACTACTAATTAAAAACTGATAAATTTGTGACATTAAACTTGTGACACCCCCTCTCGGGACAACACTTAAGTTGAGGCGTCACTCAGTTCAATCCTAAAGTACAAATCAACTTACAGGAAGACAATTCATACCATCCCCAAAAGATCAATAAAAGTCATTACAGTTAATAGGCCATTAGAAATTTTTTTCAACAATTATCAAAGATAAGAATAGCCGTCAACTTAAGTAACCACAACAAAAGTATTGTGTACATAACATCAGAGATCCCACATCATTCATCAAAATATATACATACTACTGATATTTAATCCAACTTAACATATTTCAATACCTCACTAGTTTAGACCTGACATACCAAAATATCTCAAAATTTTAAACATGACATTCCAAGGAAACTCGTAACCCGTATACCACTTGATCTAATACAAAACATGTTTCCCTCTTGCTCGAGCTAGGAATCCATATCTTTCATTCAACCCTATATGACAAAATAAGAAATAACAAGGAGGGTGAGTCTTAAGGACTCAGTGAGGAAAAGGAAAAGCATAATATCTAAAAGAAAGGTTTATGAAGTACAATTTTCAATAAAAAGCTTGATAACAACAAGGAGTTTAGTGAAATCAACAATGGGAACATAGTTAACATGAAATCAATTTTAGTAAGTTGTTGGTCATTCTGTTTCGCTCAAGTACTTAGCCTAGAGTGTAATAACTTGTTTTATGGCATGGTTAACTATATGCCAAATCCTTACACTCACAGTTCGTTGTTTTCAACTACTTGTAAGCTAGGATCATAGGTGGGTACTAGCCAAAAAGACTTGCATCTGCTGGTTTGTTCCGCATGGTCATTTTTCGAACCTAGACCCTGGGCTCAATTCCTCTTTTGGTGTCCCTCTGAATGATATCCGCCCACAGCATCGCATAGGTTAGTAACCGCCCATGGCTTCCCTTGGGTTAGTATCCACCCATGGCCTCCCATAGGTTAGTAAAATGTAATGCCACCAGATAACAATCCAATATCAAATAAAATTTACAAACTCAGAGAACTTCGAAGAGTTTGATCTAAAACAATCATTCTCCAGTAAGGACAGTAAAATATCAAGTAATTTTCAATTAAGAGAATCTCACAGGGTTCAATTTAGAATAGTCATTTTCAATAAAGGAAGATAACATATCAAGTATTTTCCAATCATGAGAACCTCATAGGGTTCGATTTAAAACAACCGTTTTTAATAAAAGATGGTAAAATATCAAGTAATTTTGAATCAGAAGAACCTCACAGGGTTTGATAATTAACATCAATAATAATAATTTGAATGGATATCAAATCAATAGAACCTAACAGATTCAACGATTTTGTGGGATAAAGTATACAAGCAAGAACTAATTAGTGGATCCCTCACAAGGGAAAATAGTATCTAACAGCGTACAGTAATCATGTCAATACCAACCCTCACAGGGGTTTATCAATGAAACAATAATTACAAGAGATGCTAGATTAGCGGAATCCCTAATAGAGTTTTCCAATAGATAATGAGTAAGCTTATACAAAGCAATAATCCAAAGTGGGAGAAACTATCATCTCTTGTGATCTTAGTACTATTATGCACTAGCTATGGTCTATTGATCTGCTGGGTCTATGCCCACATCACCTGATCAAAATATCCTTAAAATCATAATCTTGTCCACCCTAATATTCCTTAACAATTATAAAAATATCATTTAATAGTCTAAAATCACTTAGATTTATCCATTTACACTAGTTTTAAGGTTTTGACTCAATTCGAGTACTTGATATAATAATTTCCTTGTTGGCATAATAAATCTTATATCGAGTCTCAACTTAGTACCAATGATTCCAAATCAATATCAATGCTAATTACCTAAAATCATAAATTTAAGATTTTTTTGATCAATTATTCCCATTCGATCAAACTTAATCAAATAAGAATATAACCCTAAGTTCATTAATCCTTACCTCATTCATGCATGTTTCAGTTCTTGGTCCCAAATAAAAATTTTGGTTCAATTAACTATTATTTACATCATTGGTTAGGCTAACAATTTACTTAGATTAAATTAGGAATCAATTAATCAATTAATCAAAGTTTCATCCATACTTTGATCAATGAAACCCCAAATTCACAAACCAAGCACACCATTGTGATCATCGTGTCGAGAAGAGAAAACTACCTCTCCACCATCCACCACCACCAGAAAATGTCAAGACTACCACTATTCTCCTCTTTTCTTCCTCCTAAATCCAATAGTGTGCTTATTTTTTAGTTTTGAAGCCCTAAAGGCTCTCAATCGAAGATCACAACCTCAAAACACCACTTCCACTGATGTGATTGTCACCCTTTTTTCAGCTACTGTTGTCGCTCCAATTAGCCATGCAAGGCCATGGTTACATTCCCCATGCCTTGAGCTTTCAGAACTTATGCCCAAAAAGCTAATTTGATGCCTCCTCACCATCGATTGAGCAACTCCAACTAGAATGTTTTGTTTAGTTTTCAACTAGGTTTATGTGTATGAGTTGGTGGCTGGGGAGGGAGGGAGAGATGGATGCTTGGTGGTGTGGGTTGGTGTTTATTGTTGGAGATGGTGGCCGAAGATGGTGAGAAAAAGAGAATAGATGGTACGGTGATGGTGATGAAATGAAGGTGGTAAGGATGATGAATAGTGAGGTGAAGGAAATGGTGAGGTGATGACACGTCTTCACTTCATGCAATTTTTTTTTTATAGAATTCAATTTTTAAGAATTGACATTTAGTCCTTAATTTAGTAAGTTGTTCAATTAAGTCTTTTGGTTAATTAAAATATCATCCTAGCCCTAGTTGACTAGAAGGGCTTCATGCAAGCCCCTAAGTTTTATATTTTTATTCAATTAAGTTTTTCAAAATTTACAAATTAGCCCCAAAATTTAAATAAATTAATAATAATATAAGGGATAATTAAATCTCACAAAATCAAAAATAATAAAATTTAAATTTTATAAATTGCAAAATTTTGGCATGTTACTAGCTTCCATTTCTTAAGAGAATCTGATCCCCATAATCTTAATTAAATGCTGAAAAAGTTCAGGGTATTGCTGGTGCGTGAGATCTTCTCACTCTTATGTTGCTTATTCCACATTGTGGTTATGCTATAATACTTTTACTTGAGAAATCTTTTGATTCCTAAGTTCTCAAAATTGCTAATCTAAGATACATATTGGCCATTCTTCATATGTCAAATCGTCTTTCAACTACAAGTGCTTAGGTGAAATGATGTGAGAAGGATCAGGGTAATACTTTCAAAGTTGTAATACTTGGAAGACATCATGTATCCCTGCTAATTATTGGGGTAACACAAGACGGTAAGCTACTGGTCTAATTTTTTCACATGTCTCATATGGCCCAACATATCCCAAACCGAGCTTTTTACCTTTACCAATTTCTATAATCCCTTTCCTCAAGGATACCTTGAGAAATACCCTATCACAAATTTCAAATTCTAAATCCTTTCTTCGCATATCTACGTAACCTTTTCGTTTATCCTAAGTTGCTTTCATCCTTTACTTAATCACCTGCACCTTTTCAATAGTTTTCTGAATTAGCTCAGGCTTATAATATTTGACGACTTGTTGGTATTGCCTTGGTATTCCTCTAAGTCCTAGTGTACTAGTGATCAGCATTACTATCGTATAAAGCTTTGTACGATGCCATTTGAATGGTAGACTGATAACTATTATTATAAGCAAACTTGATCAAAGGGAGATGTTGAATCCAACCTCATTGTTTCATTTTGATCACCACACCTACTCTTGGACTTTCTAGTGCTTCTCTTTTTAGCATGTGGGCTATTTTGGCCTTTTAACTCAGTGTATATACCACCACATTCGTCTTTCTTGGGTGATAGAAAATAGAGAAGTCGTAGTGCTTTGGAAACTCCATCCATCATCATTGTCACATATTCAAGTCTTTTTGAAAGTGTATATACTTGAGGCTCCTATGCTCAATGCATACCTCAAATGTAGCTCCATAAAGATAATACCTCCATTTGGTTAAGGCAAAAATTATTATCGCCAACTTCAAATCATGAGTTGAGTAATTCTCTTCATGAGGTTTTAGTTTTCTAAATACGTAGGCGATAACTAGCCCCTTCTGCATCAACACACATCCAAGACCTTTTTTGTAAGCATCGATTTACACAATAAATCCTTCCAATCATTTTGGAAGAGCTAAAATTAAAGCGGTGGTCAATCTGCTCTTCAATTCCTAGAAACTTCAGTCACATTTATCACTCTAATTAAATGGCTAATATTTTTGGGTTAATTTAGTCAATGAGCTAGCTATTTTAGAAACGTTTTGTACAAATCTTTGGTAATAACCAACAAGTCCCAAGAAACTATGAACTTTTGTTACAGTTTCAGGTCTTTTCCAGTTTCAATCCAGAACTCACACTTGCTAAATTTGGCATACAAATGATGCTCCTTCAAAGCTTTAAGAACTAAGTGCTAGTGCTTAGCATGCTCTTCTTTGGATTTGAAAAATACTAGGATGTCATCGATAAAGATGACTAAGAACTGGTCTAAATACAGCCTGAAAATTCAATGCATTAAGTCTATATACGCTACCAATGTATTAGTTAGTTCGAAAGGCATCACTATGAATTCAAAATGACAATAATGAGAATTGAAAGCTATCTTAGGAATATATTCTTCCTTGATCTTCAATTGATAGTACCTTTGTCTCAAATTTAGCTTTGAAAAGATTCTTGACCCTTGTAGTAGATCAAATATCTCCTCCACATAAGGTAAGGGTACTTATTCTTGATCATGACCTTGTTCAATTCTCGGTAATCAATACACATCCTTAGAGACCTATCATTCTTTTTGACAAATAGTACTAGAGCTCCCGAAAGGGATGTGCTCGGTCTAATCCCCCTTTTCTAGTAACTCTTGGAGTTGATTCTTCAATTTTTTAAGTTCAACAGGTATAATTTGGTAAAACGTTTTGCAAAAAGGTGTGGTCCTAAGAAGAGTGTGAATTACAAACTCTATCTCCCTGTCTAGGGGAAACGAGTTTAATTCTTCTAGAAATACTTCTAGGTACTCAAGTACTACTTCCATCTCTTCAATCTTAACTGTATCTCGAGGCTGTTGATAAGGTATGCCAAAAACCATTTCCCATCTTCCCTTAAAATATTTCTTGCCTCTATCATAGATATAATAGGTACCACGGAGGTATCATTTATGGGATGGCATGTAGGTACTGATGTCGTGTCCTTGAGAGTGAGGCACTTGGTATAATAGTTTATCTGTGCATGATTTTAATATAGCCAATCCATGCAAATGATCAAATCATATCCTTATATAGGCATTTGTATAAGATCAGCTAAATACTCCCTATCCCCAATCAAAATTGGACAATCTCGATAGACTACATCTATCATTAACCCTATTCCTAAGGGTGTTTGAACTTCTATATGATATGCCATAACTTTAGGTTGCATATTTAATTTTTTGAATATTTTAGGAGACATGAAAGAATGTGAAGCCATGGGATCATACAAGGCATTTTCAATAATTCTAGAAATAGAAATCATGCCTTCAACCACATCAAAGAGATCGGACACATCTACTCTAATGAAAGGATATGCTCATGCTCAAACCTTTGGCTTCCCACTAGATCCTACAACATGTTTCCCTTTTTCTACCGAGGCTGGCTTTCTTCAATTTAGGTAATCCTTGAATAAGTGTTGATCACTGCTATAGACTATGCATCTACCTTGCTTTATCCAGCATTCAGATTCATCATGACCTAGTTTCCAACAAAATCCACACATCTTGGGTATTAGATTTGTTGCTTCGTCGATCTGATAAGCTCGCTGGTTGGCACCCCTAATTTGTAATTTTGATTGTTTCTTCCTAGGGTTGTTTACCTATTAGGCTATAACCTCTCCTTCATCCCTTTGCCTCAATCTTCTTGATCTCCCACAGATTTGATTCTATCTTTAATACTTTACTCACCACGCGATTATAATTCAAAAGATCACAAAAAAGAAGGGCCCATCAAAGTTCTGGCTATAACACTTCCACAAACTTACAAACCTGTCGCCTCTCATCTATCAGAATGTGAGGTGCATACTGAATCAATCAACTAAATGTGGCTTCATACTGACTGACTGAAGATGTCCCTTGTATCAATTTCATGAATTCTCTTTCCCTTACATACTTCATCACTTCTAATACATATTTTCCCATAAACTCCTGAGTGAAGTTTTCCCAGGTCTGATGAGTTCTCTCTACAATCCACTTACGATATATCATTTGCCACCAATCATAAGCAAGACCATCTGAAAAGAATGTGGTGTATCAGATCTTCTACTCATCTGGGTATCACAAAGTTCCAAATATCTTTTTCACTCTTAAATCACATCTCAACTTTTTTATCATCAGTTCTCCTTAGAAATTTTAGGGGTTGCAGTCAGAGGAACCGAACTAAAGTCAATCTTTCATAGGCTCTTCAACATTTTGTGCTCGGTGACCCTGTCCACAAAATTGCAAAAATTGTTGCCACATCAAGAACATGGGCTCTGTTGGTTGGCCTACACCTGGCTAATTAACCTGAGGGGTCTGTGAAATCTCTTCCTCTTGCAGGATTGGTTACTTAACCAGTGTTCTTTACCTTGGGACACACTATGTAGTAGCTCGTGGAGCAAGTGGTCTCCTTCTTCCCTGTCAACCTATTTGAGTTAGGTCAAGTATATAAGACCCTTCATGTGATGGCATAGTTTTTCTCTAAATCGACCTTAACTCTTTCTTAATTTATGCTTGTCAAAACATACAATGACATCGAAGTAGTAAGGGTCTAAGTACATTGACATCTAAATCAACCATAATTTCTTTTAATTGATCATTCAAATATAATTATAGGGAATTTGACAACCTAAACCAAGTTTATCGCAACATAAGTCAAAGCAATAAAGGTCTAAATAAAAATGTTCATTGTCACTCAAATCTCACTCATAGTCCTTTCTTAACCACACAAAGACTTCCAATCTCATACTAACTAACCAAATGTTCACTTCTTAGTCTAGGTATAATCCCTGCCTTCATACAAATTTGTTATATATCACCTCAATTCCTATTTGTGTAGGACATCGTTGAACCTAGGCGTTGATACCACCTATGTAGCACCCCATCTCGAGACAACACATAAGTTAAGGCATCACTCAATTCAATCCAAAAGTACAAATCAACTTACAGGAAGATAATTCATACCATCCCTAAAAGATCAATAAAAGTCAATACAATTAATAAGCTTATCAGAATAGTTTTTCAAAAATTACCAAATATAACATTAGCTGTCAACTTAAGTAACCATAACAAAAGTACTATGTACATAACATCATAGATCCCATATCATTCATCAAAATATGTACATACTGCTAATATTTAATTTAACTCAACATATTTCAATACCTCACCAATTTAGTCCTGACATACCAAAATATCTCTAAATTTTAAAGATAACATTCCAAGGAAACCCATAACCCGTATACCACTTGATCTAATACAAAACATGTTTCCCTTCAGCTCAAGCCAGGAATCCATAACTTTCATTCAACCTTGTATGAGAAAATAAGGAATAACAAGGAATGTAAGTCTTAACGACTCGGTATAATATCTAGAAGATGGTTTATGAAGTACGATTTTCAATAAACAGCTCTATAACAACAAGGAGTTAAGTGAAATCAACAATGTGAGCGTAGTTAACATGAAATCAATTTTAGCAAGTTGTTGGTCATTCCATTATGCTCAAACACTCAGCCTAGCAGGTAATAACTTATTTTATGACACGGTCAATTACATACCAAATCTCTACACTCACAGTTTGTTGTTTTCAACTACTTGTAAGCTAAGATTATAGGTGGGTACTACACAAAAAATACTTGCGTTCGCTAGTTTGTTCCGCATAGTTATTTTTCAAACCTAGCCCCTAGACCCTATTCCCCCCGTGGTGTCCCTCCAGCTGATATCTGCCCACGGCATCTCATGGGTTAGTAACTGACCATATCTTCCTATGGGTTAGTACCTACTCATGGCTTCCCATAGGTTACTAAAATGTAAGACCACTAGATAATAGTCTAATATCAAATAAAATTTGCAAGCTCAGAGAACTTCAAAGAGTTTGATCTAAAACATTCATTTTCTAGTAAGGATGGTAAAATATCAAGTAATTTCCAATCAAGAGAACCTTACAGGGTTCAATTTAAAACAATCATTTTCAATAAAGGACAATAAAATATTAAGTAATTTGCAATCATAAGAACCTCACATGGTTTGATTTAAAACAGTCATTTTCAATACAATATGGTAAAATATCAAGCAGTTTTGAATCAGAAAAACCTCATACGATTTGAAAATTAACATCGATAACAATAATTTGAATAGATATCAAATCAGCATAACCGAACAGATTCAACAATTTCATAGGATAAAGCATACAAGCAAGAACCAATCAGCAAATCTCTCATAAGGGAAAATTGTATCTAACAGTGTATAGTAATCAAGCCAATACCAACCCTCACAGAGGTTTATCAATGAAATGATAATTACAAGAGGTGCCAGATTAGTAGAATCCCTAACAAGGTTTTCCAATAGATAACGAGTAGGCTCAAACAAAGTAATAACCCAAAGTAGCAGAATCCCTTACCTTTTGTGATCTTAGTACTATTAAGCACCAGCTGTGGTCTACTGATCTGCTTGGTCTACACCTTCGTCACCTGATCAAAATATCATTAAAATCATAATCTTATCCAATCTTAATATTCCTTAACAATTATAAAAATGTCATTTAATAGTCTAAAATCACTTAGATTTATCCATTTATGCTTGTTTTAATGTTTTAAAGTGATTCAAGTACTCGATACAATAAATTCCTTGTTGGCATAATAAATCTTATATCGAATCTCAACTTAATACCAATGAGTCCCAAATCAATATCAATGCTAATTACTCCAAATCATAAATATAAGGTTCTCTTGATCAATTATTCCCATTTGATCAGATTTAATCAAATAGGAATATAACCCCCATGTTCATTAATCCATTTCTCATCCATGCATGTTTAACTTCTTAGTCCCAAATCAAAATTTTGGTTAAATTATCTAGTATTTACATCATAGGTTAGCCTAACAATTTACTTATATTAAATTAGGAATCAATCAATCAATTAATCAAAGTTTTACCCATAATTTGATCAACAAAACCCTGGATTCACAAACAAAGCGCACCACTATGATCATCGTATCGAGAAGTGGAAACTGCCTCCCCACCATCACTAGAAAATGTCAAGACCACTACTGTTCTCTTTCTTTCTTCATCCTGAATCCAACAATGTGCTTATTTTTTAGTTTTGAGGCTTGGAAGGCTTTCAACAGAAGATCACAACGTCAAAACACCACTTCCGCCGTCGTGACTGTCACCCCTTTTCAACCACTACTGTCGCTCAGATCAGCCATGCAAGGCTATGGTTATGTTTCCTGTGCCTCAAGCCTCTAGAACCTATGCCCAAAAAGCCAATCTGATGACTCCTCACCGCCAACAAGCAACTCCCACTAGAATCTTTTGTTTAGTTTTCAATTGGGTTTGTGTGTGTGAGTTGGTGGCTAAGGAGGAAGGGAGAGATGGATGCTTGGTGGTGTGGGCTGGTGTTTACTGCTGAAGATTGTGGCTGGAGATGGTGAGAAAGAGAGAGGAGATGGTATGATGATGGTGAAGAAATGAAGTTGGTGAGGATGATGAATAGTAAGGTGGTGAAGGAAATGGTGAGGTGAAGACACATCTTCACTTCATGCAATTTTTTTTTTTTATAGAATTCTATTTTTAAGAATTGAAATTTAGTCCTTAATTTAGTAAGTTGTTCAATTGAGTCTTTTTGCTAATTAAAATATCATCCTAGCCCTAGTTGACTAGAGGGGTTTCATGCAAGCCCCTAAGTTTTAAATTTTTGTTCAGTTAAGTTTTTCGAAGTTTACAAATTGACTCTAAAATTTAAATAAATTAATAATAATATAAAGGATAATTAAATTTCACAAAATCAAAAATAATAAAATTTAAATTCTATAAATTGCAAAATTTTGGGGGTTACAAAACTATTTTTTGAGGCAATGTTATTTTTTGTCAATTTTATTTAAAAATTGAAAAATTTGGTAATTCAATTTTTAGTCAAACCAAAATTTTTCAATTTTTATCAAATTAAACCAAACAATTCGATTCGGAACTCAGTAAGCTAGTTTGGCATCTTGAATTGTTGATTAATTGAATTTTCAATTTAATTGATTTAATTTTTACTGAATGAACACCTATAGCCCTTAGCAACGATTTTGTAAATACATCACCTGTATAATTATTCTTTTAATATTATGAAGAGCTTTAAAGCAAATGCTTATGCCAATAGCATAACTTCTTGCATTATTATTTACTATGACGACCGTATGATGTGGTCTGATATACGTACGTAATATATGCATATTCTATTGATTAAAATTTTTTAGTTTAATTCAACTTAATTTGAATAAAGATAAATTAAATCTTACATATTAAGATAAATTATTTTAATGAAATTTTCATTTTATTTAAATGAAAATATATTTTGAATTAAAAAAAGTTCAATTTAAATAAAATATTATTTCCTCAATTGATATTGTTGCTATATTAATTTTTCAATAATTGAATTAACTTTCTTTTTTCTTTTTCCAATTCAACACTTCAAACTCAATTTAAAATACTTATTGATAGTTTTATGAAGAATAGTTAGCAACGAAACCCATTTGATTGCTATTAACAACCATTTAAAGTTGGTTGTTGTAAATATTTTCTCAATGACCATATAAAATTGGTCACTAGGTATATATTTAGTAGCCAAATTAGTTGGATGTTGATAATTAATTTAAATGGTTTGTAATACTATTAAATATTTTGTTACTAAACTTGTCAAAATTAATATTTATCTATAGCAATCATTAAAATTATTGTCAAAGACTTTAATCTTGATCGATATACAACTAACGAGAACTCCCTGAAGTATAGCGACCATTTATAGCAACTAATATTGGGTGATCACAAAAAGATCTAAATAACTTCACATTACCGACCATATGAGTTTTGTCACTAAATGCATATCTTTAGCTACCATTTTATCGTTCTCACTAAGAATTTGGTTGTTAAAATCAATTTCTCTTGTAGCATATTTATGAAGATTAAATTTGTAGTGCCCCTCTCGGGATAGCACCTAAGCCGAGGCTCCACTCTGATCAATCTTATACAAAAACTTGTAACAAGAATACTGGGCTCAAAATTTCCTTCAACGTCATAACAAATCAAGTAGCGAAATTTACATCTTAATTGATACCATAATCAATAACATTTATAACCAAAAACTATTCTTCAAAGGTACATGGATATATTTACAATCCTAAAAAACATCCTTAATGTCTCTACCATATCATATCATCTCTAAAGATGAAGTGCAACATACATAAGGTCTTTAAGCAAATACACATGATTGTTCTAGTACAAACGTATACTCGCTAATTTGATCAGAAGTCCAAGCCTATCATTCAGTCCTATCTGAGAAAATATAGAAGAAATGGAGGATAAGTTTAAAGGACTTAGTAAGGGATATTCATAATATAGAGAATAGGGATTTGTTAGGGAAAGATCAACCCAACAACCATCAATTAACAACAAATAAAGAAATAGATTAGATACAGGTAATCAAGTATCAATTTACAAGCAGATCAAGTACAGACAATAAAAAACGTTCAGGGTTGTAATTGTTGGCTCAAACGGCCCAAGATCATCTCAATTGATCTTGCTTGAGAGGAATAGAGTGTCTCAACCAATCATAATTGAGAAGAAATACAGACAACTTGTTCAACCTAGACAACAACCCAATCTAGACCAAGAAACTTAACTACCCTTATTGCTCCACGAGTAGGGCACAACAATCAAAATACGAATTAAAATAGGACAACTCATCAATTCACCTTATCAATAGTTTTGGGTTTACAGCTTATCCCATACAGTAGAGAATAACGTCTCGTTACTGAACTAATTTATGGCTTATCTATACACATAGTAGGGATTAAAGTCCCAGTACTTGATTAGGTCTCATAGGTTTAAGGTTTATCCATACACATAGTAGGGATTAATGTCCCGTTACTTAACCAAGTCTCATAAGTTTACTATTTATCCCATGCACACTGAAGGATTCACATTTCTTTACTCCCATATAACAATCACACTGTAACAAATAACCAAACGAATGGATAACAAATAATTAGATAACTAATAGATGGAAGCAAATGCAGAACAAAACAGACGATTATGCTGATAAGGCAACAGGTATGATATAGAACTGTGCAAATACAAGACATACAGATATTAGAAATACATATAATAGATAGAGGTTCTGGCTGCCAGAACAGATAGAAATTTGAATTAACCCAATAGATAACCCTCACAAGTGTGTACAGAACAAATAATAGATAAGAAATCAAATCTCAAATAATTCGAGTACGTATAGAAATAGAAAAGTCCACACAAGGGCTCATCACAATTAACAAATAGAGAGAAAAGTGCCAGATTAGCAGACCCTCACTCCCGTAGTCTCAGAAACTACAATCATTGTCGAAAGCTTACTACTCCATGGGTCCCAATTCCACGTTACCTAATTTAACATAATAAGGTTGCAATCAAATCCCTACTTAATTCTAATAATCCTTATTAATTACAAATAAAATTGTAATAGCCCAACATCACTAATTAATCGAATAACATGATAGCTATATGCTTAAATGATACTATTAGCTCAGAGTGGCTAATAAAGCTAAAATTATCATAAAAAATCCTGGATCTCACGTTAGATCTGATAATAATACTTAAGCTGGTCCTCAGTTATATATTTTAACCTTACATCAGTATTAGGAATCACAACAAACGATCCAAATATCTAAATTATTCCAATTATTATTCTTAGGCATCAAATCCATAATCTATAATTCGGGTTTCACATTTTCCAATTAACTCAATAAATCCTAAAATTATCATTTAATTCAAATTCGGGTCCACAAAACTCATAACAATCTATGCATAGGTATATATATACATCAATCATATATTAAATCCTCATTTCTTCGCAAAATACAAGATTTATAAGTGAAAAGGCATAATATACATAAATATACGTAGTCCCTTTCCAACTCATTACCCATGATCCAATTATAAAGACATCAAAATCATGAACTGAGACCACCATTATGATCACCGCAATGAGCTGATGACACTATTTTGGGGCTGCCGAAATGCCGCCGCTAAAAAATGTCGCACCACTACCAAACTACTCCTTTCGAGCTCATGAATCTAATAGCGCTATTAGTTTCAAGTTTCATGGCCTATAGCTACCGAAGTCAAGCCCAACAGTTAAGAAAGCCAACTTCTATCACTGAGCTTTGATCATCTCTTCCCATAGCTGCCGCCATACCGATTGTCCATGCAAGGTTCCTATTGTGTTCCCTTCACTCGGCTCTACAAAGCTATAGCTTTAAAACCCCATTTGATCACCAAAAAAGCACAAACCTACTTACCCCGCAGTGAAGTGCTTTCAGCCTCACTCACATTGGCTCATCGAGGAAGCCTTTCAGTCGAGGTTGGTGGTTGCTAAGGAGTTGGAGGTATGAAGAGAAGGATGATTAGGTTGGCTTGGTGAAAAGAGTTGCCAGTGAAATTTGCCGTGTGGTTATGGTAGTCATGGTGAAGATAGAAAAACAAAGAAGAAAAAGGAGAGAAATAGTGAAGAAAGGAAGCCTTGCCCTCTATATAAATTTAATTTTTCTAAAATTACACATTGACCCCTCCAAGTTTATAAGTTATGCAATTCGGTCCTCCAAAATTCCCACAAACTTCAATTCAACCCCAAACTAAGTAAGTGCCTCCCTTCGACCCCTTTGACCAAAAATCAATGCCATGCAAACCCCAAAATTTTGAAATGTGCTACAGTAAATTTTCTAAAATTTGCAAATTTGCAACAAAATTTTCAAAAATTTTGCAATCAAGTCGTTTTTATTATTTTTCAAGCCCAAAAATTCAATCAATTTACATCTTGAATTCTAAACCTTTATTTCTCAAAATACAAAATTTCAAGGGTGTTACAAAATTAATTTAAAAAGTACAAATATAAAAATCTTTGATCAATGTGCTTTATAAAATTAAAATAAATAAAATTGTAGAATCAACTTTTTTTTTTCTTTTTTTGGGTGAAAATGAACAAAAAGGAAACTTATATTATCTTTGATCTTGTGGTATGATTGGTATGCAAGAGTAAAGTAGGAATGGAGTGAGCATTCCAATTCTATTCCTAAATCTATGATTGGTACAATTTAAGAATGGGAATCCACATTCCTATAGGAATCTACATTCCTAAAAATATAGATTTAGCTATTCCTTCCCTCTCCCATAGGTTTAGCTATTCCCAATTTATTAGCAATGAACTCATTTTTATTTTTGACAAAATTACCCTCTAATGTTTAATAACAAAATTCTATACCATCACAAAAATCTTTGTATATATCTCCTTGATTGTATCTTTTTATTTACAAGGATTTCTTCCATAATCTTCAAATTCTAATAAAAGAAAATTAATCAAATATTGCATCCTTTTATTTTTAGTCATAAAAAATTAACTTTACTTTCCAAAATATAAATAAATTATTGTCTTTATCATACACTTTTACAAAATAAAAAGTTAAATATTGCATAAAAGGCATAGAATTATGAAATATAAATAATTTATCAATAAAATATTTTATTTTAATAATTTTTGTGTAAAAGGATAATTTGATTATTTAAAATACTTCTATCTGATTCCTACCTATCATTGCCAAATACCAATCATTTTATTCAAATCAAGTAAAAAATGGCGATTCTATTCCTTTCTTACTCCGTGCGCATACCAATCATAGAATAAGTATTCCTAGCATTATTCATTTTCTATCTTCATTCCTATAGATTTTGCCTTGAAATTTGAGCTTAATTGATAAGACATGGAAGAAAATGGAGTGAAATGGAGCAAGGGGTCAAAGTGGGCTCAAAAACACGCCCTGTGCGTTTTAGTGCAAGTTTTTGCACCTCGATGCGCAGTAAACAGTAACTTTGTACTAGGGCACCAACTTTCTGCCCAACATTTTGTTTTCTTGGTACAAGTCAGTTTTGTGCATGGCCTAGCACGTGGTGAATTTCCACCTCACCTAAGACTTTACGTCATAAGTATTTAATCAGTTTTCTTCCAGAATTCATTATGAGAGACACATGTACAAGGGTTTTAGACAGCTTTTGAGATAGGTTCTTAAGACAATGTCTACAACGAGGGTGTTAGATGTTCATGTGACATTTGAGGGATTCAAACTTTGTAGTTGCACTTGATTTGAGTTCAACAAATTCTTTTCTTTGTCAGGTGGCACATTGCTGAACTACATTAAACTTGTTGTCAATCGCATTAAATTTCTTTACTATTATTTCATAGTTGTGATTCTAGATCATTTCAAGTTTCAACAAAATGGTATCGAGAGCTGGGATTGATCAAATGTCAACCATAAGGTACGAGGTAGAGAAGTTTGATGGGAATAATAATTTGCGGCTATAGAAGATAAAGGTCTGCACCCTCCTATGACTACAAGGTTACAGAGAGTGTTAAAAGGCAGAGATTTCTTGCTGAAAATGCTAATAAATGAGAAGAAAGATGAGTTTATGGTAAACGCTTATGCTACTTTGGTTTTATCATTGCCAGGTAATGTATTAAAAGAGGTCGCCACGGAAACTATGCCAGCGGGACTATGGTCAAAGCTGCAGAGTGTATATATGACGAAGTCCCTGACAAATTGATTATATCTAAAACAACAATTATACACATTAAGGATGAAGGAAGGTACATCTACTGCTCAGCATATCAATAAACTAATTCTGAATCTTGCTAGTATAGATGTTAAAATTGAAGATGAAGATCAAGCATTGATTCTTTTGTATTTACTACCCAAATCTTCTGAGCACTTGGCCACTACGTTGCTATATGGATAAGATACGATTTCAGTGGAAGATGTGAAGGCTTCATTGAATTTCAACGAGTTGAGAAAACAAGTCTTGGGCAATAACGATGGTGAAAGTGGCGAAGGATTGGTGGCGAGGGGAGACTGAGAGAAAGAGGAAAGAGTAGAGGCTGATTGACATCTAGAACCAAGCCTAGAAACAACGAGAAGTGTTTTAGGGGCGGTGGAAATGGACACTGGAGATGCAATTGTCGCTACAATAAATTACACTTCACATAACAAAAATTTTGGTAACGAAGGTTAAATTTGTTACATATGTTAGATTTATTGTAACAAAATTGACTTTTTGTTACAAATAACATTTTCTTGAGTATCAAAGTAAAAGTTTTGTTACCTCTAACTCAAATTCGTTACCTTAAATATTTTACATTCGTAAATAAATAATAATTCATTACAAAAAATATTATTTTGTTACATATAAATTTTTTCGTCATATAAGAAGATATATTTGTAACAAAATTTGGTACCTTTTGTGACAATAAAATATTTGTTACAAATTGAATATATTGTAACAAAGTTTTTAGTTACTAAATTATCATTAACTTCCCTCCAAATATCAATTATACACATATGGTAACAATGATTTTCGTTACTAATTATAAATGGATATTAAATTAAATTTTTACTAACACTTGTGGGTTGGGCTTTTGTTCAAGAAATGGGCTTCAAAATAATGTAAAGAATTTGTTAATTGGGCTTAACTAATTTTTTAGTGAATTAGTACTGAACTAGGTTTTATTTTATAAAATGAGCTTGAAAATATTTGAAGTGAGTAATCCATTAGTTGAGCTAACTTCTCTATAATATTGGGCTTTAAAATTTTTGTGTGAATTATTTAATGAATTGGGAGTTTTCATTTATGAAATAGATTTGACCAAATTATAGTAAATTATGTGGTGAATTAGATTTCATTTTAGGAGTTGGTCTTGAACAAATTTGAAGTGACGTAAATAATGAATTAGGCATCTGAACTTATTTTTTATTAATTGGGCTTCACATTAGTTCAAATAATTGATTATTTTGAGTTGACAAGAATTTTTTGTTTTTTTTTTACTAATTGGGCTCAATTAATATTTTAGTGAATTGACAAATTAGGCTTCAGACTAATTTGAAGAAGTCAATAATTGGGCTTTACCAACTTCCTTTTCATTAATTGAGTTTTAATAATTTTCCTAGTAAATTAGTAAATTTGATTTTAAAATAAATTAGATCTGACATTAACTTAAATAATTGATTATTTGTGCTTTTACAACTTTTCTTTTATTCATATGAGTTCACCAATTTTTTAGTAAATTAATGTCATTTGATAAAAAATTGGGTTTGACATCAAATTGCAAAGTTGATTAATTGGGTTTTAACAACTCCTTTTTTTATTAATTGGGCTTCAATAATTTTATAATGAATTGGTGTCATTTAGGGGTGGCAATTTGGGTGGGTCGTGTAGTTTAGGTTAGGTTGAAGTATAGGTATAACGTTAATTTTTTCAATCCTAACACAACCCAATCTAATGACAACCTGAAAATGCTCATTACTAACCCAACTTGAATTATATCAAGTCAGGTTCTAGTCAACTCGCCAACTCAAATCCACCTAATCCAACCGGTCAATCTGATTTAAAATATTTAATTCAAATATTTGTTTTAATTTCAAATCCTACGGTGAAAATATAGTTATATATATATAAAATAATTTCTTTATGTTTTATAAAACCACGCACACTATCTCATCCTCCATATTTGTTGCCTATTTAATATAATTTTAATATAAAAAAGCTAATTTATCCTTAATCACTTCACATATTTACAATTCAATTTAGATAACTTTTTATTATCATATTTTATTATTATTTTTCATTCTTTTCTTTTCTTTTTATTCTCAACTTTTTCTTCTTCCATTATTTCACATATTTCTCATTTTATACATATATATAAATTTATCATTACTTCTCATTTCTCATTATTTCATATATTCCCATTTTATACACACACACACACACACACACATAATTTTATCTATAAAATTTTAAATAATTTTTACTTTTTATCTTTTTTCTTTCTAATTATTCATACATGTATACTTATTTTTTGTATCTACACATTCACATATATATAATATACATATACATAAATTTATCAATAAAATTTAAATTACTTTTATTTTATCTATTTTTCTATTTATTCATTCCAAATTAAATAATATTTAATATTTATAAAAATATATATAATATAATTTTTTATTCATACTTATATACATATATATAACTTTCAATAAAATTTATATATTTCTCATTTTATACATATATAAATTTATCATTATTTCTCATTTCTCATTCTTTCATATATTTTTATTTTATACATATGCATAAGTTTACTTAATGAATTTGGATGGCAATTCAATTTTGTTTTGCTCCAACTTTGTATTCCCTCCAAAATTTGGCCCATAAAAAATGTTAATAATTATTTTTTTTATTAGTTTGACATAATAATTTAACTTGATTTCTTCCAAAAATTTGATTCCATCTAATAATAATAAATTATCCTCATTTTTTCAATTCCTCTAAATTTTGAGCTCCTTTATTTATTTATTTATTTTGTATAAATAATGTATAGTAAACTTAATTTCTTTTATCGTAGATTATATGAAGAATTGACATATAATTTTTAAAATTATTTAATGACTTTCTATTGTCATTAAAATACTTAAATAACATAAAATTTGGACTTATAAATTTTGGTGCTTAAGAATTTAATTTCTTATTATAATTTATTACAATATTCTTTTAGAAAAATTCTGAAAGCTACTTAAAATAAATAATTAAAGGTTAGATACCTGAGTAGCAAAAGAAAAAAAAAAGAAATCTAGTTTATCATAATACTTAATGAAAAGAAAATGGTCCCTTAAGTTAGGCATGTTAATGTCACATTTCATTTTTTAATCATTGTATTGGCCAATTAAAGATTTTTATAAATTATATATAATTATATGTTAATTTTGTGTGTTTTACTATGTAAATTGCTAAAAAGAAGATAACTTTTGTGATTTAATATAGTGTAAAAATGTATTAATTTAAAATATATTAAATGTAATGATTATTAACTTTCATGGACCCAAACAAGTTTTTCTTAAGAATTAGTTGGTCAACATATTAAATTTCCTTAAAAAATTAAGTTTTCCTAAAAAAATGAATTCCCCTATTAATTTTTTATTCCCTCTAAATTTTTGCTCCTTCCTCCATTTTGTGTATAAATAATATATACAAAAATTATTTGTTTCATCTTATATTATAAGATGGATTATGATATATTACTGTGGGGGTTATAAATTTAATTCTATTCTTTGTTATTATTTATTAGGACATTGTTTTTGAACAAACAAATTATAGAAAAATTGTTTATAAATTCTAAAAATTTTAGTCCTTATGTGTAATGAATTTCATTTGAAAAATTAAAATATTCTGTACTAATAATGTATTAGTGTGGATAATTTAAACATGCATTTATTGAAAAATTTCTATACTTGATTAACACAAATTGTTTTGAAATTGATCAACTTGTATAACTTTGATATAGTTGGAAATTTTGAAATTATTTTGAAATACTCATGACATTGTAATATAAACTTAGTAATAAAGTTATAAGTTTAATAAAATTATTTTTATCCCCATATAATTAATTAAATATTTGAAGAACTGTTAGCATCCTCAACAAATTTGTAGACGTTGGTTGAAAATTTATAGTAAAATTAAAAAATATCCTTCAAAATCTGTTTTGGTTATTTTTTGTACAAAAATACCCTTGTACTTATTTATAACTTTAACATGGGAGTTTAAATTTAATATTATTTAAATTACACAAAATAAATTTAAATAATTATTAATAAGTTTTTTAAATAATAAATAATCTTTTAATTGAAGTTGGATTAAAAAAATAAAAATTTAAAATCATCAATATATTTAAAGTAATTTAATCAAATTTAATTAAACATAATTAATTTTAAAGTAAAAATAAAAATCAAGTCCATCTCTTAATTAAATATGACTTTATTTTTAAGTTACATCTCAATATTATTAAAAGATAATCATGTCTAAAATAATGTAATTAGATTAAGTTGAATATGTTTATTAAATATAAAACAATTTATTAACTAAAATAAATAATTTAAAAATAAAAATAATATCTAAAAATATCATACTCACAATAGTAATTTTAAAATTTCAATTTCACCCTACCATCCCAATAAAAACATTATTGAAATGATATCTTATTTCTTCCTAAATCACAAATAAATAAATAATTTTCACCCAATTCATTTTCCACCTACCACTGAAAATACGAATAAACAACTATCACATTCCCCAATCTCACTTCCAAAAAATCATTTCACTAAAATATTATGACAAAATGCACTAATTCATAAAACAAAGATGCCCTAATTTAAATTAATTTCATTACATTTACTAATTAATAAAAAATAAATAAGTCAAAAAGTGTGAGATCTAGAGTTTGAACCCTATGAGACCTTGATGTGTGTATGTATAAATAAAAAAAATTAAATTTATTTATTAATCAAAATAAATAATTTAAATAAAAATAAAATCTAAAATTTTATCCTAATAATATAATTTTAAAAATTTTAATTAAATAAATATTTTTAATTATTTTGAACAGAATAATGTAATGATTTTAAATAAATAACATAAGTAAAAAAATCAATTTAGGTTGATTTGATTAAAATTTATTAATTAACAACCAATAAATAAGTAAAAATGTATAGGTAAAATTGCAATTTTCATTTTGCAATTTTACCCAACCTGCGTTTTTTCCCTATATGTTCAAAAATTACAAATTTGGTCCTACAAGTATAAAAAAATTGACAGTTTTAGTCTTTTTTTCATGAGAGCCAACAAAACTCATCGGAAAAGTTAACGTGGCTCAACGGGCATGTGGCAACTTCGAGGTTTTGCTTAGTTGGCAAGCCTAGTAGGCATTTTTTGTCTTTTTCTTGCTTAGTTGGCAATATTTTTTCTTTTTTTGTTGTAATTTCAAATATATTATACACACACACACACACACACACACATATATATATATAGACACTTCTATTTATATATATTTATATATTACATAACATCATTTTTCCTCCAAAATATAAAAAAGTAAAATTTTCAAAATACCCTCTATTATCCTTCATTATCCCCAAAACTTCCTCATTTCTTAATATATGCATACCTATATTATATATATTATATATATTTTATTATTATTTAACAATAAAAAAATTCACTCAATTCCATTTTCACCTCAAAAATCCAACAAAAACGTTGTAACACCCCTAGAATTTTATTGATTTTATTTACAATATATGATTTTTTCATTATTTGAAAATTTTATGAATTTCCTAAAATTAAATATTTTAAAACATTTTGTGGGTTAAATTATAAGTTTTATGGACTTAATTGTGTAAATATTTGAATAGTTTGGGGTTTGAATGAGATACCCTAAGTCAATTGGGGTTAATCACAATTTTCCTAAAAGCTAGGGCGCGGTTGCATAATTTAAATTTTGAGGGACTAAATTAAAAAATAAAAAATAAACAAAAATTTGAAAAATGGGATTTCAAAACTAGTAGCTACCTTGCCTTTTTCTTTCTTCTTAATCTCTTCAGCCGAAGACCACCATCTCTAGCGAGCTCACCGGTGGCCCTCACTAGCCAAACTAACCCCTTGAAAGTGATCCTACCACCATCACCTTCGCTCTTAGCCACACAAACACACACAAATAACGGCGGAGTAGCGGCAGCGAGAAGAACCAAGAGAGAGAACTTCGGCGGCCAACTGGGTTCTTCATTTCCTAGTGACCATCAATGGTTCTAAAGGGTGGATTAGGTGGTATTCATAGAGGACAGCACTGTGGAAGTGTTGCATGACAGCTTTGACGACAGCAGAGCAGTGATAGAAAAGCAATAACGAGAGAGAAAAACACAACTATTTTTGCATGTTTCGATGTTTACGTTGCTCAAATTCAAAATTGTATGTAGCATTGGAATCCTCGCATCAAGAGGAACATTTTTGTGGTGGCATTGAATTTTCTAACAAAAATGGACTAGCAACAGCAAGGAGACCATTTGTTCGTCTCGACATAGTGATCATCTCTATGCTAATGATTTGTGATTCCAGACCCTCGATAGTTAAATTTAGATTTATGATCAGTTGTTACATGATATACATATATATACATGCAAGCATGCAAATGTTATATCTTGTCTAAAATGAGCCTTTGAGTCGATATGTGTGCTTGTATGAGTTGTTTACCTATGCGAGGAATGAAGAGTTGGGAGATACGAACTTTGGATTCAAATTATAGTTGATACTAAGTTGAACTTTAATTTTGATATTGGGAACTATTATGGGTTAAATAGTGTTTAAAATGGAAATTTGACTAGAGATTAATGCATACGCATTGCTAAAGATTATAATACGTTTGAGTTGTTATCGTGGAAATTATGTTATCTTGGAATTAATCTAGACTATCATAGATAATTTGAAAATATTAATTTTGGAGAATTTTATGAAGAAGGATATTAATCTGCATTATCCTAATGGTAGATAAGGCATTAGAATGCTTGATGCATTTCTAGAAGGCTGCTAGGGTTAAACAAGAATTTTGATTCTTGGAATATTTTCTTGATTAGGTAACGACAAGTTGGGCACTGATGAGAAGTAGAATTTGGATTTAACTATTGCTGATTGAAATTACAAAAGGTGGGGGTCTACCAATCTAGCACTTTTCTCTCTATTAGTTAATTGTGATGAGTTTCTATGTAAGTTTTTCTATTTTATATGTACTCGAATTTGTTTGAGATCTGATCTGTTATCTATTATCGGTTATCTGATTTGAATACCCTTGTAAAGGTTGTCTTTGATATTGATTCTATTTCCTATCTATTTTGGCACCCAGAACCTCTATATGTTGTTTGTTATTCTAATATTTGTCTGTCTCGTATCTGTACTGTCTATACTATATATGTTGCCATGTTGGCATATCTACTATCTGTTCCATGTTTATTGGCCATGCTAGCTTATATGTGTTTCATTTACTATTTTTTGTTTCCTTGGTGGCATTTTTGTTTTGTTTTGTTCTCAAATGTTGATCTAAAACTGATAGTGTGCTAGGGATTTTCCCCTAGGCATTTGTATAAGTGGTTATTTTTGTTATCTATATGGTGATTATGTAGGCTAAGGGCCATACTGAGCAACATGTTTAGTTATGCAGGGCACGCTAGGCATTTCCCCCTGGGTGTCAATGGTACACTAGGGATTTCTCCCTGGGTGCCAACCGTACGCTAAGGATTTCTCCCTAGGTATGAGTGATATGCTAGGGATTTTTCCTTAGGTATTAGCGATGCACTATACAATCCCATATAGGCATCTTTCATATACCAAGTTGTCATGCTTAGGTGAAATATTTGTCTATCTGGTATAAGGTGAATCTACAATGCATGTCTTATACCAATTTCTTGGTATGCATATGCTTTAGGTTTGAATTGCATAAATGATTTCTGTTTACCTATAATATGTTCTTGGTGCAATAAAACAAGAGAGCTTCTTGTTTGCTTTTCTGTACTGCCTATTTTCTGGAATTGTTATATTCATCATGATTAAATTATGTTTTATCGAGTTGAGTTCCTTTTTGATAAACTCTGCTATTACTTTTACTTATCCCTCATTAAGTCTTTAGACTTACCCCTTTGTATTTCATAATCTTTCAAACAAGGATGGGCTCTGATAGATGCCAGGTTTGGAACAAAGTGTATGATTGTTTTGTAATAGAACTAATGTCATAGTTAAGTATGGAACTTGTGATTGTTTCATTTACCTTAGAGATGTCGTGATGTGTAAATCTTATTTTGAAGTTTGTAGTGTTAGATGGCATGGATGGCATGATCTGTCAAAGGTTGTAACTTAACTAAGTTTCCTGAATCTCTTATGATACATTTGTCTTGCAGCTTTATTTAGTCTTGTTTAAGATGAATTGATGTTTAACTTTGAGATGTTTGAATTTTATGGGCCTTCTATTAAATTGTAACTCTGAGAATTGACTTTGAATCAGAGTAGTGCCTCTGCTTAGGTGCTATCCCAAAGTGGGGTGCTACAAAAGCATTAATTTCATTGTTACATTAAAAAATGCCTTCCCTAAAACATAAACAAACATACCAAAATTAATTTTTAACTATTCCTTAAAATATAACTAAAAATCAATCACATTCCCTGAAAACAAATAATTAAAATAATTTAATTAATTTTATATACAAATTAAAAAGATAAATTAAAAGTAAAAAACTATAAAAAAATGAAAAAAATAAAATTCTTCCCGCCATGGCCGCCGATCAACTTGCCTAGATCTGTGCAGGCTTGCTGTCAACCGTGGCTACCGTGTGGCCTGCAGCCAGCCCACCTAAATCTACACGAGTAGCCTCCCCACCTGGCTTGCGGCCAACCCACCATAATTTGGGCGAGCGACCTCTCGTCAGCACTTCCTAGCTCATGGCTGCCATGGTCGGTGACAACTTATTGTTGTGGGGGCGGAGGGTAGGACGTAGGTGGTAATATATGTATATATGTGTATATATATATAAATGTTTATTTATATAAATAAATATATATGTAATATATGCATATATGTATAGGTGGTAATGTATGCATATATGTATATGTAAATGTCAATTTACATAAATTTATTTTTTTAATTTGTATATAAAAATAATTAAATTCTTTTAATTATGTATTTTGGTGTGTTTGTTTATATTTTGGGGGGAGATTTTTTTACTGTAATAATTAAATTAAAATTTTTTTGTTGGATTTTTGGGGTGAAAATGGAATTGAGTGATTTTTTTTATTGTTAGAATAATAATAAAATATATATGATATAACATATATATTTATATGATATTTATTTTATATATATTTATATTGATATTACATATATATATATGTTATTTATATTGATATATAAAATTTTTAATTTTTTATGAGGATTTTGTTATATATTTTTAAAATTTTCTATTATTTTTTTAAAATTTTTTAATGAAGATTGATTGGGCATTTCAAATTTTATGGAATTTTTACAAATGTATCAAAATTTTTGGGCTATTGGGTAATTAATTTTTTTTGATTTAACGATTTTGCCTAAACACTAACGGAAGTTGAGATGTTGTCCCAAATGTGTTAAAAAATTTAGGCTATGTTTAGTTACATTCTCTTAGAACAAATTTGTTTTAGGAGAATGCAGCCAAACATTACCCAAGCTTTTCTCCCAAGAGGTGGCTACAAAAAGCCAAGAATGCCCCTCGAATTTAAATGGTAGAAGACCAAAAATACCATCAACTTGCCTCTCTCTTTTCATCTGCCAAAATGGTGGACTTTTCTTCCCCCAAAAATCTCTCTCTCTCTCTCTCTCTGTCTCTCTCTCTGTCTCTCTCTCTCTCTTCCTTCTCTTCCCACCCCGTCTTCCAAAATAAGAGAACTAAATTTATTTTTGTTTCGTTATAGGAATGGAGTGCATCAAATAATCCCTACAATATTCATTGTTGATCGACATCTGACTCTTCATATGTCTAGTACCTTGCTTAGGTTTTTAGCTTGGGTAGTTTTTTATTTTTTTCCAAACCCACTTTTACTTGCAATTTCTAGTCACTTTTACCTTGTGTTGTTTGGAAATTTGAGATTTAGGGAACATTGTCCCTAGCTAATTCACAATTCTTTGCTTTCATGTATGGGGTTAGGGTTTTTTTTTTAATCCATATTTGGTCAGCCCTTTTACCAAAATTGTGTATATTTTCATTTTTTGAGTTTAATTAACTAGGGCACTTTGAAAATTTAAGAGTTAGGCTTTTTATTAGCTAGTGGTACCTTATCCATCTTCTGTTTGGAATTTTGGTTTGGGATTTTGATGTTGTGGGTTATAGTCCTATTGAAATTTGGTGTTTTATGGGGGTCTTTTAGAGGGTAGATATTCCATGTTACTTTATTTATTATATGGCTATTTAGGTTCAATTTTGTGGTGTGATTATATACTACGAAGATGGTATTCTGTTTGGTTTATTTTGTCCCCATTTTTTATCAGCACTCTAGGGGAAGGTCCAATACATGTGCACCAAGCTATATGTGGGCTTGATTGTATAGGAATTAACCCGTGTGTTGGTAATACGCAAGCCTATAACATTATTTCCCTTTTTTTTATTCATCCTATATGAGGTCTGCTAGATACTTAACTCCTATGCATTTGGACTGTATTGATCTTAAATATTGAGTATGGAAAAAGCATTTGATTTTTGTACACTATTACTCAGTGATTCCTATATTTTAGAATTTAAACATGCTATACAACTGTATAAAGCATGCTTCTTTTTGGCAGAAATGTGTCTCTCTTCCAATGGCTTGCATTGTCATATCAAGCAAACTATTAGTATGCACTATTAACATTATTATACCATTCAAGTTTAGTTCTTCTTAGGATTAATTGAAGTCATAGTCTATGTGAACACATGCATAGGCTACCTAATTTGTTTGCATCTTATAGTGGATGTATATATGTGTACAACATGCTCATATGAAAATTGGAATCTTCTAACCCCATAGTTCATTTTTTGTCCTATTAAGTGTACTCTAAGTTTCCATTATGATTCATGCCTCATTTTTAGAGCTTCTTTTCTAGCACGTTTACTCAATGCGTTTAGAAATGCACTTGACCAGTCATTTGCACTGCTTTATCTACCTACAAATGGTCCTTCCTTCATTAAGTTCTATATAGATTGTTATTTTATAAAATTAACACCAAATCACCCATAAACTAGTTTCCTCTTCTTACATTAACATCCTCTCTTGCTCTCGCATTCATCTTACACCTAAAGTGCCCAACTCCATATCATACACTTCGAAACGGCCTCCACTACCTCATCCTCAGTTACTAATTGGACCAATTCTGAGCTTTTAGACCCTATTTCAACTGCACATCCAACATACTCCACCTTTTCTATGTCCTTTAGTTCATTAGTAAGACTTATATTTGCATGTTAGGTACAATTTCATAGCATTGTCTGTTACCATTTTCTATCCTATTTTATGTTTTATTAGCATTTTCTGTGTACATATGGCTCACTTGCTGCTGTTATGTTTTCCTACTTTCATGTTATATATTAATCTTATGCTTAGTTGTGCATGATAGTAGAATGTAACATCATGCTTGGGGTTTCTCCATCCATGAATTGGAGAAGCCATTCCCCTGTGATGGCTACTTAGGTTGTTTACATATTTTTTGCATGTGTTCTACATCCCGAGGTCGGTTGTGGAGTTTAGAACAATGTCTACTATTACCCTTGGACGTGAAAGGTTCTATTTAATGACATGTAAATAGAGTTCTGTTGCTTTATTCCACCTTTGGGATTCTTGGTTAGGTCCTGCTGTCTTCAGAGTCAGTTGAGGTTCATGCTATCACTCTGTAATCTATCATCTTTTACCTCTCCAATTTTATTCTTATTTATTTATTTATTTATTTTGTCATTATTGGTCCTGTTATCACTCCATTTTAGGTCTTGTTATGTGTCTATAAATGTTTATCCAGTGTGTTACTTTAGGGGTGTGTCCAATTCTAAACTCCATGTTGATGTCCATATTTTCAGTTCTGGCAATTTTGAGATTAAAATGATGCTAGCAATCTATTTTCAGTTTTTTCTGCCAACTTGATAGCAAATGATTCCTTCATATCTGTCAACATAATACACAATTACAGTCCATTTTTCCCAAAATATCATCTTAGGAGTCATGATAGTTTGCAATCCAATTTTTGTTTAACAAATTGGGTTGTTTAGAGTGATAACAAAAGAAAAAACATTGTGATAGCATGAGTTGTAGGTAGGCATACTTATTGGTTGTGTCACCCTTGTATGTGTTCATCACACATTTTGCTTACATAATCTTTGGTGGTGTTACTTGAAGAACTCGTTTGAGGATGTATTGTATTTTTCCTATCTTCTTTAATTTTGACTATATCGTTCAAATTGTAATGAACATGTCTATAAATTGTAGTCTTTTTTAAATGGCTTTATGTATCTTTCATAGCTATCCTTTGAATTAGTTTTATGTGGTGTTTCCTAATCACATTAAAATGGATGTAGAATGATTTTTTGGTTATTTTACGCAATTACCCTTATTATTGTTGTTCATAGCTATTTATTGTTTTTTGACTAAATTAAAATATGTGCATAAGATGAACATATGATATATATATATAAGTTATCCATTGTAATCATGTCGAAAATGAGAAATATATGTGATGCCTTAAGTTATATAATAATAACAAATATGCTAATTTGAAATATGTTTTTTAGATGTATGTCAACTTTTAGTATGAATTGTAGATAAAAATATTTTATTTTCTCAGAAACTCTATGCGAGCACTACTAATATTAAAATAAGGGAACTTGAAAAAGAAGTTATGCTTATGGTTTCATTTGGATTTAAAGGATTTCAGATTTGGAGAAACAAATTTAAGTCAAAATCATAATCCATAAATCACAATGACTATAAAATAATGGGTGATAGAGAATTTAATTTTTTAATTCAAAATTCATGTAAATGTCTTGTTGCATGCTTAGATTGAATTATATGGAACATAATTGTAGAATGTAACCTAAGTGACGTTTTAACTATATTAAAGGTTGGACTATAGGCTTCGCATGTATTTGATTAGTCTTAATGTAAATAATTGTGATGCGACTTGATGGAGGCACATCGTCTACCACCATTATGTCATATATGATTAGATTCATTTATTTTTTATAAAATTTTTATTTTATAAAAAATATTTTAAAATTTATTTTATAAAAAAATGATTAAAAGATTTTGTTAAAGTTCAATCACAACACTTATGGAATATTAGTTATTAAGGATCTTTTATGATTTAAATGACAAAATAAAAGAATTTGCTAGGAATTTAAAACAAAAAAAAAAAACTTGCTCATCTTTGTCCAATATTTTATGTTGTCGTATATATTTTAAAATATCTTATGAGATATTTTAATATATTTAAAATCAACTGAGCATCTTTTTTTCAGTTCGATAAGAGTAATCAATTTATTTATCAAATTAATTCACAAAATTTTTAATTTTTTATATATTTCTATAATTAATTAATTTATGTGGTGAGTCGTCAGTTGGCCCAGTAACATAAACTCTAACAAACTCTAAATAAAAAAATTAAACATAGATAATTTATAATTAGTTAATGTCTAATTAATTCATACATTAAGACTTACAAAAGGTCAAGTAGAAATTAAACATAGATAATTTATAATGAATTAAGATAGGTAGTTATGTAACCTACGGTTATTTTGTGATTATGTTTAGGTATTAATTAGAAATTTATATTATATTGTTATATACGACACACGTTATTGGTCATGATGTTTAACTAGTAGTTAAAAGAAGAATACTAAATGTCAGTACTTCACTTGGGATTTAGAATACATAAGGACGTAATAAGGTTAACAATGAGATTAAAAATATGATATTTATATTTTTAGTCTTAAGTATCGATATTACATGTGTATTATGGGTTATTAAGGTGAACTAGCAATTAAAATTTTTTAAAAAATAGTCTTAATTAATTTCTTAGATAATCCACAAATTAGGAGATAATAATGTGTACTACTAATTAAGCATGGATTATTTGGCTCAATCATGCATTGATATGGTTTTGTAATAAAAATAAAATAATTTGATTTAAATAAAATGGCACTTATCATTTTATAAATTATTCTTTAGGATTAGTTGATTTAATTGAGTATGTCATGTGACACTATAGTAGATGTCTGATTATTATAGTAATAATGCAAAATATTGTGTTTGTAATCTACAAAAATAACTTAAATGGATCCACATGAGTATGGGCCTTCACAAGAAAGCCAAGGCAGGGCAAGTAGGGCACCTAATGTTAGCTGGCTATTCGTGAATGAGAAACTATTACTTGAGATTGCGTTTGAGAAATTCCAAGCAGGGCAACGACTTTCCACCACTTTCTCACAGTATACTTGGAATAAGATTTGTAATAAGCTTAACGTAGAGATGAAACCAACAAATATGTATAACGTGAGGCATCTAAAGATGAAATAGAATTGGTTGTGACAAGCATGACATATGTTTCATACGTTAATAACGTATGGTACTAGCTATGGATTACAATCGAAACACAGTGACAGGTAGTCCTGATCGAATCGTCTAGTAGATCTCAGTATATTATTTTGGAATTTTCTTTCATAATTTTAATGCCTGCTTGCTAAATGTTATGGGTGATCATTTACTAGAAAAACCCAAACCATGCACATTTGCCAGAGCATAGGCTACCTTGGTATGACTACTGCATCGAGATTTCTCAAAGAATGTTGCCACGGGGCCACACGTAAGGTCGTCTGCCCAACCTGTCTAGCCACTGACAATAACCCTATCTTGAGTGATAACATGACAGGTGGCAGTAATAGGGGCTCAAAACGATCGACTTCATCATGTGATGATGTTTTGGACACAGCCAGTACTCATGGAGAGGGATCCTCGATAAGGAGTAGGGGGAAATAGAGAAAGTACTATGCTATGGAAAAATAATCTCAATTGGATGAAGCTATAGATAAGTGGGATGGCATGATTAATGCAAAGTCTGCAAGGATTAGGCTGAAAGCTAAAGAATCAATTGCTGCATGCGTAGATGCACTTCGTTGCATGGACAACCTACCAGATCATCTTTTTGGAAGGGCTATAAATGCTCTTCAAAGCATGACAATGAGGATATTTTTCTTACAATTGGATGATAAAGAGAGAAGAATCTGGGTCCAGTCACTAGGCAATTAGGCCATCCTTATCTTTCCTTAGCATGTCGTCAATTGTCAGTTTTACTATGTTTTTACTTTGTATGCATGCTATTTGTACTTGTCTTGTTATTTTAAGTAACACTTTTAGTATGTATTAACTTAGTAGCATTGCCTCGCAAAAGGCATTTAACATTATTTATATTATGTCGTAGTTAGATTACCTTATAGTATTATTGCATTATCACTCTTGTATGATAAAGTATTTGTGACATAGATGGCCAATACTTCGAGCTCACAACTGCCAAATGAGGATGAGTTAGAGTACAATGATGGATCCCCTGGTATGTCCGAAAGTAACATATTGGATGGAGTTGATGATATCTTTTTGTTACAAATGTAGCGATGCCGAGTTTATATATTAACAGAATGCCACGTAACACATCTATGTTGCAAGGGGTAGATTGAATTGGAGAAATAATGGATGGTCACCCCGAGTGATTCTATAACAAATTGCATATGATAAAGCCGACATTTATGCACTTGGTCCATGAATTAACAAGTCGTGGGCTTTTACCACGAATTCGTTAGTGTCCAGTTTCGCCCACTAAGGAACTTGCCATGTTTATACAGACGATTAGAGCATATTAGAGGCAAAGGTATACAATGGAACGTTTCCAACACTTCCTCGAGATAGTGAATCATCACATTTTTTGTATAACTAGGGCACTTAATATTCTAGCTCCGGAGTTAATTACCCCTTTCAATTTTAATGAGGTGCCACATCAAATTTAGTTAAACCATAACTTCTTTCCTTATTTTTAGGTACAGTGTATTTGAAAATTACATTGATTGTTTATGCTATTGTTGTTAATTTAACTTGCCATAACAAGATAGTGTGTTTGTCAAATAGGGTGTAGTCAGAGTGATCGATAGTATATTGGTCCAAGCATGGTTACCCACTCATAAGCAGAACACATATCAATTATGAAAAGGGCATGTGTCTTAAAATGTCATAGCCATAGCATACTTCGACCAAATGTTTACCTATATATATGCAAAATAAGAGAGCAGTACCAATGGTGCAAGAGTATTGCTTAATTCCATACAAAGTGACCCCATGTTTCTCTTCTCCCCACTAGGTGTCAAATTATTTTTTAACTTGCACAACTCATACAAACTTATAAATGGCCTTTATGTTGAGCTCGCTTGAATTCTATGGCCATGATGCTAATCTGGTCTTATTATGTAGGCAAGCATTACCTCGTAGATGTTGGCTTCACCAACTAGATATGCATCTTATCCCCTGATAGGTAGTCACATTACCACCTCCAACTATTCGAGGGTGCCACTATGTATAGTAGACCAAGAAAGATGTTCAACCATCATCACTCACAATTGAGGAATACCATTGAACGCACATTTGGGATTTTGAAGAAGTGATTCCTAATTCTTTCATGGGCCATGTCGAGCTACGTCATTGCCAAACAGACAGATATTGTCATTGCATGCTATGTTGAGCACAATTTCATACATAAGTTTAGTTGAGATGATAATATATTTGCAACACTGGATCCTGAACTTGAACCTGATAGAGAATCCTTTTATCATCAGGGTCACCCAAATTAGTGGGACATCTAGGCACAGGCTAAATTCCGTGATGCTCTAGCAGATTAGATGGAAGCACAAAGGGAAGGTTGAATGTGCGTTTGAGTGTATCTGTATGCATTTATTTTTTACATAAGTTTCATTGAACAAGGTACATGTTTCCAACCAGTAATTAATAATGTAACCCTATGTAACATTATTGCACCCAAATATATATGACTTGTTATTTGTTTACTGTTTATGTTAGATCAACTTTTTTTTTAAGATTTGCTAAACACTACTTAAATCTTTCAATATATTCTTTTTTCAAATGTTGTTTTATTACTCCTACACACATATAATATGATTTTGATTACTTGTATTAACTAATAATGTGATTCTTATCTTGGGTAAGGTATGGCTACATATGATACACCTTTATGCATATGTGGTGCTAAGCCCATGCACATGTTGATAGCTAGGACAGAGGTGAACTACGATCGTTATATTTATAGGTGTCCCATTGGAGCAAAGCACCCTCACTGCTTTATATGGGTAGGCATCGTTGGAGAACAGCATATAGGTATGTCCAGGCATCACAGTAGTGTTGGTGTTGCCACATCACATGGTGCATATAGCACCTATACATTCACATGCACTTTTTCAGGAGTTGCCTCCATGGTTGGTGGCTACAGTGATGAGCATAGCTCTGTGCATACTAGTTAGGACATACTACCGTATGTACCATGCTGTGCCAATGACATGCTGTTGTTGCATATATGTGGATGTTATATTTATATTTTACTATTTCTTGTGATGGTATTAGTCACTGTTTTACTAATAATATTATTCGTTTGATGTATATAAAGTCTCATACTAAACAAAATGCTAATGAACCATAGTAGATATAGTTTGCTTTTCATTATTTTAATGCTTTTCGTTGCTTGGTTGCTTACGTTAATGTCAAGTTAACTATTTATGAATGTAATTATGTAAATATAATTAGTACTTTACCCTAGATGTGCATATATTATGCAGGGACAAGTCATGTTATACTAGTTGATGATGCAGGGCAACCCCTTCCAAATAAATGGGGCCTCAATGTCGAGGAGCATTTCATTGATATGCATCTCAATGTAACCTCTATTATGTCACTTTAAAATGACATGTATTTAGACCTAAACATGCCTGAGATACTAGTGAAACTAGAGTGCCAATTTCATCATTCGTTCACTGAGGACTTTGTTACTCAAACGTTTCACGAGCTAAAAGCACGCCATGACACTATAAAGGTGATCATGACTAATCTAAATGTTGTCTACATTCCAACCACCAGTGATATCAATATCCCTATGGAGATGCAAGCGAAGTTAACTACAGTAAGGTTTTGGTGTGATGATGCATTCTATTTATAATGTGGTGTGTATGTTCATGTTCCATACATAATAATATCATTCATTGTATGTGTAGGCATACCCGGGAGAGGCTAAGTTTGATCTAATGTCCAACATCTTTAATGAACTACCAGAACAACCATCACCACATAAGCTTAATCGTGAGGTACCTTGACCCAGATGTGACAATCATTTGTATGGTGGGTCGCGTAACCCAATTGTATTGTCTGATTCTAGCTCTGGCATGGCACGTAGTTCTTTGTGCTATTAGGGATCCTCAAGGCTTGCGCTTCCACATTCTCAATCCACATGAGTTATGGCAAGTATGCCGACTGAATGTGAGGACCCCAATGATAGTGGTTCGAGCTTTGGTCTGTTTCATCATGGAGTTTGGCAGTATGTCACATTGGCAGGAAGATATCTAGATGACCTAGATCATCTCGCATGACCCAGTCCAGTACTGCTCGGGCGACACAACGACCACTAGCATCATCCTGAATACCGTATAATATTGCTACTACCTCTTCCATCCCATTATTCATGTACTACTACTAATTACCATTTATAGCCCACTATGTTTGTACTGCATCTAATTTTAACTATTTTAAATGTGTGACTATAGTGTGTTATGTGTTGTTATGAAAACGATCTTATAGACGAGTTTTCCACATTTTATTCTGTAACCTGAACCTACCAAAATCCCACCATATACCAAATATTATCCAAAAAAAATTAATGAATTATATTATACAATTACATATTATGTATATAATATAAATATTATGCTTATTAAAATATATTATATATAATTATATACATATATATTAAACTCCATCATCATTCAACCAATAATTTCAAAATTACACCACAATCATTACCAATCATCACATATACATACATTTACATATCACAATATTTTATTACTATTATCATAAAAAAAATACTACTAAAATCCATTTACACACTCAAAATCCAACAAAAAGACATTGATTTGACTATTATAGTAGAATTTGTCTTCTTCCAAAATATAAACAAACGTATCAAATTTTCCCAAAATAATTTTTTTTACTATTCCCTATTCATAAACAAACATATATCATATTCTCCAAAACAAATTTCACATTCTCCAACCCCAATCCAAAAACTCGTTCTCCCAAAATATATAATCCAGCACACATAATTTGTAAACAAACATTACCTTAGAGTTTTGGTCCTATAAGTGTCAACTTAAGTACCTAAAGTGCAAACCTCCCATCCAATTGGACCAAAAATGTAATTTTTCCAATACAACCAAACACTATGTTAGCAAGAAAAAGAAAAGTAAGGGCTCCATTGAAATAGTAATAATTTTATTTGGCTAGTTGCAATTTACCCCTTTGTGATTTGTTAAATAAGCATCAAACCCTCCAATGAAAAAAATATGTATACAAAATAACTTATATTTTATAAAACCACATACACTGCCTCCCCCTCCATATTTGTTGCCCATTTAACATAATTTTAATATAAAAAGATCAATTTAGCCTTAATCATTTCACATTATACAATTTAATTTAAATAACTTTTTGTTATCATAATCTATTTTTTTTCTCTTTTTTTTCATTCTTTTCTTTTCTTCTTAATCTCATTTCTCTCTTTTTTTATTATTTCATATATTTATTTTTTTTCTACATATATATAAATTTATCATTGTTTTTTATTTCTCATTATTCATATATTCACATTTTATACACACACATATATAAATTTATCTATAAAATTTTAAATAATTTGTATTTTTATCTTTCTAATTATTCATACATGTGTACTTATTTTTTATATTTATATTTATTCACATATATATAATATACATATATATAAATTTATCAATAAAATTTAAATTACTTTATTTTTATCTATTTATTCATTCCGAATTAAATAATATTTAATATTTATAAAAATATATATAATATAAATTTTTATTTATACTTATATACGTATATAGTGTGTATATATATGTTGCAAGAAAATAGGTTAATTGCAGTATATATTTTGCAACGGTTTGTCTCAATCGCCGCAACATATTAATTTGATGGTAGTTAAGCAACAATTTATCCAACCCAATGTGGAATTCATAATAAATGGTGGTAGTTAGTGTAACCACCACTAAGTGAATAACTTCACGCTAATTTTTCTACACCATTGCAATTAATAATATTGTTTGTTTCGCTTATTAGATTGCCCTTTGTTTTTTACTTTAAAAGGTTTTGTTCATAATTTTTTAATATATATATATATATGTAATGCCAATTATTTTTGATAAATATTTTTTTTTATAAATTTCTAAAATAAATAAAGTGTTTTATATTATAAGCTCTTCTACAAAATGTAAAGAGGTATTTACTTATTTTTAAATTTGAACGTACTCTTATAATAATTTAAACCGTATGAATTTTAAGTTTTTATTTCATTTTTATATTGCGAGGCTTATTTTAAAAGATAAAATCTGATTTTTTATAAGCATAAACAATTTTTATAATATCTTTTCATTAAAAACTTAGCCAAACACCCACTTAGTCTATATTTTTATTTGTCTATTAATATTATATATTTTGATCAATGAAATGAATTATTATAGTATTTTCGTTACTTAATACTCACAATGCAAAAATATTGCTCTTTTACCTAACAATTTATATATACCTATATGTTATAAAATTTCTTTGCTTCGTGCATCTATATTATATAATTATCCCACACTTCCAATTTATTTCTTTTAGTTCACTATTTGATACTCTTATTTTATAGATTCAAATGACAATTACTATTTTATTTTTAAAAATAATAATATTATTCTAAAATATTCTAATAAACTAATTATGTCATATCATTAATTTTCAAAACTTATTTTTAGTAGTCTAAAAAAATTCACACCTTTTACTTTTCTGACTAATATTTATTATAATTTTATTTTATTTGCATTAAGAACTATGAGTATAAATGAGACGAGATGATTCACAAACAATTCAAACTTATTAATTAAATGAGCCAAACCAAGCTTAATAAGAATACATATCTATACACATATCTACATTAACAAAGATTAGCTATAGCCAAGTTGGTAAGGTTCTTGTTGTAGCCTAAAGTAGGTGTGAGTTTGAGTCTCCATTCCAACAAATTCTGAATTTCCATTTCTAGTGCGTAGGTGGGTAGGTCGGGCAAGCTATGGGATGGGGCATGTCCATTTCCAGCGAGTAGGTCGGACTAGCACACTGCTAGTCGGGCTTTTGCGCGCGGGTAGGGCGATACAGGGCTGTAAGTCGGGCGGGGTTGCTCCATTTCCAGTGAGTTGGTAGGCCAAGTAGGTCAGGTGGAGACACGCGAGGCGGGGCAGGCCATGTGTTAAATATAACAAAATTTATACACTTTTTCGTAATAAAACTCTTAGTTATATATTCAATTAGTAATGAAATGGTTATTTTTGAATTATTATATAACTATTTGTAACAATATTTTGTTACATAAACAATTAGTAACTATACTTAATTAAATAAATAATATCATTATGTTATGGATTGGTAACAAAAAAATAAAATGCAACAAAATTGTCAATATTTTAGTATCTAAATATTTCATTGTGTTATAAAAATTTATTGTAACTAATACACTTTTTTGTTACTAATATCATATTTTTGGTAAGGACACATTTCGTCACCATAAGTCCAACATTCATAATGAATCATAAATTTCGTTACTAAAACTTTTTGCCATGGGCTTTAGGGCACTAAACTTAAGTAACGAAAAATTCATTATCAATTTTTTTAGGTAACAAATGTCAGCGTTATGGTGATAAAATTATTTGTTACTAAAACTATAATTTGTTGTAGTGTGTCTGAAATGAGGAAAGGCGAAAGCTGCAAGTGAAACTTCTAATCAAAATTGGGATAATGTCGTAGGAATTGTTGAGGATGAATTTGATGATGGGCTTGTTCTCAATGTTACCGAAAGCTTACTATGCTTTGAGTGGATTTTAGATAGTGGCTGCTTCTCCTACATGTACCCATATGAAGATTAGTTTACCACTTTTCAAAAATACTATGGTGGTAAAGTACTTATAAGAAATGATGCTTCATGTAGGGTTGTAGGAATTGGCTCAATGAGTTTCTGAATACACAATGGCATAGTAAGAATCCTAATAGTGTACATCATGTTCTATATTTGAAGAAAAATCTAATTACACTGGGTACATTGGACAAGAATGGTTGTGAGTATAGAGCTCGAGATAGAGTTCTGCGGGTTTCTAAAGGTGCACTGCTTATCATGAATGGAGACAAAACAAATGGCCTTTACATCTTACAAGGCAGCACAGTTTCTATTGGTGCTGCGGTTTCTTCATCAATCAATAATACTACAAGACTGTGGCATATGCGACTTGGGCATATGAGTGAAAGGGGGATGTTAGAATTGAGCAAACATGGCTTTCTTGATGGAGAGAAGATTGGAGAGCTAGATTTCTGCAAGCAATATGTGCTTGGCAAGCAACACAGGGTGAAATTCAGCACTTTGATTCATAGAACCAAGGGCACCTTAGATTACATTCACTCAGATCTTTGGGGGCCTTTTCAAGTTCCTTCAAAGGGAGGTGCTAGGTATATGTTGATATTCATAGATGACTTCTCATGGAGAATATGGGTGTACATGCTAAAGTATAAGAATGAGGTGTTTGTCAACTTCAAGTAATGGTAAACTTTAATTGATAAGCAGGCAAGAAAGAAAATTAAGCACCTGAGGGCTGACAATAGATTGGAGTTCTACAACAAGGAATTACAGGAATTCTGTGATAAGGAAGAAATTGTGAGGCATTGCATAGTTGTACTCACACTATAATAAAATAGAGTTATAGAATGGATAAACATGACTATCTTAGAGAGAGCTAGATGCATGCTCATTAATATCGAATTGTCTAAGGATTTTTGGCCAGAAGCAATCAATACTACTTGCTACTTGGTGAATAGGTCACCATCAATTGCTTTGGAATGCAAGACACTAATGAAAGTTTGGTTTGAGTCTCCTATTGATTACTCAAATCTGAGAGTATTTGGGTGCCTAGCCTATGCTCATGTTTGTGAAGAGAAGCTTGAGCCAAGGGCTAGGAAGTGCATATTCCTAGGCTATGTGGATAGAGTAAATGGTTATCGTTTGTAGTGTAATGATGACAAAGGCTCCAAAATGATTATCAGTAAAAAAGTGACTTTTGATAAGTCTGTGATGATGAAAAAGATAGAGCAACCCGAAAGCAGTTAATAGGGCATTAAGGAGAAAGTGAAATTTGAGCTTAACACTCCATAAGTTTTAAAGGGAAAATAGAAAGTGGTAGATGAAGCTGGTGAGAGTACATTATCACCTAACCAACAACAGAAAAATAATTCACTACAAAACTATCATTTGGCTTGCTAAGGATAGAAGGTAGATCAAAACACCACAGTGATTTGCATATTTAGAACTGGTAGCTTATGCATTAAGTTCAATTGAGGAGTTTGTAGGAGATGATCCAATCTTATATAAAGAGGTAATTTCCAGATCAGATTTTAATAAATGGATTGCAGATATGATTGAAGAGATTGAGTCTCTACACAAGAATAGTACATGGGAACTAATTGAGGTAACAAAAGGATAAAAGATTGTAGGTTGCAAATAGATCTATAAGAAGAAGGAAAGGATTCCTAGGGTTGAGGATGCTAGATACAAAGTGCATTTGGTTGCTAAAGATTTTACATAGAGAGAGAGTGAGAGAAAGAGAGAGAAAAAGAGAGTTAACTTCCATGAGGTGTTCTCCCCAATTTAAAAACATATTTCCATTCTTGTTTTACTTACCATGAATGCTCTATTTGATATGGAGCTTCAGTAGATGGATGTGAAAATAGCATTTTTACATAGTGAGTTAGAGGAAAAAATCTACATGAGTCAACCAGAAGGATTCATTATTTTTGGAAAACAAAATCAAGCATGTCTTTTGAAGAAAACTTTATATGGATTGAAGCAGTCTCCCAGACAGTGGTATAAAAGGTTTGATGCATTTATTACTAAGATAGGATATATTAGAAGTAATTTTGATTGTTATTTATATTATAAAAAATGTAGTGATAGCCTCATAGTATATTTGCTGTTGTACATTGATGATATGTTGATAACCTCTACAAACATATATGAGATCAATATTCTAGAAACTCAGTTAAGTGAAAAATTTGAGATGAAGGCTTTGGCTGAAGGCATGAAATAAAACATTTGGCAAAAGGGGTTGATTGAGGATATAGGTATGGACTTTGAGGTTACTTTAATATTTTGTGATAGTCAGAGTGTCATACACTTGTCAAAGAATCAAATTTTTCATGAGAGAACAAAGTACATTGACATAAAGTATCACTTTGTTAAAGATATGGTATCTCAAGGTCTTATTTTCCTTGATAAGGTTAGGACAAAGGATAATTTGACAGACATGTTAACTAAGGCTGTTATAGGAATCAAATTTGAGTATTGCTTAGATTTGGTTAATGTTTGCAAACTTAGATGAAAGGCTTGTTTGGGGACAAGGATAAAGAAGAAGGATGTTAAGTTTCAAGTTAAGGTAGAGAATTGTTCATTTTGCCTTGAAATTTAGGCTTAATTGACAAGATACAAAAGAAAAATAGAGCAAAATGGAGCAAGGGGTTGAAATGGGCTCAAAAACACGCTATGTGTGCCCTAGCGCATGTTTTTTGCACCTCGGCGAGTAGTGAACAGTAACTTTGCATTGGGGCACAAAAGTTCTACCCAACATTCTGTTTTCTTGGCATAAGTTAGTTTTGTGCTTGCCCCGACGCGTGGCGGATTTCCACTTCCCCTAGGGCTTTACTTTGCGGGTATTTAATCAATTTTTTTTTTTGGATTCATTATGACAAACATATGTATAAGAATTTTAGACTGCTTTTGAGATAGTTTCTTAAGACGTCTAAAATGAGTATGTTAGGTGTTCATGTGAGATTTGAGGGATTCAAACTTTGTACTTGCACTTGATTTGAGTTCAATAAATTCTTTTGTTTGTCAGGTGGATTAGGCCCATTACCAAACTACATTAAATTCATTGTCAATTGCATTAAATTTCTTTACTATTATTTCATAGTTGTGATTTTAGATCGCTCCAATTTACAACAATTCCAATTCCTAAATACATTTCATTCCCACCTAATACCATTCATGCATTCCAATCACCTCCTTACTTTTTTCTTCATATCTTAAGAATCAACTACCCAAATATTTTAAGTCAATAGCTATCCAAAGAACCAACCGTTTAGATGTTTTACGTACACATTGTTTTTAATTACTTGTACGTGGTCTAAAATTTAAATTTTGTAAAGTAAGTTACTTACTATAATAAAATTTAAGGGCAAATTATATAATTAGTCCCCAAAAATTTTGTTTTAAAATTACTTTAGTCCTCAATATTCAAATGTTCAACTTTTAGTCCTTGACATTAATATATCATTTCATCCTAGTCCACAAAACTACTTTATAGCTAGAAAATTGATTAATTTTGACATTTTTAAGGCTAAAATTTGTCAATTTAAGGTTTTATGTTTCACTTTAGTTCCAATTTAAAGTTTTATAGTCCACTTTAGTTCCTATGTCACTTTTTCTTTTTCTTTTTATGCCAATAGCTACATATCTTAATATATTTGATAATTACATGATAAAAGCACCTAAATGCTTTTCAATTGATAGAAATTGTGCCACATTGTCCCAGGACATATAAGTATTTTTATATTTAGTTGCTGGTTCAATCAATTTAAAATACATAATTAATTAATTTAATGTCACAAATATTTATTCACTTGGTATGATTGAATAACTATTTCATGAATAGTTTGAATGAATTTGTTGATGTGAAAAACAGTGGCCATGGTGGAGATACAACTATGGTAACATGGAAAACAACAACCATGGGCCATGGCCACTGCTCACACAAGCATCTAAGTGGCGACCATGGCCCTATCTATGCTGATAGCCATGTGGCTAGGTGGGTATGGGGTAGTTGGGGATGGGAGCGAGGATTGCAAAGGTGCATGATATAGGGGGTGGGTTTGCTAGGGTGGTTGCCATGGTCAACCACTAATGGCAGGGAGGTGGGTATTAGGGATGGGAGGGGAGCTACAAAGGGTGTAGGGGTGGGTGGGTTTATTATATAAATATAATAATATAATATATTATATACAAAATATAATATATTTATAATATATAATACAAAAATAAAAAAATGTAGAATAAATTAGAGAAATAAAAATACAAAAAGCAAAAATAATTTTTAAATTTAAAGGGGATTAAAGAAACTATATGAAAATATACTTAAAAAATAAATAAGTTCAATTGAAAAAATATGAAATAACTAAGGGTAGCACAATATTTATATATTAAAGCTAGAGTTTAATTGAAGCAAATCAAGAGCAGAAGGCAATGTGCATAATTTTCAAAAGTACAAGTAGGTTTTTTGCCTTTTTCTTCACAAGGGTTTGTTTTGCCCTTTTCCATTTCATAGAGAGCAAAATGCAATTTGCCCTGATAAAAAGTGACATAAGGACTAAAATAGAACATAAAACTTTAAATTGAAAATTCTGCCCTTAAAATGTCAAAATTAATAAATTTTCCAATCAAATATTGCCAGAAAGTGTTTTTGAGGGTTGGAATGACATGATGTATTAACGTCAGGGGCTAAAAGAAGAACTTTTAAAATTGATATAAAGTGATTTTAGAGTAAAACTTTACAAACTAATTATGTAAACTGGCGAAACTTAATTAGCTAAAATTTTAGAAAAAAACAAAGATGATTAGTTTATGAAATAATAATATAATTTCTCATGATTTTTCTACGGCTACATAATACAAAAATTTATTAGACAAAATACTTTGAAAACTTTCAAAAATATCAGAGTAAATTTTATTTAGTTAACATTTGATAGGTAAAATTGTCAAATCACAAGTTAATAAAATATGGAATACATATTGTTTATTGAAAGTGCATTTTAAGATTCGAGGTACAGTAAAAATAAGGTTTTTCCCATGGCCAAGATGTCGCAGCAAAAGATGACAAAGTTAGTAAAACAATATTGCCACGCAATAAAAATGTGGCAAAGTTTTATCGCCCCTGTATTTGTTATGAAATCTAAACCATAGCAAAACTGATTTTTTGGCAACAAATTTGGACTTACTACTTCTACTTTGTTTAGTGGTTTAAGCTAGCACGTCTTGATTTATAGTGGCTAATCTTTCTCTAAGAATATTGTTCTCAAAGTTTAAATTAGGAATTAATTTTTAGGAGATGCATATTTAATTAAATTTAATCATGAAACTAAGAAAGCGGTTGACAAGAAAGAGTCAAAAGGACTTAAATTTTTTGAAATATATTTTGAAAAAATGTCAGAAAAACTTAAATGACTTAAATTTTTATGTAATTCAAATGAAACTCAAACATATATATATATATATATATATATATAGAAAAAGACAATAGAACTATAATAAAGTGAACAAAATTACAAATTCTTGATAAAATCATAGAATTTCTCTTAACAATATATACATTTTAAAATTATTTTAAGCATGACTGCTTTTAATAACTTTTTATAATGCATCCTTATATTAATTATGTTATATATATGCATATCCATTTTCATGTTCATATTAAGAATTTGCCAGTATATATTAACTATGTCTTATATGTCTGTCTGTTGTCTTGTTCATACTAAGAGCATGTGTTTAGTAATTCAAATTTTATTTTGTTATCATTCTGACCACGTCTTTCAGAAATATATGTAAAAAATAATTTGTATATTGAATAATATATAGGGAGAATATATAATGCAAATTTTTAATATATTTGAAATTTTGGGACAATTGCAGTTATTTCAATTTTTCTATAAAATGAAGAAGAGTACTATATACTTTTTCATAGTCAGCATTATGAAATCTGTTATCTTCTAATTATAAGCCGGTGAAAAAATAATTTTTGTGTTTATATATCTCAGCATGTTATTTCAAACAGATTAATCTTTAGTCATGTTTATGATAATATTGTAAAAGAATATTTTATTTCTAAACTGAATATATGTAAATTAAGATTTGATTAATTGGAATAATCACGCAGAGACACATGATGTAATATATAAATTCAAAAAGAAAATTTTCTTTTTTATGCATAATTAGAAGTTGACAAATCACATAGCACGAATTAATTTAACAAATTACTTATGAGAAAACACATATTTTCTCTTCATTTATTTAATAGAAAAATTAGATTAATTTCTAAAAATAACACTACACGAAATATATTCTTTACATATAAATCACATGAAAATATCTTTTTCTTTAATTTAGTGAAACTTAAAAAAAATGCAGTCAAAATAATAGCGAAATAACCATTCAATAGCCCAAATAAAAAATTTGGAATATATGTAGAAACTGAAAATCTAAGATCCCTAAATAAGTACTCTTTTGCTCTTAAAATTTTGTGTTATTTATAATATTTTTGTGAATTTATCCCTCTCACTATATAATAAATACAGCAACAGCATGTTTCTGCATTATGATCACACAAAATCATCAATTCAAGATTAAACACACATTATTGATTCTGCACGCTTTGCCTTATGCTATGCATCACACACAAGAAAAATTAACTTGTTCTACAAAATAAGCCTCTAAATAGTTTATGAACCATTTGCTCAGAGGATCACGGGCCAGAAATGGCGAGCGGATCAATTCTTGGCACCACACGGCAAATCAGATTATAGGTTCGTGGAGCTGTCAATCCAGGTCGTTCCGTCATATCAATAGTCTTGGAATTATCAGGTAGCCTCTATTCAAAGCATTAATCATAGTTCCAATTATGCTGATTAATTGTTGTTTGGCTAACTGCATTCCAGGGCAACCCCTTCTGCCCGTGCCAAAAGGTAGCAGTTCGAAATGCAGCCCTTTAAAATCAATGGAACCATATTTTTCCTCCGAAAACCTCTCAGGCCGAAATACCACCGGGTTCTCCCAGTACTTTGGGTTCCTACCCATGGACCAAATGTTGACAAACAACAAGCTTTTGGAAGGAATCATATAGCCGTCAATCACGCAATCAGATTCTGACATTGATTTTCTGGGGATCATGGGAAGTGGAGGGTGAAGTCGGAATGTTTTTTTGATGACTGCCTGAAGGTAGGGCAGATTTTGGGCGTCTGATTCCTGCACCAATCTATCAGATCCTATGACTTTGTCGATCTCTTCTTGGGCTTTCTTGAATACAGTTGAATTGCTAATGAGTTCCGCTATTGTCCATTCTGTGGAAATGGCTGTTGTGTCTGAACCAGCAGTGAGGATATCCTAGATAGCACAGGTATGTTACTGAATCATTTAATTAAATTGCAATTTGTCATTTTTAGTTACCCTGACTTATCATTTTGGATATGAATAATCAATGCTCCTATTTTTCGCATGCATACTATGCGCACATCAATTAAAGAAGTATTTGATAAATATCATCTAATCTAATATGTATGTTAATGTTTGTCCTATTTATTAATGATAACATATATATAGAAACTGTTGTTACCAAAATGAGAGCTTTGAGATGTTCTCTGGTGAATTCCACCTCCGACTTCCCACTCTCCATAACATCCATCAACATGTCAAGAAAATCCCTTGTCTCCTTTCCGCCACCATCACTCCGCTGCAGTTTCTCCCTCTTAGTAATAATCTTCTCCAACAAAGCGTCGTATCT
>JACGDI010000656.1:1119934-1136665 GCA_014898725.1 Jacaranda copaia | reverse complement strand
AAAAAAAAAAAAAAAAATTATTACAAAACAATTAAAAATGGAAAATATAAATACAAACTTTTAAAAAGACGAGAGAAGTGAGTAGAACAATATTAATAGATGATAAAGAAAATATGCCCAAAAAAAAAATTTATTATCAATGAAAATTTTGAAAGAATGAGAGGCATGGATAGGAATGTAAAAGGAGCAGGCTAGAGCTAAATATATCAAATTAAATATTTGGCAATCTGTTTATGTATAAACTATAGCTGCTTTCTCCTTAATTATAAGTAAATGGAGATTGAGTAATGTAAAGTTATATATTAATATCAACTTTTATTCCTACACAAGTTATCATTACTGTCCTCCCTAATTCGTATATTTATAATTAGTCAGCCAATATATTTTCTTAAAACAAAAGCCGTGAAGTGTATTTATAAACAATTGCTAACTACCAATAAATTTTATATTATAAAAATGATAAAATACCAAAAATAAAAGTTTATTTCAACATAACTGCAGTTGGATCAAACATCCCCGGCACAATTTTATAGTATATTAATTAATGAGTGAGTATATTTGTACAATGTAGGGGAAACAATTTTAATTGTTAAAATGCATTATTTTACAAGAATATTCACTTAAATTCATGTGACTGAGAAAATAATATTTTAATATTTTAACAATATAAATTATTATTTAATAACATAAATGAAAATTTCATTTGAATATGTTACGTTCACTGCAATAAAATTAAGCATTAAAGATATTTAAAAATTCCATTTAAATAATATTATAGTTGTAATTTTATGTTTAATGCTATTTTTTAAAAGTGCTACTTGTAGTGTTGTAATTAAAGATATAAATATTATAATTTATATTTGTTGTGGTGTTAATACAATGTGAAAAAAAGTAAAGAATGTGACATTAAAACGTCACCAAAAATACATCAAATAACATGTTGAAATGTATACGCTTATGATGCTATGTACCTAAGTCCTAAACATTGGAAAATGAATTCATCACATGTTAATACTGTAACTACATATTTATGTCACTGAAAATATAAATTGCAAAAAACTACATTGTAGCTGCTTTACAATTCATTTTGTATTTTTTGATACCTTTGCACTACTTTTGAGGTTGTTGGTTGATATATTGTGATGAAAATCATTAATTATCAATTATTATCAATCAAATCAGTTCTAAAGTGAATTTATTGTGTATTTTTTTTTAATTTGGTTTCTACCACTTCAACATCGACCTATTTAGAAGATCGAATATTTTTCCCAGTAATAAGAAACATATATGTTAGATTGTATATATTAGATTGTGCATATGAAACAAAAGAATGAAAGCTAATTCTAGGGTTATAAATAAATATTCAAAAATTTATTTACTGTTCATATATGCTCCTGTACATTTCTACAAAATATCATCTACATCTACTTAAAGCAAATATTATCCATATTCAATTAAAAAATATTCAATTGTAAATGGATGCAAATACAGTAAATGCATATCCGTTCTATTTGACAACCGCTCCAAATATATATTCATTGAATATATCCATTTGCATATTTGATTTTTTGTGACTTAATTATATTAATTTTTCTTATATGCTAAATAATATTTAAAAAATTAATGTATACAATATACTCAATTTTTTCATGTATTTTAAATACAACAATTATATTTAAAAATATTATATATAATATATCACTATACATAATATATTTGTAACACCCCTGAGTCTGTAATGCTAGAAAAAAATTATTAATTGACTTTAATTTAACACATTGAAATTAAAAAGGGAAATTAGCAACAAATTTGAAATAATAAAACTTTGGGGGTCGAGCTCAAGTGGATCAAATTTAATTTCTTTTGGGGTCTTAATGCAATATTTGAGTTTGAGGGGGTTAGAAAAGTAATCTGAGCGGACTTAATTGCAAGGAATTTGAGGGTTTAGGAGCTTAATGCATATGTGATGAAAGTTAGGGGGAGCAATTGAAGATTAGGAAAACTTATGGGTTTAATTGTACATAAGAAAAAGTTCACGGGTGGCATTGCAATGTTAGAAATTGGAGATTATAAAACAGAAAGCTTGTACCATATTCTAGCATGCATTTCCACCGCCTTCTCCACCAAATCACTCTCACCGACACCAACAAATTTAGAAAACAAGACCACCTTCTCTTCTTCTCATCGTGATGAACACAATAGTACCCACACTTTCAAATACCCTAGTAAGCGGTAGCTGTAGATAAGCGAACAACGACCAACAGTGGGGGTGGTAGGTCTTGTAGCTCTAGCATCTTGGAAATGAAGGGTGTATTTTGATGGACTTAAAGAGTAGAACACAATGGTAGCTTCAATTTCAGGTTTTGCTAGCCAATGGAAAAGTAATTTTGAGAAAGGTGTGAGAGTGGTCGGTGGTAGGGCTTACTATTTTTGGCTTAATTGGTTGGTAAGTTGATGTCCAAAATAAAAGTTGCTTAAGGGGCTTTGTCGACCATGAGGAGATGTGCAGGTTGGTGGTGTCGTGACCTAGTTTCAATGGTAGTGCCCTAGCGGTCAACAACTAGTATCATTGGGGTGGCAATGCAGACACATACAAACTGGTTCTATGCAGTGAATGGACCTCAAGCTTAGCTGATTTGGTAAAACTATGACTGCTGAGTTAATTGATTTTTGATTTAATTTGATGAAATTATTAAGCTAATTTTATCATATGTATAAGTTATAAGTTACTTAGACTAAAACACGTAGTTATAGACCAAATGATTAGATATAAAAATTCGATTGTAGGTGATGGGTGGACCTAGACCATTTGTAAAAGCCTAACTTGTATAGTGTTATGGAGATTGATTATTAACAAGAAAATATGCCAAATTCATATGGACAAAAAGTATCAATAACATTAAACTATAATTAGTTAAACAACTTGAGGATTGACAGATTAAATTAAGTTCTCGATATGATAAATTATAAGAATTAAGTTTATCAATAAAGTCTAATTGAGTGAATTATTCCTAAATCAAATAAGTTAAGAATGAAACCTAGTTAAAGATTTGCTAGAGTAAGTACTTAATCTTGAGAGGTTATGATGAGTAAAAAATAAGACATAATTGGTTAGAATTAGAATTTACTAAAAGTACGGTCAATAACATATTTATAGTTAAGCCTAGGATGGATCCATCCTGGAATAACAAATGAATTATAACTTTGCAAAAAAAAAGGTGAATTATAGAGTTTGAAGTTAGTTAATTAGTTGGATATATACGAAGACTTGAAATTATCATTCAACTAACATAGATTGAACTTATTTAAGTAATCGGGTTGTCAATGTGCGATATAGAATAGATTTGAATGTATCATGAGATAAGATGAATACTACTTGGGTGTACGAATACTTTACAAAGCCAAGAATTCAGTATATTTAAATATGTTGGCATTTGAACTTAAAATCAACAAGGAGTATAAAAGGAAAATAAAATCATGAGCCTATTAAATATGGACTTGTAAATTAGGAAATTTTTTCAATGATTACTTTGAGGTCTCTTATACCATAATTTGGATAAACTAGGTGATTGTAGGTCAGCTCACCCTTTGAGAAAAGCTCTAATATTCCATATCATTAGGTGAGGTTATCACTACTTTTATTGCTGGGAAATAAACATCTTTGCCATTATTGATTCTAGACTTATGTATATGTGTTTTACTAGATTAAAATGGTCTTGATACTCAAGACCTTCTATTGTGTTTGAGAACTATTGTACTTTGTGCCCCTCAACCTCGCTACCTGATCCCATATCTACTATTTACTTTTAATTTAAGCGCCATTGATATAGTCATGTCGACTGCTTATCTGCACATTTTCCTGAGATTAGTATTTTATCCTGCTTATGAACAATTTATATTCGAACTCATACATTGAATGTTTCATATTTTTCCTTTGTCTAAGACCCATTCATGAATCTTAGCTTGAAAGTAAGGTTTTCCTTAATATCAATGTTCGTGTCTAAAAAGAATTTTGCAATATGTTAGCTAAGATTTCAAACTTGTTGATACTTTAATTTGAACTTAAATTGAAAATCTTTTATTTGAACTGTAAAATCTTTTATTTGGACTGTAAACCTTTCAATGCTCAAAATTGTTAAAGCAAGATTTAACTGATTTATTTCTATACAATCACCATATTTCATAATGTGGTTTATGAGGCAGTCTTGCTGACTAGCCATTACTGATTTATACTAGATGTGAGGTCATCATGTTGACTGGTCGATACTGTTATTTATTTGACTTCCTTGAATTCCCAGGAGGTTTCTTTTAAAACATTATCTTGCTTTATATGGCGATTATGATGTGTTTTATCTTGGCTGACCAAGTGTGTGATCTTAATTTAGGGTAATCAAGAGTTGACTATGACCAGAAGCTTGATCGGTGAGGACTAGACTTATCGATTTGTACTGTACTAGTTGTTTGGTGAGTTGGCCACTTGTTGAGGTGATATAAAGGTAAAGGCTATTTTATGGTCCAATAATTTATACAGAACTAAGAGATAGAAGGGAGAAGGTAATTTCACGGTTGTATCGTTTATACAATATACAGGGAGATATAAAGGAAAAGGCTATTACACAGTCGAATATGCAAAATATGCCTGGACTACTAGTTTTGTAAAAATTTTTTGTCCAGCATGTTTTATAAAACTGAACAAAATCCTAGATTTTGAAATCTCAATCTTTCACAAAACAATTTGGTCATTGGGTTTTTTAGAACTAATCATGTCTATGAGTTTTGACATTTTCTATGTAATGTATTTAAAAGTGAGATGACTCTTCACCGGTATAGGATAGCATTAAATCAGCTCATTAAGTGTTGTACAATATCCAGTTTTTGTAACTTGTATTTTTACTTATCCAAATCCAAAATGAATATTCTTCTTATATATGTATATTGTATTCCATTTCGTTTCGATTCTTTCTTTACATGTTGATGTTTGCCTCACTGAGTCATTCGAACTCACCCTCTTCGTGCTATTCTTCCTATTCTTTATCACAAATTGAAGAAATAGAAGGCAACCTAAGCTTGGGCTACCTTTCTGCATTGTGTAAATATTGTTATTATGTTATCTATAATGACAAGGATGTGAGATGTTATGGTTGTAATTTACTAGGGGTCGTAGATCATAAATTAGTATCTTTTCTACTATGAAGTGTGACAGGTTAGAGTTCCTGACAACTGATTATTGGCAAGGTCTTTAGCCAATAATTCTTTTGTATTAGTATCATTCAATACAGTTAACAATCGATTACTGGCAAATTAGAACAATTAAATGAATATGCCACAAGGCAGAACAACAATACATTGAACAAATCAATGAAGCTAAATAGTCAACGAGCAATATGCATTATAGTTTCAACTTGAATGATAGCTAACAAAATAATGAAAGTTTATGGCACCAGAATGTGACAATCAGTTTATGATTAAAACGGTGTAGGAACAACAAGTTTATGAGTTCAAATAACTCATAGATTTTAATTGAGAAACAATCAGTTTCAAGGAAGGACAAATAAAATGCTAGGCGATTTCAAATTAAGGAAATCTCATAGGGTTTCGATAATTAATGGCAATGATAATGATAATCAAGACAAATATTAGATCAATGGAACTTCATAGGATTCAACAATAGATATGGAATACACTTATACAAGGTATGTACCAATCAATAGACCTTCATAGAGGTACAACAACTATTAGAGTACGATAACAAATTCAAGTACCAAGTCGATGGGCCATTACCTCAATAACCTAGACAATGAAATCAAAGCCTATTGCTCTATAGCACTCAATCCTCCATCACATATCAAAAAGAGTAAACTTACTGCTAAAATCCCTATTCAACCTTAACAATTTCCAACATTTACAATCATCTTAGTAAAAGTTCAATTTTGGTAGTTTCACAACTTATATAGTAGTTTTGGGGTTCATGCTATACCATTAGAAGATAATATAGTTGGATCCTTAAATTACATAATTAATCTTATTATGTCACACAACATCGATTATAATAGCCCCATTATCGATAATAATCCAAGTTTAACGCTTAGGTCACAATTATATAAAATTAGGGTTTTCTTCACCTAATTAACTAACTAATCCATGGTTCACATAGAATAATACAATTCTGGGTTTACTATGCTCAAGTAACTTGCATGCACACTTATTTCTCTTGCATGGTTGCATTTTTTGATCAATCTACTCATTCTTTTGATTATACAAGGTTGATAAGGATTTGAATATTTTTACATATACGAGCAATTACAATTATCTTCTTTTTGAAAAATTACCTAATTCCTTGATATCAGAACAGGATTCCCACGATCAGGTCCTGTGCATGCATCCCTCTCGACAAGACAAGAAAATGAACCCTTTACTGCTACCATACCACTATTGTAGCCAGAGACAGTTACCACTACCATCGGTAGATACATCTCAGTAAGAGGAATCCAACCCCCAAGTTAATTTTTCCAATCATTGTTGAATTGAAGTCTAATTGCCGCTTGAAAGTTACTGGGTCTCTCTTACCATCGTATCAATTTTTGCTACATTTCCTCACCGTTGGTGGTCTGTTGGAGAATTGAAAAGCATTGGTGTGATCCTTGAGCTAAAAGCTTCAAAACCCATACCTAGGTTGCATCTAACAGTTGTCAAAAAAACTATTCACGTCAGGCTCCTCCATAGCTAGATTTTCAATCACCTTTTCTAGGTGGTCCTCCAGTCATGTTCACATGCATGTGGTGTTGTTGTTTTTCTACGGTCAAGATAAAGGCAATAATTGGTTTAGTTTCTAGCTCTCAGCTGTCGCCAGTGTAGATCGTTAGAGAGAGAAAGATATGGTATTTTGGTGTGGAAGAAAAACATATGAGGTGGTGAAAATTAAAAATTCATTATTTATGGAATTGATTTTTTCTTTTTCATAGATTGACCTCCAAAATTTTTTGTAAGCTTTCAGATAAGTCCAAAAGTTTGAATTAGGTTCAGTTTAGCCACCTAGTTTATTGGTCCTCCACAATGGCCGACTAAACTTACCAAAAATCTAACATTGGCTTTCTAAATTTTAAATAAAGGTGAAATTAAGTCTTTCCTATTTGCATTGTAACCTACAAAACTTTTAAAAATTAGATAAAATTTACAAAATTAATACTTAAATAAAATATCATATTTAATGCATGTCTAGCGGTGTTACAAACCCTCCTTTTAAAAGAATCTGGCCTCTGAATTCTTATCTGAATATTGGAAGAGTCTGGGATATTACTGGTGCATGAGATCTTCTGTCTCCCAAGTTGCTTCTTCAATGTTATGGTTGCACCAGAGGACCTTTACTTAAGAAATCCTTTAGTTTCTAAGTTTTTGAAACTTCCCATGCAAAATTCTAATTGGCTATTCCTCATACGTTAGATCACTTTCAATGTCATGCTGGAATGAGGAATAACTTAGGAAGGATCAAGATAATATTTTCGTAGTTGTGACATATGAAAAATATTGTGTATGCCCATCATGTCCTAAGGTAGCATTAGGTGATACGCCGCTGGTCCGATCCTCTCTTTTATCTTGTTTGGACTAATATATCTTAGTTAAGCTTTTCATCCTTATTGATCCTTCAGATACCTTTCCTCGGGAAAACTTTAAGAACTACTTGAACACCAACTTTAAACTCCAAATCCTTTTTCCGTTTATCTACATAACTTTTCTGTCGATCTTATACAGCTTTCATCCTTTGCTTAATGATCTACATTTTCTTAATAGTTCCATGGATCAATTTGGGTCTTATAATTTTTGGAGATTTATGATCGCTACTTTTGTATTCATCAAGATCTTAATGCAATGGGGATCGACATTTTCTGCAATATAGCACTTCATATAGGGCTATTTAGATTGTAAACTGGTAGTTGTTATTGTATGTAAATTCAATCAAAGGTATGTGTCAGTTCTAACTTCTCCAAAGTCTAAAACATAAACTTGCAACATCTTTCAGTATCCACATGGCCCTCTCCGATTATCTATCCGTTTGGGGATGAGCAGTAGAACTAAATTGCAATCTTGTCCCAAAATGTTCTTACAAAGTTTTCCAAAGTCTTGAAGTAAACATTGGATCTCAATTTGATACAATGTTGATTGAGACTCCATGTTGTCTGGCAATTTCCCTGATGTATAGTCAGCTTCTCAACCTTATATTGTGTTCTAAAGGGCATGAAGTGTGCATATTTGGTCAGCTTATCTATTATCACCTAAATGTTGTCATATCCTCCTAGGGCCACTGGTAGGCCTATTACAAAGCCCACGGTAACTTGTTCCCATTTCTAACTAGGGACTAGAAGTAGTTGAAGTAACCCCAATAGCTATTGATGCTCTGCCTTCACCAGCTAATAGGTTAGACATTTTCATATGTAATTTGTGATATCCTTCTTCATTCTGTTCCACTACAACTGCTTTTTCAAGTCTCGATACATCCTTGTACCCTTGGCATATATTGTGAATCTTGACTTTTGTGCCTCCTCTTGTAATCTTACTTTTACTTCTTTGGGTACTTAGATTCTCTTATGGAACATAAGATTACCTTGATTATCAATAGTAAACTCCAATTCCCCAAACTTCTGGATTACTTTCTTCGATTATGATATCTATCTATCATTGGCTTAAGCTCATCGTATTTTAGCATATAATTCTGGTTGCATATTTACTCCAGCAAGATACACTTTCTATCTCATTCTCACTACTATATCTGATCTTAGGACCTTTAACTTTGTTGCTCCCGTCATGTGAGCTACCTTAGTTCCATAGCTCAGAGCATCTGCTATCACATTCGCCTTCCCTGGGTGATAAGCAATTGAGAAATCATAATCTTCAAGGAATTCCACCCATCGGCACTGATAATTAGATCCTTTTGGGATCACAAATACTTGAAACTCTTATGGTCAATATATACCTCAAACGTAGCCCCATAAAGATAATGTCGCCATTTTGATAGTGTAAAAATCACTGTGACTAGCTCTAGGTCATAAGTTGGGTAATTCACTTTATATGGTCTGAGCTTTCTGGATGCATAGGTCACGACTTGCCTTTTTTGCATTAGCATGCAGCCATGACCCTTTTTAAAGGCATCAGTTTAAACTGTAAAAACCTCCAATCCATTTATAAGGGCCAGAACTAGAGCTGTTGTCAACCCGCCCTTTAGTTCTTGAAAGCTTTTCTCATAGTTATCATCTTAGTTAAATGGTTGATCTTTCTGTGTTAACTTAATCAATGGGCCAGCTAATTTAAAGAAATTCTGTATAAACCTTCAATAATAGCTTGTTAGACTCAAAAAGCTATGAACTTCTATTACATTCTTGAGTCTTTTCCAATTGAATATCACTTCTACTTTAGAGGGATCAACCTTTACTCTATCTTGAGATATGATATGTCCGAGAAAAGCTACTTTTTATATCCAGAACTCACACTTACTAAACTTACCATACAATTGGTGTTTCTTCGAGCTTTTAAGTACTATGCATAAATACTCGACGTGCTTTTCTTGGGATTTCGAGTACACCAGGATGTCATCAATAAAGATAACCATAAATTGATCAAGATACAGTTAAAACACTCGATGCATCAAATCCATAAATTTCGTGGGGTGTTGGTCATGCCAAACAACATTACTATGAATTTGAAATGACTCCATTGAGAATTAAAGGCGATCTTTAGGATATCCTCTTCTTTGATCTTTAACTAGTAATGTTCCTACCACAAATCCAACTTTAAAAAGATTATAGAAATTTTTAACAAATGAAGTAGCTCTTTCACGTGTAGTAGGGGATACTTATTTTTTATGGTGACTTTATTTAGTTCTCTATAGTTGATGCACATTCTTAGGGACCCATTATTATTTTTAACAGATAATACTGTGGCTTACCAAGGAGAAATACTTTACTTTATGAACTTCTTCTCTAGCAGTTCTTGGAGTTAGCCCTTCAACTCTTTCAGCTCTACTGGGGCCATTCTATAGGGAGTCTTAGATATAGTCACGACTCTTGGAAAAGTGTGAATAACAAATTCTATCTCTCTATCAGGAGGTAAAGAGTTTAGCTCTTTCAAGAATGCTTCAGGATACTCAGCTACTATTTCTACTTCTTCCATTTTGGTTGTGTCTTGGGGCTTATTGATAAGATACGTCAAAAATCCTTGCCCACCTTTATTTAAAATCCTTTTAGCCTCCAGTGTGGATATGAATGATATTGAGAGGCATTATTTGAGAGTTGCCAGGTTGATATTAGCGTCTTATCCCCAAGTTTAATGCTTTTGGTGTAGTAGTTCACTTGCGCCTAATGTCTATACAAGCAATCCATCCCAAGAATCAAGTTATACTTTTGAATAGGCATATATATAAGGTTGGCTAGATATATCATATCCCCTATCATAACTAGACAATCCCGATACATGGTATCTATCATTAACCATACTCCTAGGGGGGTTAAAACTTCTACCTGACAAGCCATGATCTCGGGTTGCTCGTTCAATTTTTGAGAGAATATAGTAGATATAAAGGAGTAAGACGGACTACGGTCATATAAGGCATTACCATAAATACCAAATATAGAGACCATATCTTCTATAACCTCATTACGGTCCAGTGCATTCTCTTCTGTTAAAGTATACATACTGGCATGCACCTTTTGCTTCCCTTTAGTTTATGCTACTTGCTTTCCTTTCTCTATAGGTGATGGGCCTTTTTTTCTAGGGCAGCCCTTCAAGAAATGTTGGTCGCTACCGCAACCCATAGACTTGCCCTACTTTATCCCACATTCAACCTCATCGAGTCCAAATCTCCTACAATATCTTCACTATTTCTGTGTCCTTCCTTAGGTTAAGTTCACAGCCTTGCTAGTTTGTGGTGTTCGAGGCGTTATATCCCCAATCCATAATCTGGGCTATTTTCCCCTTGTATTACCTTGTTCTCTGGGGTACGACCTTTCTTTTTGGGTTTTCTCCATGATTCTTCTAACGTCTTACAATTCTAATTCTAACTGTAAGGCTTTACTGATTGCTCGATTGAAGTTTGGCAAATCACATATGGCTAATCCTTGCCTGAGCTTCAATCAAAATCGTTGCAAAAATTTTTTGGTTTGGTGGTTTTCATCTTCCAATATGTAAAGAAAATACTGGATCAGTTAACTAAAGACGGCCTTGTATTAGCTAATTGTTTGATTTCCCTAAATTAGATTCATGAATTCCCTTTCCTTTGCCTGCTTGACCACCAGAGTAATATATTTGTCCATGAACTTTCTAGTGAAATTTGCCCAAGTCCACTAGGTCCCTACTACCGTTTATCTATTATCAACTATTTTCCATCAGTTGCGTGCGGGGCATACCAAGAAGAATGCAACAAATTAGACTTTCTATTCATTAATGTAATGCAGTATCTCAAATATATTCTCCAAATTCTCTATCCATTATTTGGCTTTTCTATCATCTGGTTCTCACAAAAACTTAGGGGATTGGAAACACAAAAACTGCTACTATGCTCGATCATCAATAACTTTGTTAGCTGCCCTTGCTCTACCACTTCCTGCTTGACCATGTTGTCAATACCTTAGTCTCTTTAGATTTTTGGGCATGATATATTGACCCATAGGAGGTAGGTGAATCAGGTTAGTTTGTGAAACTTCTTTATTGTGCTATGGTTGCTAGTAAGCATATACCTCTCTTCTAGGATTTCAGGGTGCATTAGTTCTTATTCCAATTGGCCTTCCTCTATGACTTGCCCTCGCAAAGATAGGTACATAGCCACTCTCGTGGGACACCATCGCTTGTCCTATTCTTTTTTTATGCTTAAGCCTGTGATCTTTGGGTTGCAAATGAAATCTCAATCATTAATCAATTCTTTCAAATTTCTAAATTTAAAAGGGAAAAATAGATAAAGGATAAATTTATCACTCTACAAGGGTTATATAATAATCAAAATTTATATATATCTGGTAATCGGAGGTGAGGTTTCCTTTACATAATCAAGTTAGCATTAGTTGTTACATCAGTTTTTATATAAGTTAAAATTTCTAAAATTAACTAAGCTAACCATGTGCCTGGTGGTAGAAAAATGATAAGGCTAGTGCATAGGGAATCCCCCACTACATCTAAGTAACTTTAGCCTATACTGGCTAACCTAGTGGTTAAAAATTATACTATTCTATATATAATGTTGTCTCATGTCTGCATTAGTAGGCCACTGACTCCAGATCTTCCATGTTCATGATGATGGACTCTATATCCTCATCATCCTTAGCTATCGATGTATCCACATCATGATTAGGGGGCTTATCTACTAAGAACTCTAGCACATGGTCTATCTCGAACTCCTCATTAGTTAGATCTTCCTCTAGGTCCTCTGCTCTGTCCTCAACTGGGTTTGTTGTGGGTATCTCAACTAAATCTCTCATAGGTATCTCCTCAGTACAAATGCATTATCCATGTCCCCACTTAAGAGAAGGGCAGACCCCAAATGGTCCAGCACCAACATTGATGCTTATACCTACTTCTATGAGTTTATAGCTCTGCTATAGTAAGCATCATCCTCTTGATCTCATTCATATTAATGTGGTTCATGTCTAGGATTCTTCTGTGGTGAAACTTTAGCACCTGAAAGGTCTTTTCCATGTGCGCACTTATAGCCCTAAGTCCCTCTACTTAGGTTTCTACTATACCTACTTGTCTTTCTTCCCTATCCAAATCTTCTCTCAACTTCTCTAACATATAGTCTTTCACTCCCAGTGTTGATTTTAAGTAAATATTCTTTGCCTATCTCTCATGTAAGGTCTCTCGCATATCATAGAGCTTTTTCTTAAAGGTTTAGCATGGCTCTCCTAGCTTTACTTATTCTACCTCAAATTCCCAAATTATTTCCTTTAGAGATTCTACGCTTTCTTTATCTTCTACGGGCTCCTTTCCATTTCTATTATCATTAGCCATCTTGTAGTACATAACTTCTGTTATCAATATCAAACAAATCAAATACATCTTTAATCCTCAAATCATATTATTTTTCTCAATACATGTATACTCCTAAAGTTTGTATCTTAGGATCCTGTCCTAATGTAGCTCAGGTTTCGAAAATCCAAGCTCTAATACACCTCTGTAGCACCTTATTAAGGATATCCAACAACCTGGGATGCCACCCAGCTCAATCCTATAACATACAAGCATCATATCCAATAGGCCCATAAAATTTTTCTAAACTTCCCAATATACCGCTGCAATCATAAAATTCGTAACATGTTTCAAATCTAATACAATACATTAGAGTTCCATAAGTCATGCTAACATCCCAACAATATTTAGAAAACCAAAACATCATCACCAACAACATAATTCAAACATGCTATGACTTTTAGGTTTATCATAACATATTACATTATTTCAAAACCAAAATGTAACCAATGGAGAATTCATATATAACTATACATTCACCTATACACCATTACACATATTTTTTTTGTCAAACCTGCCATTAGTCCTTGTTCCCTATCTCAGACTTATCTGAAAAGAAAATAAATAATGTGAGAGTAAGTTATAAGGACTCAATGAGGGATAAGATAAAGAAATATACATTCGATTAAGAGTTAACAATTCAACAAAGTAATTTATCAGGAAGGAAATACGAAAAGAACACAAATATGCTAGAATAAAGGTAAGAATGGTTTCAAATGGATAACAAATGCTAGGTTGGGACCTCAATGGCCAAATCATCTTAATCGATCTTATTTAGGATGTATAGAGCATCATAAACGATCACAGTTTGGGAGAAATTTCTATTAGCTTGCTTGGCTTGAGGCATTAGCCCAATCTAAATTGGAAACTCACTCCAACCTTATTGCCCCATGAGCAGAGTACAATTTAGAGTAACAAACCTAATAATATATGTATTTCTAGAAAAAAGTAATGCACGCATATTAGAATGCCCTTATATCTTCATAACAGTACAATAGTTAAATTATAATTGTTAGGTAATAATAGTAACTCAAGCACAACAACTTGGTAATAACAGTGGCTCAAGCATGATAGCTTGGCAAGGCCCTCAGCCAACAATTCTCCTATATCATTATCATTCAATACAGTCAACAATCGATTGCCAACAAATCAGGACAATTGAATGAATATGCCACAAGGTAGAACAACAATACATTGAACAAATCAAGGAAGCCAAATGGTCAACAAGTAATATGCAATATTGTTTCAACTTGAATGATAAAAAATGCAATAATAAAAGTTCATGGTGCTAGAATGGGATAATTAGTTTGTGATTATAATGGTTTAGGAACAAGCCTGCTCATGGTTCACGATCTAATAATATATAGAGTTTATGAGTTCAAATAACTCACAAGGTTTAATTGAGAAACAATCAGTTTTAAGAAAGGACAGATATAATACCAGACAGTTATAAATTAGGGGAACTTCATAAGGTTCAATAATTAATAGCAACGATAACAGTAATCAAGATCAGTATTAGATTAGAGAAACCTCATAGGGTTCAACAACAGATATAGAATAAGCTCATACATGGAAAGTACTAATTGGTAGATCTTCACAAAGGTACAACAAATATTAGAGTGTAATAACAAATTCAAGTACTAGGTTGGCAAGCCCTTACCTCAATAACCTTGACAATGAAATCAAAGCTTACTGCTTTGTGGCGCCTAATCCTCCCTCATCTATCTAAAAGAGCAAACTTACTGTTAAAATCACTATTCAACCCTAATAATTTCCAACATTTACAATCATACTAGTAACAATTCAATTTTGGTAGTTTCGTGACTTATATAGTAGTTAGGATTTCGTTCTAGTATTGTTATTACAAAACTTGCCGATCTCACTATTAATGCAAGAATATTTTTGGTGTTCATGTTATATCGGTAGACGATAATATAGCCAGATCCCTAAATTATATAATTAGTCTTATAATGTTACACAACATTGATTACAATAGCCTAATTATTAACAATACTCTAAGTTTAATACTTTGGTTGCAGTTACATAAAATTAAGGTTTTCTTCACCTAATTAGCTAACTAATTCATGGTTCACATAAAATAATACAATTTTGAGTTTACTATGCTCAAGTAATGTGTATGCACATATTATTGCTCTTACATGGTTGTATTTTTTGATCAATCCAATAATTCTTTTGATTACGCAAGGTTTATAAGGATTTAAAAGTGTTTACATATACATACAATTACAATTATCTTCTCTCTAAAAAATTACCCAATTTCTTGATATTAGAACATAATTTCCATGATTAGGTCCCATGCATGTGTCCTTCTCGACAAGATGAGAAAACTAACCCTTTACTATTGCCGTGTCATCACTGCCAGAGACACTCACTACTACTACTAGTAGGTATATCTTAGTGAGAGGAATTCAACCCCTAAGTTAATTTTTACAATTGTTGTCGAATTGAAGCCTAATTTCTACAAGAAAGTTGCTTGGTTTCCCTCATCACCACGTTGATTGTTGCTAAATTTCATCACTACTTGTGGTTCGTTTGAGAATCTAAAAGCACCGGTGTAATCTTTAAGTTGAAAGCTTCAAAACCTACACCTGGGTTGCGTCTAACAATCATCAAAAACTTGCTCGCATCGAACTAGGTTTTTGGTCACCTTTTCCTAGCGGTCCTTTGATTATCTCTGCCTACATGTAGTGTTGTTGTTTTCCTGAGGTTGAGATGAAGATGATGATAGGTTCAATTTTTAGCTCCTAGCCATCATCAATGTTGATCATCGAAGAGAGTAAGAGATGTTATTTCAGAAAGGAAGAAGAAAATGTAAGGGGATAAAATTAAAAGTTCATTATTTATAGAATTGGTTTTTTCTTATTTGCAGATTAACCCCCAAAATTTTTGGTCAACTTTTAGATAAGTCCAAAGGTTTGAATTGGGTTTAGTTTAGCCACCTAGTTTATTTGTTCTCCACAATGGCCTACTAAACTTACCAATCTAACATTGACCTTCTAATTTTTAAATAAAGGTGAAATTAAGTCTTTTCTATTCACATTTTAGCCCACAAAACTTTTAAAAATTTGATAAAATTTACAAAAATAATACTTAAATAAAATATCATATTTAACACATGTCTAGGGGTGCTACATAACTGAATAGCAATAATGAAATAGGGTATTCGATCCATTTAGTATCCCTTTATAACCCTAGCTAAATAGGGTGTTACAAGAATAGATGTTTTTTATACTTTTGTTAGATGCCATCCTTCTATCAAAACAAGTTTTTTTCTTGTCAAAGTAATTCACATTTTTACATTGTCGAGTATAAATTAAAATGTGAATTGAAAAGCTAACAATGTATGTGTAATTATGTGTTTCTTGTTTTCTCAAAACTTGTAGAATCCATTTCCCCAAATCATTCCCATTTATCCCCACAATAACTTTTCAACTTGAACTAAATATTTTCATCTTCAAATGCTACATCAATAATTTTGTTTACATATTACAAATATCATCACAATTTCTCAATGCATCAGGTTGATACTTTGATAATGTCATCAAAAGATCCTTCTAATGACATACTAGCATGTCATAAAAATAATTATTTAATAACATGAAATGAAGATTGCATTTATGATATAATTTGAATACTGCAAAGGATCAAAATTGCTAAGTCCAAAATGATGTTTTTTTCTTTCTTTTTTTTTTTGGGGGGGGGGGG
>JACGDI010000656.1:975884-1119882 GCA_014898725.1 Jacaranda copaia | reverse complement strand
GTTTAATAGTTTTCCAAACTTTCCCTACAAGAAAATGCCCCTTCACTAAAGGAAAATATAGCACGAAAAGGATTCCATTACAATATAAAGATAATTGAAATCGATTTTTGATGGATTACTAACAAATTTTAAAAAGTGGCAAAAATATGTATTAGTAATGATATTTGTGCCCAATATAAAGAGTTTGTCACAAATTTTCTAATTTTTAATATGATTTTTCAATTCGTGACAAAAATTCTATCATAAAATTAATTCTATGATGCATTTTTTTTTTGTCATAAAACTAATAAGTAACGAAGGATATACTAATAGATTTGTGAAATAAATTCATCATAGAATGACAAATTTTATTTCATATATCCATTACTATATGATTCATCACTAATCAGTTTTGTGACAAAAATAAAGTACGTCACACAATTAATTTTATGATGAAATTTTATTTATGAACCGAAAAATTATATTTAGAGTTATAAAATTTATGATAAACTTTTTATATCAATATATAATCTTCATATCCATTACAAGTATCATTATTAATATATATTTTAACTTTTTTTTTAAAATTCGTCAGCAATCAACCAAAAATCCATTACAATTGTCTTTGAACTGGGACGAAACCTTTCTTGTTACAAATTTTCTATTATTGAAAGGGTATTTCTTATAGTTTTTATCCTTTTTTTTTCATTTTTTATTTTTCACTTATAAAACCTCGCTCCTGGCTTAGTTAGCATATAAATGATGGCATTTTTCTAACATAAAACCTATTAGCAGAATTCTTGCTAACAATACTATTAAAAGCCATTTTGTAGATAAGTTTTTGGTATTTTTTTTTTATAATACACCATTCTATTAGTTACATTTTATATATTCATTTTCATGTTCATATATTTTAATAGTTTGTCATTATGTGAATTACATTTTATATATCCATTTTCATGTTTAAATATTTAATAGTTTGTTGTTAAATGAATTTCATTTTATGTATCCATTTTCATGTTCCGATCAGAGTTTGTTTTTGGGTTCTTGAACTTCTACTTCACTATTATTCTGACTCCATTTCTCTAGAACATTAAAAGAAATATTTATATATATGTGCTTCAAGTTGAATAATATATAGAGAACAACACAGCATTTTAATATATTCAAAATATTGAAACAATTTGCTAAGTAATTAAAATTATTTCATTTTTTCTCAAATAAAGAAACGAATATTATATATTTTTCATAATGATACATTAAGTTTATTAGCATTATGAAATCTGTCACTTCTAATTACGTGCAAATAAAAAAGGAAAATTTTTTGTGTCTATATACCCAAGCATGTATATTTCAATTATCTTAATCTCAATTAATTCTATTTATAATAATTTTGTAAAAGAACATTTTATTTCTAAACAAAATGTAATACTGAACATATGTGAAATTAACGTGCCGAGTACGTGAGGTTATACATAAAAACAATTTTCCTATGCATAATTAGAAGTTAACAAATGACTCAGCATGAGTTATTTAATGAATTAACTTATGAAAAATACATATTTTTCTTCATTTATTTAATAGAAAAATTAAATTAATTTCAAAAGTAGCATTATTCTAGCTAAAGAGAACATTAACAAAATATAAAGCACATATAAATATCTTTTTGTCAATATAATCTAGAGAAATTGAAAAAATTGCAGTAAATAGGATAATTGTTGAATAAAAATTCAATAATCAAAACCAAAATTTGGATATATGTATACATATGTAGAAACTTAAAATTCAATATTCCCAAATTTTTCTCTTATTTATAATATTTTTGTAATTTTTTGTCTCTAAATAATAAATACTACAATATTCTGATCACACAAAAACATCAATTCAAGATTAAAGACACATTATTGATTCTGCACCCTTTGCCTTATGCTATGCATCATACACAAGAAAAATTAACTTGTATTACAAAATACGCTTCTAAAATAGTTTATGAACCATTTGCCTAGAGGATCAAGGACCACATACGGTGAGCGGATCAATTCTTGGCACCACATGGCATATCAGATCATAGGTTCGTGGAGCTGTCAATCCCGGTCGCTCTGTCATATCGACAATCCTGGAACCATTGGGCAATTTCCAGTCAAAACACTGAATCATAGTTCCAATTATACTGATCAGTTGTTGGGCGGCTAACTGCATTCCAGGAGAAATCCTTCTATCCGTGCCAAAAGGTAACAGTTCAAAATGTTGTCCTTTAATATCAATGGTACTATTTTCTTTCTTCATAAACCTCTCAGGTTGAAACAACATCGGGCTTTTCCAATATTTGGGATTTCTGCCCATGGACCAAATGTTGACAAATAACAGGCCCTTGGCAGGAATTTTATACCCGTTAATTATGCAGTCGGACTCGGATGTTGATTTTCTTGGGAGTAGGGGAAGTGGAAGATGCAGTCGGAGTGTTTCTTTAATGACGGCCTGAAGGTAAGGCAGATTTGGGCCATCTGATTCTTGCACTAATCTGTTGGATACTACAACTTTGTAGATCTCTTGAGCTTTCTTGAGTATATTTGGGTTTTTGATGAGTTCTGCTGTTGCCCATTCCGTGGAGATGGCATTGTTGTCCGAGCCAGTAGTGAGGATATCCTAAAGATTATGTATAGGTGTTTATGTTATCAAAACAATATTATTTCAAATTATAATTTATCATTTTATAGCACTCTCACCTAGTTATTGGAAATAAATAATCAATGCGATCCGATATCATTCACATGTATGCTATATTTACATTAATCAAACAAGAATTTGATAAATGTCATCCAATTAATTGTCCTATTTGTTAAATTTTTCCACTTGAATAAGTTTATGTTGGCTATTTAATTTGGCCACTTGGCTCAATTCTACCTATATTTATGTAAGATAATGGATGTTAAAATGATCCTTTTTTTTTTTTTTTTTGGATTGGAAAAAGTTAAAATGATATGATCTAATATATATGTGTGCGCACGTGTGAAGTGTTTTACCAATGTGAAAGCTTTGAGATATTCCGTGGTGAATTTCACCTCTGGTTGCCCAATTTCCATAACATCCATCAGTATGTCAAGAAAATCCCTCGCCTCCTTTGCGCCACCAAGGCTTTGCCGCAATTTCTCCCTCAGTAATAATCTTCTCCAAAAAAACATCGTACCTCCTTTGCACATTCACCGCTCTTTTCCTTGTCTCCTGCAAATCGAAGCCCTTAGCAAACCATATGATATCCGATACATCAAACTCCCTGAAAATCTGGGTCGCAACCGGAATGATCATTCTCATCGCCTCCGCCTCACCATCCGTTTCCAAACACCTGATGCTCAAAATCATATGAGAAATTTAGCCCTGTGCATAAGAAATTTAAGGAAACTCTTGACTTCCGGGTCCTGATGAACTGAAAATGGTTGAGATTTCTGGTTAGTTGGAAATAATTATCCCAATACTCATTTTCGTTTTCATATATTTTCAAAAATTAAAAAAAAATTATTAGTTGGAAATAAAAATGAGATTATATTTAAATGTTTTGTTAGAAAGTAATGATTAAAATAAGTATAGATTGAAAAATTAGTTCATTTATATCTTTTTTTATGTTTAAAAGATTTATTTTTTAAAATATGTTTTATTTTTATTAATTTCAAAATGATAGCACGTATTGTATGTCAAATCAAATTTGAAATTAATTGATATGATAGTTGGATGATGGGTAGGTTTAAAAAGATTAAAAAATATTTTAAGTAAAAATTAAATGAAGAAAAGTTGATAATTTTTAAATAGTAATAAAAATGAAAACAAACATGCTGTTGTTTTCATCCGTGCACACTCTTACTACTTCCTCATTTGATTGTATAATGATATGCTACGAATTATGCTCATTCTGATTCAACATTATATTTTAGAAAAAATGTTGCGTGGTGGACTCTATATAAAATTAATGATGTATTTAATTTTTGAAGAGGAGAGGAGTGGAGGAGAGGAGTGGAGGAGGAGACGTTTTGTTCCATTTCGTAGGTCACAGTAAATTTTCTCACTGCGGATAAAGTCCTAAAGAAGATGAAACAATGTACATGTATATATATATATATATATTTTAAATTACTAATTTTGCCATCTAACCATGAACTTGAGGTGGTTTCCAGTAGAACTGGTAATCTGATTATTTTGCCTTCTTTTACCCCTTTTTACTGGTCAGCTTGTAATTCATTCATTTTTTGAGTATCTAATATCCTTTAAATTCACTTTGCGTAATAATACAAGTTAATGGCTTAAAATTTTATTACTATTGCACGAGTTTATGGTCTTAACCTCTTTGCCTTGGTGTGGATTGGGACCAAATAAAAAAATTCAAAAAATGTTAATTTTTTTTGAAAATTAGCAAAAACAAAAATGTCAAATAATGAACCAACATAGAGCAACCAAAAGTAAAAAAAATTAAAATACATATAACTGTTTTAACCATATTTGGTAATAAATAACTATCTTTTTTTTAAAGATGATTTCTAAATGGCTAAACCTATTGATTTCATAATTTTTTTTCAAGAAATTCTTATAATCTTTGGTATCCTCTTGGCATAATTCATCATTTCAATTGTAAAAGAGATAATCTTACAGGCAATAATTAGACAGCCATAATATGAAATAACAAAATGATAAAGGTAGCATATATAAAATAAAGTCTATGTTCATGAATTTATAAATACTTTATTTTCAATCAAAAGTAGTAACAAATTTTTCTAAACATTTCACTAATTTTAATTAATTAAATATTATTTTTTATAATTAAATTTAAATTATATAAGTGTAGCACCCCACCTTGGGATAGCATCTAAGTTGAGGCACTATTCTGATTCAAACTTAATTTTCAGAGTCATAATTCAATAGTAGACCCATAAATTCAAATATCTCAAAATTTAAACACTTGTTCAATTCCAACAATACTAAATAAAATCACAAAACGGTTATATCATAAGAGTTTAGAGAACTTAGTTAAATTACAGTCTTTGATAGATCTAGCTATCATTTCCATCTTACACTATATTCTTCAAACAAAATATATACATCGCAATGTCTCTAAGGTCAACCAAATAGTTACAAGTTCCATACTTAATTTCGGCATCAGTTCTATTACAAAACAACTATGTCCTTTATTCCACACCTAGTGTCCACCAAAGCCCATCCCTATCTGAAAGATTATGAAATATAGGAGGTAAGTCCAATGACTTAGTGAGGGATATGTAAAAGTAACAATAGTGTTTACTGAGGAGAAACTCAACTCAATAAAATATATTTTTTATCAAACAGAATAAAACAGAATTCAAAAAAATAAACAGTACAGAAAAGCAAATAAGAAATTCTCCTGCCTTATTACTCCAAGAACAGATTACTAGCAAATAGATATCATTTAAGCAAATCAAACCTAAAGCATATGCATTCTAAGAAAAAAGCTTATAAGCATGTATTGCAGATTCACTTTACATCAGATAGATAAATAATTTACCTAAGTGTAACAGCTTAGTATATGGTAGATGCTTATATGGACTGTATAGCACACCACTAATACCTATGGAAAAATCTCTAGTGTATTGCTCATACCATAGGGAAAATCCCTAGCATACAGTTGGCACCCAAGGAGAAATCCCTAGCGTACCGATGACATCCAGGGGGAAATCCCTAGCATGCCCCTACATAACCAAATAGATTGCCTAATATGGCCCTTGGCCTACATAATCATCGTATGGATAATATAATAACCACTTATACAGATGCCTAGGGAAAAATCCCTAACGAACTATCAATTTCAGATCAACAGATTAGAATAGAATAGAACAGAATGCCACCAAGGCAACAAAAAATAGTAAATGGAACATGGATAAGCCAGCATGGCCAATAAACATAGAATTGATAACAGATATGCTGACAAGGCAACATATACAGTACAAATAGTACAGATACAAGATCGATAGATATTAGAATAATATACAATAGACGAAAGTTCTGGGTGCCAGAATAGATGGAAAATAGAACCGACATCATAGATAACCCTCACAGGGGTATTCAAGTTAGGTAATAGATAATGGATAGATTTCAATCATAGTTTAAAATACGGCTCAAACATAATAAAACCCACACAAGAAACACTAGATTGGCAACCCTCACAGGGGTTTCCAACAATCTCAAAACAAGTTAAACAAAGCAACAACCCAGAGTAGGAGACCCTCACCTCTTGCTATCTCAATCAGCAACAGTCAAGATTAAATCTACTGCTCCTCGGTGCTCAGCTCGTTGTCACTTAATCAAGAAGATATGCCACAAATCAAAATTCTTGTTCAATCCCAATAATTATAGAAATGCATCAAGCATTTTAATGCCTTATCTATCTTCAGGATAATATAGATTAAGATACTTCTATACAAAATTCTCCAAAATCAATATTTACGCATAAATCTCTAGTCAAATTCCCATTCTAACACTATTGAACTTATAATGTTTCCCGATATCAAAATTTATATCCAACTTATTATTAACCAACATACAAGTCTAAAATTTATATCTCCTATCTCCTTATTCCTCGCATAGAAAAATAATCATAGAAATACATATATCGATTTAAAGGCTCGATTCGGACAAAAACTAGCAATTGCATGCATGCAAGCACATATATATAACATGAAATTAACTAATAAAAATCTAATTTCACTATTGAGGACTTGAAATCACAAATTAATAGCACCAGAAGATCGTCGTGTCGAGACAAGAAGACTGCCTCTCCATCGCCGTCAAACTGCCGTCGCAGCAAAAAATTTCAACTTTACCGCAGAATTGTTCCTCTCGATACAAGGATTCCAATGCTACCTTATGGTGTCAATTTCAAGCAACGTAGACATTGGAAATAGGCCAAAAACCTCCAAATTCTTCCTTCCTCTATCATACTCCGATCACCATCTTGCCATCATCGAAGTTGCCATGCAAGGATTCCACTGCGCTCCTCACGTCGAATGCTCCCCAACCCAACCCTCAGAATCGACAATAGCCACCAAAAAATGTAAAACCCAGCAACTACCGTAGCTCGTCACCTCGGTCCGCCTTCTGCCAACGCTTCTCTGCCATTTGGGTGAGGAGTTTGAGTAGCTGAGGGTGTGGATGATGGTAAGGGGAAGAGATTGGTGGGTTTTGGAGGGTTGAAAAGCCATTGGAGAAGTTGGTCGGAGGTGATGATGGTAGTTTGGTGAAGGAAGGAAAAGAAGAGGAAAAATGGGAAAGGAAAAGAAAGAAGGAAAAAGAAAGGAAAAAAAAGTGAGGAAGAGAAGGGCCCTTGCCCGATGCTTTAATCTGATTTTCATTTTTCAATTTTATTAAAAATTTTAAATTAAGCAATTTTACCCTAAATTTTTAGAAAATTGTAATTAGCCCCAAATTATTCAAAAGTCAACACAATTAAGTCTACAAAAATTATAATTTAGCCCAAAAAGCTTTTAAAATAATTATTAATGTGAGATTCATAAAATTTTTAAATAATGATAAAATTATATATTATAAATAAAATAAATAAAATTTTAGGGGTGTCACAATAAGTTATAAATATATTATTATAAGTTTTTATAATTGGAATTAATATTATAAGTTTTTAATATTTAGAATTAATATTGTAAGTGCTTTAGATGTGAAATATAAATATTAATTAAGTAAAATATAGTTAAGTTATTGATATCTATATGTTCAATTACTTTTTATTTAAACTTTGATAAATTATAAGATATGATGTTTTATCACTTTAATCATAGTCATATAGGCTTTTTGGTTCTCTCGATATAGGTTGGTCTCATTATAGTTTAATTCAATTTTAATAAATTCAATTCGAATGTTGTATATGCCTAAACTCCATCTCAATAAAGAAAAGTTAGTGTAATTTGATCCAGAACTGGTCGAAAAGTCAACAAAACATTCGGTCCAACTTTTTTTGGTTCTATTTGAAAATCCTTGTGTCCCGCACTCATGTTTAACATTGAAATTTATTTTAAATGTATTCATTTTCATGTTCATATTAACAGTTTGTGTTTGGTTATTGAACTTTTATTTTATTGTTATTTTGACTACAACTTTTTCAAATAGATAAAAAATATAATTTGTATATATTTTTCAATGAAAAGAAACATAAATGTCCCTCATATTGTCATTCGTCTTCTTTTTTCCACCATTTCTTAAGAATCAATTTTCAGTTATTAGCAACTGAAGGCCCAACGATTCACTCATTTATGCACACGATATTTTATTTTATTTAATAATTAATTTGATATCTTGATCACATCTCTATGCAAATTTTTATAGATAAGTTGTATTATATAGTTTATTAACCTATTGATAGTGAAAAAAATACTGTTAGAATTATATGAGCATCAGTATATGCATCAAATAGGCAGTAATGAAAACAATAGCATAACTAATTAACATATGGAACATTGATCATTAGAAATGAAAACATCATACATACACACTTCCACGCATACAGAACATTCATTCTTGCAAAAAATAGAGGTTCAAGTTAATTAAAAGTTCAGAGTCCGGGCAATTGGAGTGTAGCCTTTGTCTAGCCAAATCATTATATCTTGAAGGTTGTCCGTTAGAAGTCCTCGTTCACCGTTAAGAGGTAGATAAAACCTGAAGGAAACTGTGTCTATGTAGGCCTCGACTTATTAAAGTGTTAACACAATTGTTGTTCCTGGTTTGCTTTATCAACTTTCTATCCTCTTAATTTTCGTTTTTGATGATTAATGTTCTATATTTTAATTAACTATGATGTTGTTTTTGTTACTAACTATTTGATGCGTACACTAGTGTGTATATAATTCTAACGGTCTTAAGGTTTTAGGCTTTCTTCTCCGTTTCAAGTAGTCAATAGCAATCATCATTCTTCTTTTAATTGTTTAAGTTTCTATAGATAAATATTCTGTTCTTTCATAAGTTTTAATAGATGTTTTGTCTTAAGATATAAGTCCTTTAATCTGTGTAAAAGTATTATGTTCATATCTTATTTCTGCACATGTAGTTCTGTTACTGTACTAATTATTAACAACACTGCTCAAGCTCTATAAATCTTATATTCATCATTGCATAATTTATTCTTATAGAATTTTGTGATGGAGACAAATTTACCTAACGTGCCTACTGAGTCTAACGTCAATGGCGTTGGTGGTGGATTATAGAATCCTCATATTGCTTCCTCTCCAGTTGCTGTTCCTTTAGCCCTAGTTGCGATTGGTTCTACACCTCTTGCTCCTGTTGCAATTGAACAAGTTGAGAAACTAAAAAAGTTTAATGAGAAGGACTTTAAAAGATGGTAGCAAAAGATGCTATTCTATCTTGCTATGCTGAACCTAGCAAGGTTCCTACATGAAGAATGTCCTCCATTTGGGGAAAATCCATATATGTAGATCGTGGCAGCCATTGATGCTTGGAATCATCGGAATTTCTTGTGCAATAATTACATCCTCAATAGTCCAGACAATGCGCTATATAATGTTTACAATTTAATTGCTACGACTAAGAAACTTTGGGAATCACTTGAAAAAAAGTATAAACGAAAGATGCCGACACAAAGAAATTTTTCGTGGGTAAGTTTCTTAAGTTAATTGTGATTGACCTAAAATTGATGATGTCCTAGGTAAATGAATATCATATGATTTGCATGAGTTGGTTGCCGAAGGAATGACACTTGGAGAATCATTTCAAGTGGTAGCACTTATTGAAAAATTGCCCCCATGGTGGAAGGACTTCAAAAACTACCTCAAGCATAAACATGAGGAGATGAATCTTGAGGATTTGATCTTGAGGCTAATAATAGAGGGAGATAATAGATTTCTCAAAAAGAAAAACTATGGCAGTGCTGATGAGAGCAAAGCAAATATTGTGGAGCAAGGTCAATCTAACAAGCAGAAAAGGGATGCTTCTGACAACCAACATGATAAAAGAAAGAAAAAGAAGTTTGACAGAAGCTACTACATTTATGGCAAGCTAGGTCATAGGGCAAAGGATTGCAAATATCATTAGCAAGGAGCAACTCCAACAAAAAATAGGTTTCCAAAAAGAAAAGGTTGCTCATGTTAACATTGCCGAAGTAGAAAATCTCTTAGATGGTGTCAATGACTTGAAACTTTCAGCAGTGGTCTCTTAGGAGAACCTAACCAAAAATACCAAACAATGGTGGGTGGACATCGAGGCCACTTGACAAGTGTGCTCAAACAAAAGCTTGTTCACAACATATAAGAATGCAAAGGATGAGAATTTGTTCATGGCAAACTCATCAACTTCCAAGGTGTAAGGAATTGGAAAGGTGGTGCTTAAAATGACCTCTAGGGAAGAGTTTACTCTCAACAACATGCTTCAAGAACAAATTTAGTGTTAGGCCTATGCTTAGCAAGAATGGATTTAGACTAGTTTTTGAATATGACAAATTTGTATTTACAAAAAATGGTGCGTATGTTGAAAAAGGATATCTATGAAATAATTTTTTTAAAATGAATGTAATAACTATCATACCCAAAAATGTACCAAAAGTTGTTAGTAATGGAAATAAAGTAAATTCAACTTATTTGTTGGAGGCTCTAGATTTATGGCATTATAGACTAGGGCATGTAAATTTTGGTACTTTAAGTAAACTAACTAAAAGTGGAATTCTACATAATTTGGGTTTTGACACAAGAACTAAGTGTAAAGTTTGCATTGAGGCAAAAATAACAAAAACTTCTTTTAAGATATTATAGAGAAGTATTGAACCATTAAATTTAATTCACACTGACATATGTGCCTTAAAAATGGTGCAATCTAGGGGAGGTAAAAAATACTTTATAATTTTTATAAATGATTGCACAAAATATTATCTTGTTTTTTTACTTTCAAGTAAAGATGAGGTTATTGAAGTATTTAAACATTATAAGAATGAGGTTGAAAATCAACTTGGGAAGAAAATAAAAATACTTAGAAGTGATAAAGACGGTGAACATATTTACCCCTTTGAAGAATTTTGTGCTGAACATGGAATCATCCATGACGTAGCAACACCTTATGAACCACAATCAAACGAATTTGCTAAGCGGAAAAAACAACTTTTAAAGAAATGATGAATGCATTATTAACTAATGCAGAGGCACTTCAAAACATGTGGGGAGAGGCAACGTTGATTGCAAATTTACTTAATAAGATACTTCACAAGAAATTACAAAAAACACCATATGAGGCATGGAAAGAACATCCCCCATCTTTTCAATATTTTCGAGTGTGGGGGTGTCTAGAAAAAGTAGAAGTACCACTTCCAAAACTAGTCAAAATAGGACCAAAGACTATTGATGGAATCTTTATTGGCCACGCATAACATAGTGGTGCCAATTAGTTCCTTGTACATAAATTTGATATTAACGATATTCAAGTTAATACGATAATTAAGTCAAGGAATGCAAGCTTTTTTGAAAAATATTTCCTTGGAAAAAGGAAGAATGGTGAATGATATTTAAAAGACCTCAAGAAGTTTAAGAATTGAGCAAAGAGGACTTGGAGATGAGATGCAGCCAAAGATCTAGAACAGCTAAATCCTTTGGACTCAACTTCTTGACTTACATATTAGAAAGTGAAACAAGGACATTTACTGAAGCAATGACTACCCCAATAGCTCTATTATGAAAGGAAGCTGTAATTTGTGAAATAGAGTCCATCATGCATTTCATACTTGGGAACTAGTAGATTTATCTCCTGGGAATAAGTCCTTAGGGTGTAAATAAATTCTCAAAAAAACATGAAAGCTGATAATATGATAGACAAGTACAAGGTGAGGTTAGCAGTCAAACGATACCGATAGAAGAAAAGTCTTGGCTACTTTGATACACACTTACTGGTAACTAGAATAACTTCAATCTTGCTATTAATTGCATTTGCGACTATTAATAATCTTGAGATCCATCAAATGGATGTAAAAACAACATTCGTAAATGGTGAACTTAATGAGGAAATTTATATAGAACAACCCGAAGGGTTTGAAGTTGTGGGACAAGAAAAGAAGGTAACTTAATTAAATCGTTATATGATTTAAAACAAGCATCTAAATAGTGTTACTTTAAATTTGATCATGTAATGATAGCCAATGGCTTCAAAATTAATGAGTGTGATAAGTGTGTGTATATTAGAGATACACCTAAATATGTCATTGTATAGCTATATATGGATGGTACATTAATCATGGGAAGTAACAATGACATAATCAAATAGAAAATGAAAATGCTAAGTTGCAATTTCAATACGAAAGATATGGGCCTTACTGATGTCATACTTGGCATTAAAATTATAAGAACACCAGATGGGATAGCATTAACACAGTCGCACCATGTTGAGAAAGTGTTACAAAAGTTTCTAAATCCTGTTAGTAGTCTAGTGAAAACACCGATAGATGCAAACGAATAGCTTACCAAGAATAAAGACAACAGAAAGACTCAAGTAGAATATGCACATATAATTGGAAGCTTTTTGTACATTATGAATTGCACGGGGCCAAATATTGTATATGTAGTAGGTAAGCTAAGAAGATACATGAGCAACCTTGGATAAGAGCATTAGAACACCATTGAGATACTTAAAAAAGACCATGAAGTATGGGTTGCATTATAACAGATATCCAACTGTGATTGAGGAACACAGGAATGCCAATTGGATATCTGACTCAAACAAGTCCAAGTCCATAAGTGGATGTATATTCACTCTAGGTGGAGTTACCATATCATGGAAATCCTCAAACCAAACCTGTATAGTAAGGTCAACAGGGGAATAAGAGTTTATCACTTTAGATAAAGCAGGTAAGGAAACAGAATGGCTACGCCAATTTTTGGAAGACATTCCAAACTAGCCAAAGCTTGGGTCAGCAATTTGCATTCACTATGATAGTCAATCTGCCATAGGAATAGCATAAAATAGTATGTATAACGATAAGTTTTGAAACATACGAAGGAGATAGAACTTTGTTAGACAACTATTTTTTACTAGAGTTATCTCAATTAACTATGTGAAGTCTAAAGATAACTTTGCAAATCCACTAACCAAAGGTGTAGAGAGCAAGTAACTAAATCATCAAAGAGATGGGGCTGAAGCCTTTAATTAACTAATTTACTATAATAGGAACCTTACCTATGTGATTGGGGATCCCATGATATAGGTTCGAAGGAAAAAACAAGTTACGCAACTATAAATCAATGTAGAAGTACTGTAGAGGGAGGGGGTGCCACACTCCTCTAGCCAATTTAGTTGATGAGTAGATAGTGCATTCTACAAAAGTTCCAGGTTAAGCATTACTTTTAATGCCACTCATATCTCAATATTTTAAGTGGGGATGCAACAGGAACCTCTTAATGAGAAGTCACCTATATGAGTAGGGATTAGGCCAATCCTATGAGAATTTTAAAGGTTGGATTCTCAGAGTAGTACTCATGAATACCAAGAGTTGCTAAGGGTTGAAATGAATGCAACATGAAGCATAAAAGTTGACTATTGAGTGGTATTTTTTGTAGTTCTATTGTCTTTGTGTATACAAAAGCCAAACAATTTAAGATACCACGTTCACTGATTGGCGAGTGTACTCGATAGTTCTCACTAGGGAAGGTATAAAGCTAAAGGCTACTTCTCCTGATGCAGTACCATTTGAGCTGAACCTTTATCATATCATTACATTCACAAGTATACCTGTTAGACAATTTGCTTATTCATGTGGGGGATTGTGAAATTTTTGGCATTTATGAGTGATAACCTACTAAATTTGGTTAGAACTTAATGAGTGCTTCATGAGGTCATAATTAATGATTTTCAAACTACCAATTTCATTTCATTAAGGAGGTGTTTATTAAGTGTTTATATGCCAAAAATTAGTAAGATAGTGAATGAGAAAATTGAGCTAAAAATAGAGAATGAGTTAAGGAATAGTTAAGACATGTGTACGAGTGGACAGCTTGAAAGTGTCCATTCTACATTGGAATACAAAACTAGAGTTGAGCTAGTTAAATAACTTGAGTGTAGCCTAAGGGGTTGGACTACTTTGGGGATACCCAAGTCTTTAGAAGGGAGAAGACCTACATGAGTGTGGGTTTGGGTTTGTTTGCAATAAACCACACATGCACGCATGCCATCCACTCGTCTGGCTGGCTCAGCTCGAATCAAGGCATGATGAGGGTGCAGGGGCAAGGGCACTTGTAGTCTGGATATTATCTTTTAGAAAACATTTATTTAAATTAAATTAAATATTTTTTATTTATCATTAATAATTATGTTCTATAATTATTTCTTATTTTGATTTTGAGATCAGCCTCTCCTATCGGACATGTCCAAAAATTCAAAGTCTTTTTGTTCGAATTTCTATAGCTATGTCTTTAAGATTTAAAATTAAAGGTCATAACCTTTACTTACAACTTGTAACACATTTGATGGTTATAAGGTCATGCCTCATGCTATTAGGCACCTAGCATCTATAAATATGGAGAGTACATTCGTGCATTGTTCATCAGAAAGCATACAACATACATACACACTTTCACGCATACAAAGCATTTGTTCTTACATAAAATAGAGGTTCAAGTCAATTGTAAGTTCGGAGTCCATACAATTGGAGTGTAGCCTTTGTCTGGTCAGGTCGTTATATCTTGGGAGGTTATCTGTTAGAAGTCGTTGTGCACCATTGGGAGGCGAATAAAACCTTAAGAAAACCACATCTATGTAAGCCTCGACTCAGTTAAAGTGTTAACACAATTACTATTCTTGGTTTGTTTTATTGACTTTCGATCCTCTTAATTTTCATTTCTGATGATCAATGTTCTATATATTAATTAATTATGCTATTGTTTTTGTTATTGCCTATTTAATGCATACACTGGTGTATATATAATTCTAACAAATACATTTTTTTTTAAATATAAAAATATGCAAAAAATTCACCTGATTGAAAGAAGCACAACCATGACACATGATTAAAAGCACAAATAAATTTTTTTATGTGAATATAATTAGCCATGGAAAAACCACATAGTGTTAGTAAGTTTAATCAATTAGTTAAGGAAAAATGTACAATATTCTACCTCGTTTGATAGAAATAATAGATTAACTTAAACTACTTAGCAAAACATTTCAATATTTTTAACATTTCAAAAAGTCACAGTATAATGATCTAGCAGCATTAACTCTCCAAATACTAATATTTGCCTATATCCCGAAAAATATGCCTTATGAATTCTTATTAAGCAAAAATATAGAAATAATTGTATGCACTTTATCCAAATCAAATTTCCTTGAACTTTCAAAATTCTTCTAAAATCATATTATTTACATATATTGAGCATCTATGTCTATATCTATATCCATATCTATCTATCTATACTATTATACATAGCACAAATACGTGAAACTTGCAATTTATACAATTTTGATACTAATTGTCCGATTTTGGCCAAATGTCAAATTCTTAGAATTTTTAGTGCTTTAATTTAGTTGAAAATTTTTCATTGATTGTTTATTTAGATGAAAAAATAAGTTAGTATTTATTAGAGCTCATATATATTACAAAGTTTCATTACTTCATATATCCATTTAATTTTTGATAGTTAATAGTATTAAAGTGAATATAAATTACTAAATATGAAATATATCAACTGTGAAAAAGTATTTACTTAGCAATGTAAATTTTATTTTTGGCTGTATATACATAATCTTTTATAAATAATTTGTTTTATTAAAGAGAAATAAAATAATTTTCTTATAAAAATATTATAATAAGTAAAGATTCAACCAATAGAAATAAACTTATCAAAGCACATGATATTATGTGCAAAAAAATAAAAAATCTTTCTTATATGTGTAAATGGGTAAATCTAGTGTTAACAAATTTAATGAATATTTTATAGAAAAATATATAGTATTTCTTCATTCAATATTGATAAGAAAATTGAAATAATTCCAACAACTTAATAAATTTATAATATTTTTAAATATTTCATAACAGCACATTATAGGAGGTACATCACTCAAATATGAATTATACATAATTTTTCTATCTAAATAAATTTAGAGAATTACAACTAAAAGAATGGTAAAATAAAAATTCAATATCAAAGATATATAAATTCTTATATGAACATACATAAATATTGAAAAATAGTATTAAAAATAAATACATAAAATATAATTAATTGAAATAAAAAAGTATCGCATGTTGATTCTTTAAATAATATAAAAATTACAATCTTAAGTTGGCTATAAGAACTCTAATTTTAAATAAATAATGAGGAAATAATAAAGTATTAACATTGATAAAATATTTAAATATATTAGAAAAGTATCTAATATATTTCAAATAAAAATAATATAAAAATATATTATCAAAAAAATATTAAAAACTTTCTATGAAATGAATTTTAAATTAAGTAAAAAGATATTATTATATTATGCTAATTGGGAAAAGAGGTCCTACAACTAAAAATATAGAATTCTACCACTAATAATGTGGAAATAAAACATAAAAAGAATAATTATAGAATAACAAAATTTACATATAAAATAAATAAAATATTTATCTATTAATCTTGTGATAAATTAAGTTTGTAATATAGAATTTTGTGAGAAGAGTACTTAATATGGTGCTTATAAAATATTTTCAAAACTATAAACTTATTTAGTGAGATAAAAATATGATTATAGATATTTTTTGAATTATTTTATGATATAGAAATCTATATTACAATTTTGGATCAACACAACATGATATTTTAGTTATAATATATAAGTAGATTGTATTAAATAAGACACAAAAGTAAATAAACAACCAATGAAAAAATTTTAATTGAATTAGAAAACTCAAAATTCTAAGAATTTGACATGTGGACAAAATTGCACAATTATAATCAAAATTGTACAATTAGATAAGTACAAAACTGTGTTATACATAATAATATAGATATCTTGTTGTGTTTATTTATAATTGCAATATTGATTTCCATATCATGAGATAATTAAACAAATATCTATAATCATATTTTTATCTCACTAAATAATTTTATAATTTAAAAAAAAATTATAAGCATCTTATTAAGTTCTCTTATCACAAAATTCTGTCTTATAAATTTAATTTATCACAAGATTAAAAAATAAATATTTCATTTATTTTATATATAAATTTTATTATTCTTCAATTATTCTTTTTACACTTTACTTCTATATTACATAGTGCAGTTTTATATTTTTAATTGTAGGACTTCTTTCACCAATTAGCAGTGTATAATGATGTTTCTATTTTTTTAATTAATTTAAAGTTTTTTTTTTGTAAAAAATTTTTAATATTTTTTTGAAACACATCTTTACATTTTTTTTGTTTTTATTCTAAATTAATTAGATACTTTTCTAATATATTTAAATATTTTATATGTAGTGTCCCAATTGGGAAACGTCAGCTCCTATCCAAGGTGCTACCCATTCTATACCACAAGCTTCTTGAATAACAGAAAATGCATTTCTCAAAAATTCAAAGGATTTAATTTCTACAAGCGACATTTATCAAAGGTTCAACTACGAACCAAAATATCATGAACTACACTTAGCACTTATACCATCTTCATTACATTGTGTGTCACCCCGGGTTAGTCTACACATGTTGCTTCTTCTTATCTGAGATAAAGAATGGAAGAAAACGATATAAGAAAACTGTAAGTTTGAATGATTTAGTGAGTTATTAACATAGCAGCTTGTATATGCATGATGATAACAGCCAAGCACATAATTAATAAAGAAACCTTCAAGGCTGTTGCAAATACATAAAGTATAACTCAAGTAAAGGAATACCATCATCTAGGAAGTCGAGTGATAATGAATTAATAGCACTTTTGTAATTAAGTTGTTAGTAGTTCTCCTACCTTGTCTCCCCACCTTTGAAAACACAAAAATCCTTATTCCTCCAAGTTTCAAGTGATCGGCTCAGATATTTAATCACTCACAAGGCATGGTTAGCCACATGCCTTACCCCACTCATAGACCACTACCTCCAACTAGCTATGAAACAAGGTTATATGGACAACTTGTTTGAGTACTAGCTGAAAGATCAACCACCGTCGATCTATTCCGCCCAATAGTCTTTCATAGCTGATCCTAAGGCCCACCTCCAAGGGTGTTAAGTACACTCACTATTATCACTTAACATGTCCACCTACTTTTTAATTAATATATCAATTTGCCATGATAAACAAGTAATCACTAAATCAGCATTAGGCTTACTTCAAGATAGACATGGCAATGATAGAAAATTATATTTCGATATCCACTTTTCAGTTTTCAAGCACAATCGCCAAATTTTAAATAAAATAACACAAACCATAATCAAATAGGAGCTGCAACTGGTGTAAAGGGCGATATGTGGTGAGCTTTTAGAAACTATTTATTTTATCAAAACTAGTGTAGACATGATATTTGGTTAAGGAATTCAACAACACTAGATTGGTAAGAAATTCATATAAGAATTGCTTAAGAACCATGAGCAAAGAATAAGAAAAGTCCAAATAAATTGTTAAGAGTGATACAAGAATCGAAGATTAATATGGCATATACAATTAACAATCTTTAGCAAAGAAAAGGTCAAACAATAATAACATATTTACTTATATATATAAATAAGGCAAGATTAACAATTTGGATAATAATGGGTTAGGAATTTCAAACAAGAAGAATAGTCTAGACAAACTATCAGGGTCAACAATTGAATCAATATGTATTGTGAAGTCAACACTCAACAATTGTTGAATCTGAACACAAATAGGATCAAGCAATAAATAGCAAGGGTATATTTTGAGAATGTACGTTCTTTTACTATTGAAAGAAATTAATATAAACTCACCTGGAAAATGTAAAGGGATCCCTAGTTGCATAGAAGCTCAAGTCCTGACTTCCTAGTCGATCCAAGAAATATCATAAAAGAACCTGAGTTACCACTCTATTAACCCTCTAATTCTCAATTATAATTATAGTTGGTGTCTTTATCAAGTTAAATGTTATACTAGCATAATTCCTTTATCTCTATTTTATCATTAAATGTCTGATTCCGCTAATGGTAGGGGTACTTTACCTAAGGAGTTGATAAGGAGGTTACTACATGATTGTCTTTAGCATACAACATTGTTAGGGTTTCATTTAGGGTCACAACATTCAACAAGCATACATTATCATAAAATCCATGTCTTGTTAAATCTAATCCCAAAAAACCCTAACCTTTAAATAGCTGGTACTTTTAGGTCTCACCTTTGTAATTTAAAACTCTAAACACAATAATCTCTTTTGCATGCTTAAATCGACTCAATCCAACTTCATCATAACATGTCATGGTATCAAGTCTTGAGGCTATAAATCAAATCAATATTCTTTAAATTATTAAATTAAAATCCTGTGCTCAACTTAGATTAAATTATAATTTATCAATTTTGATTCAATTAAATAGTTAATTCAACTCATATGATTAACTGAATTAAAGCACTATATGCAATTTACCTAAATTCAGTAAATAGGAGTCCAATTTACGGTTTTATTTTAGTTCAAATAAGCTTAGGATTGAAAAAAAGGTGCTCTGCCTAAAAGCTATTGGAGTCATTGTTGAATCACCACACCGCTGTCGTAGGCTACTATCGAAGATGGGGAACCGACACTACCACTAGGTGTGCCTCAATGAGCTTAGCAAAATGCCTCCACCAATTTACTATTTCTTCACCTCCTCAATGGCCAATTGGGCAAAAACCTGTTGTTCACGCCCCAGCACCACCGCGACACTACCATGCTAATTCCTCTATCGCCGCCGACTGAAACCCCAAATTGACACCACCATAAGCTTACCCATGAACTCATGACCAAAACGCTTTTAAACCTAGCTACTTTAGTAAAACCACCACAGTCGTCACCAGTCACCATTAAGTTGTATTTTTTGGCTAATTTGTTGATTATTTTTGGTCATGCTTGGTGTGGTTGTGCTCTTCTCAGCTAGAGAAAGCGAACAATGGTTTTAGTTTCGAGTTTCATGGTCATTTTTCGACAATTCTCCATTGGGGTGGGTCTAGGGTATATTTTGAGAATTGAATAAAAATTCATCCTTAATGATATTTATAGAAATATGTTTTTTTAGCTTCTTTAATTGGGCCCTAGGACTTTTGCCCAACTTCAGTTTGACCCCTAAACTTCTAACTACCTTTCACTTTGGTACCAGGTTTCAGTTTAGTCCACTAACTTTTATTTTTCACATATTGACCCCTAACATTTATGTTTTTAGTCAATGATGTTCAATTTTAATTATTTTGATGTCCTTCAACTTTTAATTCGTTCACATTGATCCCTTGAATTTTATAATTTTAGATGATCAAGTCCTTTTCTTATTTACAATTAAATCCCTAAACTCCTAATATTTACCAAAACCTTAATTAATTTAAATTTGGGCAATTACCATATATAATTTATTTGATCTATTTATCATTTCATTAATCCCAATCTTTTACGATTTATAAACTAAAAATTGGGGTGTTACAACTTTCCGCCCTTAAGAAAATTCGGTCCCCAAATTCTTATATGTAATCTGGGAGAACTTAGAATGTCATCACATTTATTTTGCAAATTCTAGAATGGTTCTATTGCAATTCTTTCCTAATTTGGTCTATTCTACTCATTTTCCTCTCTAGTTTTCATGATTTTCTATTACTAATGCTAAAACCAAAGTTTCTATTATTTAGAACTTCTTGTACAAGTCTCTCAACTTGCCCAAAGTCGACATTAAGTGCTTCAAATTTTGTTATATCAAGGAAGAAGAATTAGTTTGCCCTAAAACCCATAGTTTAGATTTCTCATATTAGTTCTATCTCCCCCATTCTTTTGATTCAAATGTCGGTTCTTAACTCGATACACTATGACCATATTTTTTCCAAGAAGTTCCATTAGTTGACAAAAGACGACCTTAGTATAATGAGGCAACATAAGGCAATGATTTCTATATCATGAACGTAACAATCCTATTTCATGACCTATATTCCTTAAGAGATATACAATCAACTCCATATATTTAACTCTCACGTTGTGCATCAACACATAGAGCTATCTCTTACGGGAAGTAAGGAGATTGGTAACTAACATAAATTAATTCTTTTCCTTAGTTTACAAAACTATTCATATTCTTCTATGTCTATTAAGATCACCAATTTCTCTAAGCTAGGTTAATCAATGAATCCACTACATCATGAAAATTTCAAATATACCCATGGAATTAATTTGATAAACCTAAAGCATTCTACATTTCAGACATATTCCTTAGCTATTTCCAATTGATTATAACCTTGATCTCAACAGGATCACATAGTTGTCCTCTCATGGTGTTATACGTCCTCGATTATACCTCTCTCTCGATTGATACTTAAACGAACACTTAAACGATTAAGCTAACACTTAGTCTATATTCCTATAAGCATTCATCAACTCCAAGCATGGCTACAATAGAGCTCTTTCCTTGATTCTGAATATATCAAATATCCTTGACAAAGTTGTTAAAAACTAACCCAATAAATCATAACACTATATACATTATTCTATACATGCTGCAAACACATTGATCAACCCAAATAACCTTAATTCAATTCATAGTACTCAAACCATAACATAAGGTAATTCTCAATATATTTGTTCTTCATGAATATTGACTCAACCTTAAAGTAACTATAGATTTTCATCATAGTTCAAGCAGTGTATGTGAAGCCAAGTATATAGACCCCATATTCAAAGAAGCTCATTCAGTTTCTATCGTTACCCCACAAATATTTATAAAGGATATTTGATCATTTCTTGGTACCCTTAAGGTATTCTCTTATTTTTAATCAATGTCCTTATGTTTTAATTCTCTCATAAATTTTAGTGAATGAAACCTTAGAAATTTCATGAGGTGTTTTCCCTAAGATATTTTGTAATACTTTTAAAGTTACTTGGCTTAACCTTATTTATCAATAAAACCATAAAGGTATCATTTTACTACAATAAGAATTCTATCCTATGTGGTTTTGCTTTATAATCTATTCATGAGATTATCGTGAGAGAGTTGGTGTCGCTATCTATCCTTTTGCAACCATCTCCAATCATGGCATTTGCATCCTGGTATTCAAATGGGTCGAGTCAATTAATTGGCAACTATTCACTACAGTATAATTCATCTATGATTGCCTTCGATTGACATTTACTACTGATGCTATCTTTTGATGTGTTGAGGTTTGGAACTTTCAAAGTTGATCTTGAAGTACTAGAGTTTTATTTACTCAACCAAAGATAATCCCAGATAGTACTAAAGTTGCTATGCTATTATAGAGCATAAAATGCTTAGATAGGTGATAAGATTTCTAGATTTCATGTCGGTGCATATAATTGCATTTGTACAAGAGTTTATACACAAATATAGGTTAGTTCAGTTCTGAAGAGTATTGAAACTTTTAATTGGACCAATTATCTGATTAACATCAAAGTCATTATTGATTTCAAAAAGTAGACACCAAGATGTGGCATACGATCTTCTAAAACCTAACTTGTATACACAAGTTCATTTGCGCACAAACTTGACATACAGTTTTATCGGCTATTTGTGTAAATGAATTTTATCCTTATGAATACTAAGACTTTCAATTTGATTTTTGATGTGACAATCAAACTAATTCTGATATATCATCAATTGAATTATTTCATTCATGTACAACAATAGTGTGCCATAACAAGTTTTCATTAGCGATGTAGTTGTTCAAGATTTAAGTAGTGTTTTAAATTCTATAACTTATGATTTTAAGCTTCCATCATCAAGGTTCGATAGGATTTCTCATTCCTTGTTAGCCTTAAGTTATTATCTTAGTTATTAGTTACCTAGCTATCACAAAAACTCATTTCATCAAGGTTTCACCTATATTTTTCGGAATCTCATTCCATAAATTTTGCTCATATTATATACATATATATATCAATTACTCCTTTCAAAATATTAACTTATCTGTCATACCTAATTTCCATACACTTTTGTAAGTAAGGTTACAATTCTTGAATCATTTACTCTTTTCTAGTAGAGAGGATTATATATTTGACTTTTTAAAAGATAAGGTCCAGTAATGATCTCTAAAAGATCCTCAATTTTCCATTATAAATCATATATTACCAAAATCCCAATTCATGTCCATATTCTCCTTTCCTAATATACCAATATCACTTTTTCTACCTTGATATTCTATTTCGTAACCTTATGTTTTGTATCCATATCTAATGTTCCCATTTTTGGATCTTACTCTTAACCGTACCCTCTTAGGATTATTGTTATACCTTTTTCCTTGGTTTCTCTGGATTTCTTTTATTAGCTGTCAAACCTCATTTCCTGTTTGTAGCATCCTATAGTCATATTAATCCATTGTATGAGTATGAATGCACTAATTTGCTCAAATAGTTATACTATTTGAGTTACACCTATATATGCGTCAAACATTTCTCATCCTGAACATCATCCCAACGGTCGAGTTCAACTTTATGTAAAATGTTCATGCTCCCATTAGATCAAGTCCCTAAGATATACTAGCACATTATATATAGTTCCCCAAGCATTTCTATTCAGACCCTAAAGAGTCATATGCCTAATACTTTAAGAGCAATGGCTGTGAAATAACAAGTTGCCCTTATGGATATATTTATTCTGGTTCTATATTATTTCATTTTTCGTAACTTAAGATTCTAATTTTCTGTTGTCAAGAGTTTGGATAAAGTTTCTTATTTCCAATTAAGAATCTTTATCCTTGATTTTCCTGTTACAAGTCTTATGACTTTTTCAGTTTTGATAACTAATTACAATGTATTAGTATAATCCTTATCTTTCATCACTATCCTTTTTGTCAAGGTTCTAGCAGTAGTCTTTATATCTTATCTTTTCCATTTAATCTCATCAAATACTTTTTTGTTGATTTCTATATCCCTATGTGATATTTTTCTTTAAGATGCCAGTACTAACTCTAGATGTCTTCTGTATTCTTTAATGAATGATATCCCCTTCTCCTCAAGTCATAATGTTTTCTATACAACTTCATTCTTATAGGAAATTTTTCTCTCACTTTGTTTGCTGTCATCTTATGTTTATACTAATGAACTTTCTTACATTTATATGCTAATTTCCCCCAAACATTTAAATCATAACTATACACACATATCAGTCATATTTTTCTTAAAGGATTTCCTTATGGGAAATATTCCTTATTTCCCTCTCAAATACTATGATGTAATCATACCAGTTAACTCCATTACTAAAGTATTGGTTTCTTTGAAACAACAATACTCTATTGGCCACAACCATACATATAAACCAAAACATATATTATTCCAAAATGATCCTTATTTTCTTAGGCTCTATTATCACAAATACATCGAGGCTACAATGTGATATAAAGAATATTATTCCACTAGGCATTACTAAAGTCATATGCTTAATATCTCAAAGGAAACGGACTAGATATTAGCAAGCAATTTCAATATCTATCCTTATTCCTGGGATATCAAGCAATATCCTAGAAGTTCATATCTTCATAGATTTTTCTTGTCAAACATAACTTCTATTAATCCAACATCCTATATCCTAAGGAGATGTGAGTTATCGGCATATCATTTCCTAAATAGTCATATCGTCGATGTCACAAGATATTTTTATGTCCAAAATATTGATCTAAAAGATCTTCTACCTATCTAATTCAACTTTATCTAAAACGATCATTGGCTCACATATCAATTAAAGTGCTCTCAAATAAGTTTGTATTCAATACTCCATGAATATTATTCTTCCCAAATATAAGAAGTCATATGCTCGATACCTTAGGAGTTACGAATTATACATTGGTCACCTACTTAACCATAAGCTCTCACATTCTCCAGATCAAACATTATCCCAAAAGTTCATGTCCTAGATAAATTCTAAAGTCATGCTTAATCTCTACTAACCAAAACTTTCATATTTCATCCAAATCTCAAAATCAAACTTACTTTCCACTAATGAAACCTTTCACATTCCAAGGATCATATCTTAGCATAGCTTAAGCTTTCAAACCCAGCCTCTGTAGCACCCCGACTGGGCTATGTCTACTCTCGTTTAAGGTGCTACCTATTCTCTACCACAAGCTTTCTAAATAACAAAAATTATGTTTCTCAAAATTCAAAGCATTTAATTTCTACAAGAAGCATCCATCAAAGGTTCAACTATGAACCAAAATATCTTGAACTACACTTAAAATTTATACCACCTTTATTACCTTATGTGTTGCCTGGGTTAGTCTAACCTCATCGCTTCTTCTTATCTAGGATAAAAAATGAAAGAAAACAAACTATAACTACAAGTTCGAATGACTTAATGAGTTATTAACACAATAGCACATATATATATAATGATAACAACCAATCATAAAATTAATAAAAAAACCCTTGAAGCTGTTGCAGATACACAAAGTATAATAGAGGTAAAGGAAAACCATTGTCTAGAAAGTCATGTAGTAATGAATTAGCAACACTTTTGTAATTAAGTTGTTGGTAGTTCTCCTACCATATCACTTTAGTTTTGAAAATACAAAAATCCTTATTCCTCCAAGTTTTAATTTATTGACTCGAACACTTAATCAATCACTAAGCATGGCTATCCATTTTCTTGTTCTTGCTCATAGACTATTACCACCAATTCATTATGAGATAATATGTACAACTTGTACAAGTATCAACCAAAAGATCAATCATCGTCAGTCCATTCCACTTGATCATCTTTCATGGCTTATCCTAGGGCCTAGCCCTAAGGGTATTAGGTGCACTTACTATTATTACTTAACATGTCCAACAAAATTTCAATTAATACGTCAATTCGCCATGATAAACAAGTAATTACTAAATCAGCACAAAGCTTATTCCAAGATAGACATAGGGATGATAGAAAAATATAATTCAAAATTCATTTTTCAGTTTTCACACACAATTGCCAAATTTTAAGTAAAATAGCATAAATCTTAATCAAATAAGAGCCATAACTAGTGTAAGGGATGATGTGTCGTGAACTTTCACAAACTATTTATTTTATCAAAACGTGTGTAGATATCATATTTAGTTTAGAGATTCAACAACTCTAAATGGGTAAGAAATTTAGATAAGAGTAGCTCAACAACTACAAGCAAAGAAGAAGAGAAGTCCAAATAAACTGTTAAGAGTAATCTAAGAATTGAATATTAACATGGCATATAAGATTGACAATCTTTAACAAAGAAAACGTCAAACAATAATGACATATTTACTTATATATATAAGTAAGGTGAGATTGAGAATTTGGATAATAACAACTTAGAAATTTCAAGCAAGAAGAGCATTCTAAACGAATTGTTAGAGTTAACACACAAACCAAAGAGTAGTACAAAGTGAGTGCTCAACATTTATTGAATCTCAACATAAAATAGGATCAAGCAATATGTAGCAAGGATATATCACAAGTATGCATGTTCCTTTCCTTGTAAAGGAAATTAAAATAAACTTACTTGGCAAATGTAGAGGAATCCCTAGCTGCACGGAAGCTCGAGTCTTGACTTCCAAGTCAATCCAAGAATTGTCATAAAACAACTGAGTTACCACTCTATTAACCTTCCAATTCTCAATTGTTAATACAATTAATGTTATTATCAAGCTCAATGTTATATTGGCATAATTCCTATGATCTCTATTTTATCTTTAAATGCCTAATACCACTAATGTTAGGGGTCCTTGACCTAAAGAGTTGATAAGGAGGTTACTATATGATTGTCTTTAGCTCAAAACATTGTTAGGGTTTCATTTAGGGTCACAACATTCAATAGGCAAGCATTATCATAAAATCCATGTCTCATTAAATTGAATTTCAAATAACCCTAACCTTTAAATATGTGGTATTTTTAGGTCTCACCTTTGTAATTTAAAACTCTAAACTTAGTTATCTCTTTTGCATGCTTAAATCAACTCAATCCAACTTTCATCATAACATGTCATGGTATCAAATCTTGAGGCTATAAATTAAATAGATATTCCTTAAATTATTCAATTAAAATCTTATGCACAACTTAGATTAAATTAAAATTTATTGATTGTGATTTAATTAAATGATTAATTCAAATCATATGATTAATTGAATTGAGGCTCAATATGAGATTTACCTTAATTTAGCAAGCAAGAGTTAGATTCACGGTCAAATTTTGATTCAAACAAGTCTAGGATTGAAAAATAGACGTTCTGTCTGAAAGTTTCTAAAGCCACTGTCGGGCTGCCTCGCTACTACCATGCATCGCCATTGGAGATAGAAACCAAAACTACAACTAGGTGTGCCTTAGTGAGCCTAGCAAAATGCCTCAGCCAATTTATTGTTTTGTCACCGTCTCAATGGCCAATTGGATTGAAAACCATCATGCATGCCCTAGTGCCATCGTGACGCCACCGTGCTAATTTCTCTACCGTTGTTAGTCAAAACCCCAAATTAACACCACCATGAGCTTACCCATGAGCTCACAACCAGAACCCATTTAAACCCTGTCACTTTCTACTGTTTAAAGTGGCAAAACCACCATCCTTGCCACCTATCGCCATCGAATTGCATTTTCTTGCTGATTCATGGGTTATTTTTGGTCATGCTTGGTATGGTTGTGCTCTGCTAAGCTAGAGAAAGCTAACCATGGTTTTAGTTTCGAGTTTTGTGGTCATTTTCAGCGATTTGCTATTAGGGTAGGTTTGGGGTATATTTTGAGAATTTAATAAAAATTCATCCTTAATGATATATATAGAAATATTTTTCTCAGCTTTTCCAATTGGACCCCTAGACTTTTAACTGACTTCAATTTGACCCCTTAACTTCCTACCATCTTTCATTGTGGTCTCCAGGTTTCAGTTAGTCCACTAACTTTTATTTTTCATACATTGATCTCTAACATTTCTGTTTTTGGGCAACTAAGTCCAAATTTAATTATTTTGAAGTTCTTTGACTTTTAATTTGTTCACATTGACCACCTAATTTTATAATTTTAGACAATCAATTCCTTTTCTTATTTACAATTAAATCCCTCAATTCTCAATATTTACCTCAACCTTAATTAATTTAATTTTGACCAATTACCAAATATAATTTATTCAATCTATCAATCATTTCATTAATCCAATCATTTACGATTTATAAACTAAAAATTGGGGTGTTACATTATCAATATTATTAGTTTGTTATTTCCTCAATATTTATTTAAAATTAAAGTGCTTATGGCCAACTTAGGATTTTAATTTTTATTTTATATAAAAGTATTAGCATACAATACTTTTTTATTTCAATAAATATTATGCTTTATATAGTTATTTTTAATACTATTTTCAAATATTTTTTGTATGACATATAAGAATCTATCTTTGATATTGAATTTTTATTTTATTATTATTTTAGTTGCAGCTCAATTTATCTAGATAAAATATATATACTTCATATTTAAATAATGTACCTCCAATAATGAGATGTTACGAAATATTTAAAAATATTATAATTTTATTAAGTTGTTAGAATTATTTCAATTTTCTTATCCAGTTAATGAAGGAATACTATATATTTTTCTATAGAAAATATTTATTAAATTTATCAGCACTTGATTCACTCATTTCTAATTATGTGCATATAAGAAAGATTTTGTTTTTAATTTTTTCTATATAATATCATGTGCTTGATAAGTTTATTTAGATTTGTTGAATCTTTACTTATTTATAATATTTTTTAAAAAAATTCATTTTAATTCTCTTCAATAAATAAATTATTTATAAAAAATTATGTATATACAACTAAATATTAAAATTTCATTGCTAAGTAAATACTTTTAAATAATTAATATACTTTATATGCAGTGATTTATGCTCACTTTGATAATATTAAGTACAAAAAATTAAATGAATATACAAAGTAATGAAATTATCTAATAAATATTAACTTAGTTTTTATTTAAAGAGTGAGAATGTTTTTAAAAAATTTAATTATACCTTTTTGTCCAAAAAAGCTTAAAATTTATCCCAAAAAGTAGTTGATAACTAAGTTATTTCAAAGCAACAATCAAGTTTTCGTATTTAATAATTTTTTTTTTTGTATTTGTATAGATACAATCACATTATTTTAGTTAAAGTAATACAATATTCAATTATTTCTAATAAAAAATTTACAAATAAATGAAATTATTCAATCATTTGATCAAATAAATTATTTTTATTTATTAATTAAATAATTATTTTCTAGACTGCTTCCAAAGTAAAATTAAAATATATAACAATCATAATCATCTCTTAACATTGTGACTTAAAAATGTTTACAACTTATTTGTTGCTTATGATAGAGATAAATAAATATTTATGTAAATCTAATATCATCGCTTCTTTATTAAAGAGTTAGAAGTTTGAGAAATGAATCATTATAAATTAATTGATATGCAAGTCATCAATTTGTCAAAGTTTTAAAATTCAATTATTTTTACAATAATATTTTTAGATAAAATTATATATATTGAATACAACAAATAATTACATTGAAGACTATGTTTCACATATAAATACTTATTTCTTACAACAACTATAAACTCTTAACTTTATTTTTATATTATTAAATTAAAATGAACCTATTAACCAAGCACACAACTACCACTGAGCCAATGCTTGTTTGCTTACCTGATGGAACTCTTAAAAAGGTTCAACATATAGGAACTAGTCAATTAACTCATAAACTGAACATATTTGATACTCTATACTTCTTAGAATTAAAATTCAACCTACTTTCAGTTAATAAACTTACTAGATATGCCTAAGTTTGATTCATCTTTTAACGAAGCCACTTTGTCTTGTAGGACCTATAAAATGAAGAAACTAGTGCCATTGGGAGTCATAGAAAGGTTATATGTGTTAGATAGTTTTTATTTTCTTACCAAATGTGTTGATTCTTCTGTCACTCAAAACATTGATGATCTATTGCTTGTTAATGTTGTATCTTCTTGTTACTCTTTCTTTAGCATGTCAGGTTAGGACATGCATCTACTACTATATTGAATCTCATTCCTCACATTGTTAATAAAGTTTGTGACCCTTTTAATAAATGTCACATTTGTCCTCTTGCTAAGCAAACTAGACTTCATTTCCTTTCTAGCAACACATACACAACTAGAAATTTTGAACTCTTACATATTGATCTTTGGGAGCTATACAAAAAACCATATTTAACTGGATCTTGTTACATTCTCACTATTGCTGATGATTGTAGTAGGGGGTTTAGAACTTTCCTCATGAAAAATAAACATGAAACCTATACATATTTATCCTAATTTCTTCATATGATACAAAACTAGTTACAAACTACTATCAAAACCATTAGAACTAATAATGGTAGTGTTGGAATAGTGCCCTACAAGCTAATGAGATTGGCCTTGTAAACTATTTTACTTATGGTACAATCTTGATTAAATGCTATTCTTTAAATGACCATTTTCATCTTATGCTTTGTTTCGCTTCACTAGCATTTGGATGAAGTCTTTAGATCACCAATGATTGTGGAACTTGGTTTGGTGACCATGGAATAAGTTTCACATGGCCGTGATCTTAAATCTTCAAAGTTATAGGATCTTATGAGATGAGATATCTAAGATCTGGATAAACTTGCACTAATGATGCATAAATCCAAGGGTTGGAGATGACTCCATTCCATGAGCAATTATATGATATACAAGTGCATATTAAAGGGTGTTTGTTAGAAAATAAGGTACTGACCCACTAGAGAATCCACTAGATAACCGTAGTAGCAAGTCAGTAGTAGCTAGTTCTCCTACTTCCACTAGTGTATATTATTAGTCCTTTGACCTGAGGATCCGTGGTAATATTGTGTTCGGTCCTCATGCTTTGACTTATCCTTAACCACCTAGTAGGTCCTTTGGGTTGAGATTGGGTATGATCTACTTGGCATGGAAGTTTTTGAGATCCAAGATGGAATCTGATGCCTTACTGTTGTGAAGAACAAGTACATCTCCTATGTGTTCTTTGATGATCAATTCCCAAAAATTCTTGTGCAAGGTGGTGTGACAATTTGGAAAAGGAGTTTTCTAAAGGTGAAGTCACACAACAGGGATCAAACATTACGAATAGAGATATAGAGTTGGGCTATTAGGGAGCCCAAAAATATTTTTCCCTAGGCCTCTTTTAGGAGATAGGAGATGGAAGGACCGTATTTGCATGGTACACGTAGAGTGATAATAGTACTTTAGAATATTCATTTTAGCTAATTAGTTGGGCTCCATAGGCTTGAGGTTGGACATCAACCATGAAGATTAGGTATTCTTCAATTAATGAGATTAATTGAATCAAGTTGACTAGTTCAAAAGAAGTTTTAAATTAGAATGAATATAAGATATTCAAAAGTTACAAGGAGTTGTGAGCCCAAGCCTAATGAATGGTAAAACCTATTAGGTTACACACAAAATCTAATGAGCTTCCTTATTAATGGAGAGATTTTTTAAGGAGTTAGAAAATGATGTCTTCTAGTGAACCAATTTTGGGGGCCAAGTTTGATGGTCAATTTTGGCTTGATTGATTTGAGTGTTAATTTAATCAACTAATTTAATAGTTACATTAGATAAATAATTAAGGATTTAATTATTTGGTGTCAACATGACCATCAATTGGTTAAGTTGACTTAAAGAGTTAAGCTAATGAATTTAGCTTAAGGTGTTAAGCTAGTTTGATTTAAAGAGTTAAGTCAAAAGAAAATTAATTAAATTAACAAGTTTAATTTGATTAATTAAAGAAGAATGAATTTTGGAGAGAAGACTCAAATGAGATTTGAGATGGCATCTTAATTAATTTGAAATGAGATTCCAAATGTAATTAAGATGTAAATGAAATTCAAATGAGATTTAAATTCAAATTTTGCCACTTGAGCACCCCCATTAGCCGCCCCCCTTATGGAATGTGTGATGCCATCTTGGCATCACACTATTCCACATCTATATATAGATATAGAGAGCTAGCTAGCGATAAGCAATGGTAATTGATGTGAAGAATTAGATTCTTCATTTCCCTCTAAAACATTTGCAAGTTAGCATTTCATGTGTTGAGGGCTAAGCTTTTTTTCTTCATCTTCCTACTCCAAATTCGGCCTCCATCATCACCAAATATTTGGTCTTATTCTAACTAAAATACTAGAGATTTAGGAAGATCTTATTGGTGTGTGGACTTTTACAATAGAGGCAAGGCATGCGACTTGCTCAATTTTTGGAGATTTATCTATGCATGGTCCGACTTTGTGATTTTCTCTCGGACATTACAGATGGCCAATAGTTCAAAAATTTTAACTAGAAGTTCTCCAAGGTGTTGGATATGTCTAGATAGTTTTTTTGAATTTTTAGAGGTGATTGGATAGGGAGATCATTGGAATCATTTTGCTACGCCACAAGCAGACAAACTTTGTAATCAGTGAAGTGTTCACTTGATAATCTTTGGATTTTTTCATCAAGGTAATCCTCTATCTAAATCTGAATTATAGGCATGATTAGATCCTTGATTAGCTTGCAGACACTAGTTACTCTAATGTTTTGAAATTTTGATTTTAGAATCTAGTGCCTATTTTGCCTTCACGTAGTGAGTTCCTCAATACTAATATCTCTTGTCTTTTTAGACAACTTGGCATAATACATCAGAAAACTTGAGTTTATTCTCCACAACAAAATGAAGTGGTAGAGAGAAAACATAGACATATCATTGAAGTATCTAGGGCCATTATGTTTCAATTTGGCCTCCCTCTAAAGTTATAGGGTGATTCTATTATCATGGCTACCTATATCATAAACAAATTTCCAAATCTTACCCCTTCTTGGAAAAGCCCCTTTGAAAAGCTATACAGCAACCCCCTGATTATCAATCCTTAAGAACCTTTGGTTCCTTATGATTTGCCACAAATACTATACCTTATAACAACAAGTTTGCTCCTAGGGCCTTCAAATTTATATTTCTAGAATATTATATCGGCCAAAAAGCTTACAAAGTTTATGATTTAGATGGCCATACTATTCTTTTATCTAAAGACCTTATTTTCACAAAACTATCTTTGCCTTTAAGAACAACCAAACTACTAAACCTTTAGCTATTTCTTTACCAAACAGTAGCCATTTAGATGATTTTACTTTTGATTCTCCTAAAATTCTTGATTTACCAAGCTCTCTCTTTTCTCTTGAAACTATCAGTATCCACTCTGCTCCTCAAAACATCTCTCAAACTCAAACCCCACCACTTTTTGATCAAGTTAACTCGAGGCATAGCTCTAGAATAAAAAAGAAATTAGCTTGGTTCAAAGACTATGTATCGAACATAAATGAACATTTTTCACATAAGACTTTCTCAATGACTTTCCTTATTACTGGTATCAATGTAACCAATAAAACTTCATACTCTCCAAAAACATTTCCCTTTTGCACTAAAACCATCCTATCATATGCATATATGAATTTTCTTGCTAATGTTTTTGCTATGAAGAAGCTAACCTTCTATGACTAGACTAGCATTCAAGTTGAATGGATTGATGCCATGAAAATGAAAATTGAAGTTGTGAAACTGAACAAAACCTAGAAGCTAACCACATTGCCAACTAGAAAGAAACCTATAGGCTCTAAATGGGTTTATAAGGTGAAATTGAGACTTGATGGCAATGTTGATAAGTATAAAGTAAGGTTGGTTGCCAAAGTTTTTAATCAGGTGACTAGTATTGATTATTTGGAATTTTTTTTCTCCTATTGCAAAACTAGTCTTTATTAGATTATTAAATGCTCTAGCTACTACTAAAAATTGGTTCATCCACTAGCTTAATATACATAATGCCTTTCTCCATGGCTTTATTCAGGAGGAAATTTGCATGGAACCACTGGGGGGTATACTAAAGCTCAACTAGGATAGGTTTGCAAGTTGCTAAGATCCTTATATAGTTTAAATCAAGCCTCTAGATAATAGAATATATAGTTGATTGCTCCACTTCAATAGTTAGGCTTCATTCAATCATCTTCAAATCACTATTTATTCATTAAGAAGATAGACATTTTCTTCATTGCTCTATTGATTTGTGTGGATGATTCACTAATTGCTAGTGATAATGAAGTTGAAATTGATAAAACTAAAAAGTTCTTAGACTTCGAATTCTCCTACAAAGACCTTGCATATGAAAAGTATTTCATTAGCATTGAAATAGCCAGATCTAATCATAGCATCAACCTGAAGCAACAGAAATATACTCTTGATATCATTGAAGATAGTGGCTTACTAGGTTGTAAACCTACTTCCACCCTTCTGCCCAAGCACTTAAAACTTACTACTAATCGTATTGTTAGAAATCACATTTAGTGTCCAGCAACTTAGTTAGTTTATTAATACACCTTTTGTTAATCACTGGAAGGCAACCATCCATGTCCTTAGATATCTCAAGGATTTCCTTCAAGGGGCTTGTTCTTTGCAGCTAAAAATCACTTGGATTTCATAGAGTATTCTAATACTGATTAGGCCTCTTACATTAACAGTAAGAGATATGTCCCCAGGTACTATATTTTCTTAGGATCATCTTTAATCTCATGGAAAAAAAAAAGTAAACCACCAGTCTCGATCCTTAGCAGAGGTAGAATATCATAGTTTAGCATCCATAATTTGCAAATTGCAATAGATCACATATCTCTTCCATGATTTGTAGGTTCAAACCCAAGTTCCCATTCCCTTGTTATGTGATAATCAAGTAGTAATTCATATCACAGAAAACCCTGTGTTTCATGAATAAATAAAGTACCTGGATATTAACTGCTACCTTGCCCATGATCAATCCAAATAGGGGTTTTATCATTCCCAAGCGTGTACTTCACATCAACTCATAGATGTATTTACCAAGACCTTTTCCACGCTAGCATTTCACATTATGTTGTCCAAGTTGGGCTTACGTGATGTCCACCAAGCTCTAACTTGAGAAGGGGATGTTCAAGTATTCATGTACATTTTTGTAAATATCAATAGTTTGTTGTGTTAGTTAGGGCAACAAAATTAGTTAGCTTATTAGTTGCTAACCCCAGCATTAATTAACAACCCTTCTAACCTTTTTATATGAAAGGTAGCCGCAAGAATTTAACTTTTTTTTTTTTACTTTATCAATTCTAGATATCCCTCTTTTAATTCTATACATGAATTATATCGACACCAGTATGAGTTGTGACTTGAACTTTGAGGAAATACAATTCAACAAATTTGTTATGTATGCAATTTCCTTCAAAACAACAGATATGTCTCCCTAGTGTGAAAAAATAAAATATCAACTTAAGTTTAAAGAAAAATATTGGTAATTTTCGTTATTTAGGAATTTAATTTTAGTGGTCTGCTGAAAAATCAATCAACTTCATCTAATGAACTAAAAGAACAAATCATATAAAAAAACACTATAAAGACTTCAAAAAAATTAATAAAACCTTGCAATGAAATGAAAATACAATTAATTAGGAAGAAACATTCGAAGCTAGCTTTGTTTTTAGGAACCAATCCCTATTTAAATTTTTTTAATCTTAACTCACGAAGCATTTTTTATTTTGAAATCACTCCCCACAAATTGTATAATTACCAAAATCACTTCCACTTGAAAATGAAATTGCCAAAAAAATAAAAATAAAAATAAAAAGGCATTCTTTTTGCTATTGAAGTCAGATGAAATTGCACGCATGATTTCTTGACATTCTTCTTCTTTGTTTTTTTCAAGCTCAGCATCAATCTTTTTCTCCCCAATTTTTCCCTTCATATTCTTTCTCCATCTAAAGCTTCTGTTTATTGTGGACGCCCAGTTCAAGCATTCCAATCTAGTGTTGGAGGTTTGAAGGATACATTTTCATCTGCTAGTGGTTTTTTTTTCATTTCACTCACATCCATCACAATAAAGAAGGTACTTTTCTAGTCAACTACTGGCTTTGTAAAGCATTTTTTGAAATATTCCTAAAATATACCTGAAACCTTTATTTATATATGTTTTTTTAATGAATACATACTTGATTTTATATCTTTTTGTATGTGAAGATAGTTATTGTGTACTAAATTGAAGAGTATCCAGAAATACTAATTTTTTTATCCATACCTAATTTAAGGTAATTTGTACTCCATTTTTTTGTTTCAGTACTAGTGAAACTTATTTCAGTTAAATAATACCTTAATTTTATAGTGATTAGGTTGGTTTACAAAATGATTAATGTTGGGTATGTTGTTCACTCAAATTGAGGGATTATATTCAAAATATGATTTGTTTGAAAGGTGTAAAGCATGTTTAGTCCTTTTCGATTGTTCATTAAGAAAAAATATACCATTAATTGATTTCAAAATATGATTTGTTTGAAAGGTGTAAAGTATGTTTAGTCGTTTCCTATTGTTCATTGTGAAAAAACATACCATTAATTGATTTTAGTATTGTATGCAAGTACATTTGGTACAAAAAGAATTTAGTTTAGTATTTATCTTGATTTTTCCAATATCAAAACCTTAAATGTATGTACAACAAATGCTTGTTTTAGTACTTATCAATGTTATTTCTCAATATGCAAAAATGGAAAGAAATGAGTTAGAGTTATACTCTCATTGCTTTCCACAATAATGTTTTGCAACAATGAAAGAGTTAGGACCAAAAAAGTGTTCCAACACCTACAAGCTACAAACAGAATCCCATTTTATGTCATTATATGCCATAGTTGAATTGTAGCTTCAATCAAGTTGAAGCAATCTTAAGGTGCTTCAATTTAAGAACAACTTCATTTGTCTTTAGTGAAGACATTGAAGTTAAATTTAAAGGGTCAGAGTTTTCTTCAGTATTGGAGTAATCTCATGTGGGGCAACCTCTAGACATAAGGTTAAAGACAAAGTTAGATATTGTTGATCGTTTACTTTCAAATTTTTTTTTGAATGTTAACCATGTATAAATATTTAAAAAATTAAAAGAATTAGTGGATAGACATGGTAAACAAGATATAGATGAGCTTGTTAGGTTGTATGTACTTTTTAATTTTAATTATATTTTGTTTCAAATGTGCAATTATTGTACTCCTTGATTTGTCAATCCTTACATATATGTTCTATCTTTTGTTAGTTCATGAAATGGGGAGAGGCTGTATACAACTTTATAGTTCATGAAATGATAAATCATTTAGGAGGTGAAAGATGGGAAGTGTAGAGGAAGAAATACTTTAAGGTTGTACAGGGGTACATAAGTACATTCTTTCATTAGAGAAACCTAAAACTTTGTGTGCTTGCCCATAGTTCTTTCGATGTGCTGACAACAAGATCCTCAAGAATGTAGTTAATGCAAAGGAAATATTTAAGAAAATTACAAGAGATAAGGTAAAAGTTTATTGTTTATGTTAATAAAGCTTCACTACAAGCTTGGTATTTGAAAGAAATGTGTAAATTACTTTTTGAGAAGGAAAAACTTATTGTTTTAACAAAGATAATTATTTAGATTCACTTGATTACTAGTTGAAGTTTACATTGTTAAAATACTAATAATTTTGTGCTCTTTCTATAGGTTCCTTTAACATCACGATTACATCCTACAATTTGAAGCTGAATCGAAGGTGATAAATGAAGAACTGAAATTGTTGTAGCCAAGAATTACAATTTTGGAGAGCAAAGAAAATTAAGTTGATAAGGAGAAGAAGAATAAAGAGGACAAGGAAGAAGATGAAAAAGACGAAATGCGAATGAGGACCTGGAGGAAAAAAAAATAAGAAAAAGAGGACATTGATGATGTTGTTGCTAATGTTGAAGTTACATATGAGAAACCACAACTGAAGGATGTTTTTTATGAGTTTGAGACTCTAGGTGATGATAATAATGGTCATGATGATCATGGTAATGGTGATGGTGGGGGGAGGAGGGGAAAGAAGAGGAAGACGACGCTTCACATGATGAAAGAAGTAAAATGAAGCATGATCATACTTCTTCTATTGTTGAAGATGTGATAACAAGAGATGATAGGAATAAAAAAAGTAATGATGAAGACTTTATCACACTATCCCCTTTACACTATCGAAGTGAATTAATAATGCAGAGATGAGCTATAGTACAGCTAAGTTTATTAATGATTTTGAAGAAGTAGCTCAAGATACTGAAGAGACGATGCATGATACTGCATAAGTGAGTTTAAATACTATGGGGTTTGATATTTAGTACCTCATCTCTTTGTCGAAGTACCAAATTTATGAAAAAGTAATACTATAAAAGATTTTTTGAATATTGACATTACTTAGAAAAAGTAATGCATGCTGCTATAATAAATTTTAATGACCTCTTAACTAATAATTTTGAATTGGTTTGAAGTGTCATTATTTAAAATGGAACAAAATACTTTATCGAAGGAGATGTTCTTTGTGATGTGTTTTTCAGAAAGGAGATGAAAGGTGATCAGATTGATTATTACTTGATATATTGTGTAGCAACTCTTTCAAGGCATCTTTGGGACGTAGAATGTGGTGTATGACTACACGTGTTCAAGTAAATAATTTAAAATGATTTAGCACTCTACACGGTAAAATTAGTACTAATGTCAATAGAATTTGTAGACTATAGTATTGAACTACTTGGAGATGTTGAGCAAGAAAGGTACAATGAAACCATAACAATATCCAATGTTTAATAGGGAAATAAATTTAAGTCTATGAAAGATGCTTGTGTAGCTCAATTTGAATATGCTGACCAAGTGCTGATTTGTTATTTGTTTTTCAATTTTTATAAGTTCTATTGGTTTTTCTTGATTTTTGATGCATCCATAAAGATATTTACATAGATGAATTCTGCCTAGTCCCTATGTCGAAAGTAATAGCAAGAGTTTATGTAAGTTTGTTGTATTTTAAAAGTATTCATGTAAAGAATTTTTTTAAAATAATAAATGGTATTAATTACCTTTTGTAGGGAAAGCTTATAGCAAGATACCTCATGTATTCATTGGGATATAATGCTAGAAAAGGTGAACTCCAATATGCATGTTGCCACCAACAAGTAAGCAACAAAGATTGTGGAGTTTATTGCTATCTTTTGGCTAAATGTTAAACAAGAAACCAAAACGATTTTTGGAATTATGCAAACATATATTCCATTAATGCATATCAAGTGCATATAGTTGCTATGATTCTAAGCAATGAGCATGGCTTGCAACATTTTGATATAATATGAGGATAGATTAACATGTTATGATACAATACACAAATAGCTTCTTGCATGTAAGGTCAAGATCATCCAGAACAAGAAGAGAAAAGTTAACCTAGATGCTCAAGGCAAGCAATTATGATCGCAAGTAGTTGAATTACAGTGGCTAAACTAGATTCAGTACTTAAATACTTGGTTTTAGTACTAGCATCTAGTAATGTAGCATTTATCTTGGAATTTTTGGTATACTTGATCGACTAAAAAGTATTATATCTCTAGCTATTGGTACCAACTATAGTATGAATAATAACATAAATGGTTGGATGTGGGATTTTGGATGGTTATTATTTTGATGAATTTTGTTTTCACGCATGAATATTCAAGTGAATTCAAAATTTTATTTATATAGATACTGATAGTGATGTATTTGTTACATTTTGATCAATATGCAGCACATTTCAAGATATATATGATATCTCTATTCACATAACTAGTATTGGAATAAAAAAATGGTATTAGATAGAAGGAAAAATGAGTACAAAAGTAAGAACTAAAACACACAGAAGACGTACAGAACAAGGCAAATTTAGTATGCACAAAAATGCAAAGATGAAGTATAAAAATCCCAAAAAAAGGTATTTTTTTGGCAAATTACAGTGTCATTCTTATAAACTAGTACAAATGAGAATATGAGAAGTTAAATATGGGAATTTGTATTTCAACCATTTGCACTAGTGCTATCACAACCATAACTTGAACAAAATATGATATTATTGTATTACGGTCATTTATGTATTGTTTCAGGCATCGAATTGAGGTAAATTCGACCAAAGAAAAATTAAGTACAAAAACATGCCAAATAAGTGCTGAACTGGAGTGAATTGAATACAAAATGCAATGATCTAGTATAAAAATTCCAAAATTGGTATTTTTCTTGTTGATTTGTAGTACAATTCTTAGTACATAAGAGATTAAGTTTAACTATATAAGCCATTGCATGACTATCAAATCTTAATTTATTACTCCTAGAACTGATATATTCATGGGAGGTTCAATGGCTTTTTGTGATGGTGTCGACATGATCCATTTACCTCATACACCAATGGTTTACATTAGTACAAATAAGAGCACGGGTGGTTGGATGTGGGTATTTATGTTCACAACCATTAACACATGTGGCATCACGACCATTACTAAAACAAAGCATAATTTTATTATATCATGTCAATTATGTGTTGTTGCACTCAACAAATTGAGATAAATTCAGTCAAAATAAAAGCAAGTACAAAAATACACAAAATAGGTAGAGAATAATGGTGAATTCAATATGAAACTGCAAATATCCTGTACAAAATTTCCAAAAATTGGTATTTTTATTGGTTGATTTCTAGTATCATTTTTAGTACATAAGAAATTAAGTTGAATTTAACTAGCTAAGGCATTGCATGACTATCAAACCATGATTTATTAGTCTTGGGACTGATATAGTCTTAAGAGATTCATTAGTTTTTGATAGTGGTGTCAAAAGGATTCATTTAGCTCATACATTAATGGCTTATACTAGTATGAAAGAGAATACATGTGGTTTTATGTGGTTTGTATTTCCTACCATTTGAACAGTATTATAAAGACCATTACTTCAAAAAAAAAGATAATTTAGTTGTATTAGAAAGTCTTATGTGTTGTTCCACCCATCGAACTAAAGTCTACCAAAGAAAAAACAAAAATAAAAACATGCAAAATAAGTACAGGATAATAATGAATTCAACGCAAATTGCAAAGATGAAGTATAAAATCAAAATTGGTATTTTTTTGTCGATTTTCAGTATTATTCTTAGTATATTATAGATTAAGTTAAAATTATCTTACTATATCCTTTGCTTGACTATCAAACTATGATTTATTAGTCTTAAGACTGATATTGGCATGAGAGGTTTATTGGTTTTCGATAGTTGCATCTGAACGATCCATTTATCTCATACACCATTAGTTTATACAAGTATAAATGTGAACACAAGTAGTAGGACATGGGTATTGTGTTCACAACTATTTGCATATATATCATCATGACATTACTTGAAGAAAATACGATTTTATCATATTAAGGGCATTTATGTGTTGTTTCGTGCATTGAATTGAGGTAAATTCAGTCAAGGAAAAGTAAGTACAAAAATACTCTAAATAATTATAGAACTATGGTGAATTCAATACAAAATTGCAAAGATCTATTATAAAAATTCTAGAAATTGGTATTTTTTGTTGATTTGCAGCATTATTTTGAATACAAAATGGTATTTTTGTTTTTTTTTGGATTTGTTATGTCATCTTGATTTATCTAGTATTGCAAACATGTTCTTAACATGCTATTAAGATGTTCAAGTAATTTGAGATTGGTGGAGATAGGAAAGGCAAAAGTACTTATTCCACAAATGAGAATATCAATATTACTTATACTTTGAAAAACATAAAGTTGTTTACAGTGCTATATTCTTCATGATTAATACTGTATATGTAAGTCCATATACTATATATACCCTAAAAAGTACTTTATTTGTTAACCATTTACACAACATGTAAACACAAACATGCACAACAGCTATACACAATAGCTGTACACATAAATATGTATAACAACTATAGATATGAATTTGCACATAGCTAAAAACATAAATCTAGCTATACGGAGAAATCTTGATTAATATCTACAAATCTTGATGTATTAAAATAGATGTAATACCAAATAGTTCAACAAAAATTGTACAAATATTAGTATATAATAGTCCAAATAGTCTAAATCTAACATGTTCTTCAAAAAGTAAAACATAACAGCTATCATTAGTCATTGAACATCATGCAATCCTTCTTTCATTGATTGTATCCCCTTCGTGCACCTTTTTCTTGTGGATTAAAAGGAATAAAACAAGATATTAGTTACAAAGTAATGACAAGAAGGTATAGCAAGCTTATATATACAATAAAATGGTAAGGAAATATTTCATCAAGGTCAAGCTAATCTTGGTAGTCATAGCTTCTTTGCATGTACAACGATGATGCCTAGTTCTACCACACCATCTACACCAGATAACCCAAACATTAGTTTGAGATGTATATGACCTGGCCAAGGTCTCACATCACGTATATTAATGGTTGGTTTTTCCTCTACATGGAATGTGTTTACGTCAAAAGTAGGTATGAGGTTAAGTATAAGTTTGTAGACTTGTTGATACATTTTACTTGGTAGCATTAGTCAGTAAAGTCATACCCCGAAAGTGACTTAAACTTAATACAAGTGTGCATACTTGCATAGTATTCTATCAACTTGCCATACCTGACATGAATAACTCCAAGTCTGCAAATCCACAACACAAGATTTGTCATGATCAATAACCTCAAATTTCCAACCACTAGATTTCTCCATTTTTAGTGTACGAGAAGCTATATAATATATTTCAATCATAATACTCTAGTGAGTTTATTAGATTATTCTAGTTAAGCATGCATCATAACTATGATTTGTTTGTGTATATAATCAACTATAGCTGCAACAAGCATAAATCATGCTGATTTCACCCAATTATTCCAACATTCTGCCTGTTCGTTGTTTATTATACCCCATCTATCCCAACTAATAAAGTTTTCATGATTGTAGTTTATACCAACACTCAACCTAATTGAGGCTCTAACTGCTTGGTAAGTCTCTAGCAGGAGCACGGACTCCACTATGTTGTTTGTTTGCCAAGTAAATTCTTGCTTTGTTGGAACATATGCAACTTTAATGAAATTCAATGCCCATTTTTTTTTGTGGAGGGCGTACTTTCTCGTTACCTAAAATTGACATTACATAATCATTAGATTTCTTAAATTATTACTTGAACATTGAATTAGATCATATCATAGTTTGAATAAAATATAATAAATCTTGTTGCTTTTTGAAGTTGTCCACCATGTGTCTCAAATAGTATACATAATGGCTACCAAAAAGTAGCATGGGAATGGCTTTAATAAGCCCAGTATGTCAGTCAGAGAAGAAAGTGAACCTTCTTAGCCTTGTGCTATAGTAAGAATCTAAAATGCACCTCAACGTCAAGTAAAACTACTGTCAATTAATACCATTTTTAGCATCAGTAATTGCATATACTAGTATGAACAAATCATGGGATCTTTAATGGCAGCACTAAGTAAGCAGCCTTCATGCTTATTCCTAATATGAGTGCCACTCAAAAAAATTAGTGGTCTATATCCATTGAGAAACCCGACTTGATAAGCTATAAAACAGATAAATAGTTGCTAAAATTTCGAAGTCATAGGGCGAATCTCATAATTTACAATATTTCTAGGATTTGTTTCCTTCATACTCTCATAATACCACCTCAACTTATCAAATGATCCCTTATTCCCCCCATGAATACTATACTTAGATACTTCCTCACCTAATAATGCTTTATGGTATGGAACATCTATGCCAAATTCTCTATGAATATCTTTTGTCAAGTTGATAGGTCAGTAATAAGGCTCTTTTCCCAATTTTTCTTTCACTACATTAACAATCTTAGCAAAATCAGCTCTAAGGTGCCCCCTCATGTGAAGACTACCCTCATGTATGTTCCAGGTTGCATTTTCAAATACCAAAGAGTTTATCAGTTTTATGCCTTATGCCTTATGTTTTCCATTGGCAATTATTATCACCACAAATCGCTATAAACTTTTTGGAATAATTTTCTTATATATGAAGGACCTTCAATTAGCAAAAATATAGTTTTTAAATTTAATTCCAAACACTTCAACATCCTAGAATGTTTAGCCCTCTCTATGGATGCAAAAACTGCAGGCATCAATTGAATTCACTTATAATGCTAATCATGTTGTGACTTACTTGTGGAGGCAATGTCCTCTTCTATTTCATTCCTAAATGGTTGTTCATTGCAAAGAAATAACATAGTCAAATAAATAACACTTGAGAATAAAGTGCTACAACATTAGCCTGTAAATATTGAAATGAACAAATCCAGTGTTTAACGTGGAAGAGATAAGTAACAAAATAGTTAATTTTGGCATTTGACGTAGAAGACCTAGGTACTGAAGTAAATAATGCAAGTATTTAACGTAGAAGAGTTAAGTATTGAAATGAACAATTTGAGTATTTAACATATAAGAGCTAAGTATTGAAATGACCAAATTTAGTATTTATCATAGAAGAACTAAGCAGTGAAAAAAATAACAAATTCAGTATTTAACATAGAGGAATCTAATATTCGACATGGAAGATTAAAGTACTAAAATGAACAAATTCAGTGTTTTACATAGAAGAGTTGAATACTAAAATATATATAAAAAACGTATTTTATAAAATGAACTACATATAACTAAGAATACAAAGAGGTACCACTTCTGACAATGGAATTATGTTAAACAATAAATGCAGTACGAAATTGAGAAATATGAACTATTTACTTCTAGTATAGCTACTCTGCCTTGCACGTCTGCTAGATTCACTTTTTCAGACAACTATTATGTCAACTAAGGTAATCTTTATGTACAAATGCAAGTGAATCACATTGGTATCCTCGTCAATATTCAAAGTCACATATGTTTTCTTATAGGGAGCAAGGTATTGGACTATGTGGTATTAAGGGAAAATTTCACACCATTTTTTTCAAGTTGAAAATACAATCCCATTAGAGTCATGCTCTCAAAAATGGGCATGAAGGAGTTCTCCATTGTACATATAATTGCCTAATAATTGAATTTGAAGCTCTTACCCACTACTTGACATTTTTTCAAGCTTAAAAAATGTAACATAATTTTTTCTTTTGAAAGATTGCAATGTTACTTTATTGTACGATAATGGGAACAAAGTAGGTTTTCTTTCTACTAAGAAATTGTAGGCAAAAAAGTTTTAAAAAAAAAGAGAGGAAGCACTACGCTCTAGCGAGAGTTAAATAGAAAATAGATGAGAGAGAGAGGGGGGGAGAGAGAGAGAGAGATAGAGAATTTGCTTAGGAATTTAGAGTTTTGGAAAAAAAAAGGAAAAGAAAAAGAAAAAAAACACGTAAAACGATGACATTTTCGTCAATCTAGGTAGTCAAAAATTGAAGTCAAAATTGAAACTTCAGATTGGGAGTTCAAGCTAAGAAAGTGATGGGTAGGAACTGAGTCATGTATAGAGTGAAAATTGGATTTGATACTTTTAAATAACATGCCCATGAAAATATGCATTTTTAACATATAATATTAAAGAATAGTAATGTATAGGTTTGATCCTTCCTTTAGGGAAAAAGCCTACTTCAATGGATCTATAATTATTTATTTGCAAATTCAATTATTTTTCAAATAATATAATCATTTCTTTAAATAGATATAAATCAAGAACATATTTGCTTCGCTTGATAAAATGATTTTGAAAAGTTAAAAGATTTAAATGAAATTTATCTTCTTTTTCAATAGAATACAATCATTTTTTTTATTCTTCATACAAGGGATAAGTAAAGAACTAACTTTTTATCTAAAAAACTAGTCCAAAAAATTAAAAATATATAATCAAAATGTAATTGTAACACCTTTAGAATTCCTACGTTTGGTGACAATTTAATTACCAATATTTTTATTTTTATGTTCATGAATTTTAACTTATTATTTATTTTTAAAAAGGAATGGGGTTAATTTTTAATTTACGAAAACTTGATTGAGCATCTTTTGAAAGTTGTAGGGGTCAATTCATTAATAAACAGAACTTAATTGAACTAGACTTGGAATTTTAAGGTTTGCATGGAAGGTTCCAGGTCAATTGGGTCTCAACCACAATTTTAATTAATTGGCAAGGCTTAATTGAGTGAAATTATATTAATCTAAGGTCAGTTATGATATTTTAAAAATAGTCCTACAAATAGCCCATTTTGCATTTCCTACCCCATTTCTTCCTTTTTTTCTTCCCCACAACCTCTCTTCCTTATTTCTCTCACTCCCAGCATTGCATTGATAGCACATGCATAGTAGTTTAGGCAGTGAGCCATTAGAAAACTAGAGCTAAAAAACTAACAATGGTTGAAATGAAGGGTGACAACGAAGGAGTAATGCAGACAACTTCTGGGTAGTGATTCTTGAAGCTTGCAACTTGAGGGAGGTAGTACCCTTGCATTGAGAATTTGTGAAGCACCGACGATGGATTTTGAAGAAGTCTCCACAACAGCAAATGGTTGTGTTGTGACTATAAGGCTTCAAATGAGGGCTTTTTCAGCAGCAAAATGGTCAATTAAATGTCGATTTGTACAGCTCTTGTTGTGAGGAATATTTTGTTGGTAAAATTGGTTTGCTCTAGTAGTAATGGCATGGTGGTTGTGGAAGGGCAGTTTCTTCCCCTCGATGCAACTACATAATCTATTCATGAATTTGGGGCTTTGTTGATCGAATCATGGGTAAAGAGTTGGGAAAAGGTTTAGCATATATATATATATACAATGTTGTATTATTATTGCTTTAAACTTTGTATTATGCTAAGAATAAGGAATTTATGTATGATTGATGTGTATGTACCCCATGCAAAGGATTACTATATAGTCTAGTAGACCTGGATATATTATAATACTTGGCATCTTTAGTTAATTGACGGTAATGAATAAGAAAAACCCTAATTCTATGGATTTGGGACTTACATGGTAAGAATTGGAATTAATTAAGATAAATGGACTATTATTGTTGTTTGGAATGATGTAATGAGGTTAATATATAAATAGGAGCAAAATTATACTTCTTTAATGGAACTGAAGCGAAGCCCATGATTATTTCTATAATAGTGGCTTAATGAATACATTTGTATTGATGGTATCGATTAAACCCTATAATTATTGTGTTAGGTAAATAATTAGAGATTTTGGACTACTAATAGTATGCTAGTAAAAATTAAGTTTGAATGTGGATTTTAATTATAAATATCATTTTGGTTAGGTGACGATGACGTGTCTCATAGAGCAGTAGGCGACAATAGCTCTTTGGGGGTTTTGGAGGTGAGGGTCTGCCACTTTGACCTTAAATATTTCTGTTTGTACTTGTGGGAAAACCCCTATAAGGGTTAATTGTGCTTGAACTATACCTGCTCATATTTATTGACTTCTGTACTTGATTGCGTACTTGCTCGTGATTTATTAATTAGCTTGAATACCCTTATGAGGGTTATCTCTTGATTTCACTCTAATATGAGTTCACTTTTGTTCATTTTGGCACCTAGAACTCCTTAGTGATATCTATTTTGTAATTGTTATCCATCAATATTTGTTATTGTTCTACACTTGTTCTCGTATTATATTGTTATCGAATGTCTTGTTAGCACACGTGTTCGTTCATATCTTGTTATTTGGCCATAATAGCTTAATTGTACTTCTTAAATGTTATTACAAGACATTTCTGTACATGTTATCTATTGCCTCACCGACTTACTTGTTTATCTAATATACACGATGTGCTAGGGATTTTCCCTTGGGCATTTGCACAAATGTTTACTTGTACTTGTTAATTATTCGAAGATTAATTGGCCAAGGACCTAACCAGGCGAAATTAAGGGTAACTTATTAAAGGCTTGCAAAATATACCTTCATTTATGATTCAATCCCTACCTATGATAGTTTGAACTCCCTAATTTTGAATTCACTATTATTCTTTTGTTTTTTCAGTTGGTTCACTCTTATTCTTTCCCAATAATTCCATCTTTCTCTCTCCCTCTGCCGCATCCCTCTCTAGCACCAATATTTTCTTCCTTTATTTGCATGATCAGTGATCTCCATACAAAAATGTCCTGCGCTTCATCTGGAAGGCCAGCACCACCACCAGTCAACACTATTTTTTTCACATTTTACCACAATCTACCACCAGGTCAAGCGAACAGCCACACCTTGAGCTCAGGTTTATTCTATAAGTGGACAAGGAGCTGAAGTTCAAGTATTAAGGAATTGCGTCTAGAACGAAAAATTGTATATTTTATTGTTTGTAATATATAGAAATATTATACTGTTATTCTTTTTTAGCTATTGGACAAACTTGGAATTGAGGAGTTGTTTCGATTTGTATAGAAATTGGCCACTAATGTAGTTTACAACCTATTTTGGCTCAATATATCGGTAAAAGTACTTAATATACACACTAAAATATATAATTTATGTATTTTGGTACTAGTAATTTAGAGGAAACATGTGTAATAATGGTTAGTAATAAACTACTCACAACTAATATGTTATTTTCTTTCTTTTTCGTACTACTATAATGTAATATTACATGATATTATTTAAATCTCGTAAAAATTATTGTTGTTCACCACTGGAACAATCCTAAAACAAGAATTCGTGTTATGGCAGTTGAACGAGGACTAAATGGGTCTAGTTCAACATGTTTCAATTTTAAAAACAACACCATATTCAATTTATTTAATACCTTCATTCCAAAAAAAGTATTTACTTATCATACATTTGAATGTTACATCAAAATGTGTGAAATTTATTGTTAATGTGTTATATGGCCTATTTTAGTGCAATATGTTGGATAAAAGAAATAGGTTATATCTAAAAGCATAATATGGGGAAAGTTGCATTTTTAGACCCATAACAGAATTGTATCTTCACTGTTAGTCTAAGAAATGACACTTGATCACTTTTAGTCCAAATTTCATAATTTTAAAACACTTTTGGTTCCATAGTGTTAAATGTTGATGGAAAATTGTTAAATATTTATAATAATAAAAAAAAAAAACAAATCCCTCAACTTTGATTTATGTACGAAAAAACCACTAACATTTTTCACATTTTCATTTGAGTTAATTATATAGAAACCCCTAAAATTTTACTCATTAAATAAACCTAAAGAAATTACATTGAGCTCCTAATATTTCGCTTAGTCAAATATTTTCGAAGAACCATTAATCGCTATTAACAAATTAGTTGACATTGTTCAAAAATTTATGTGAAAATTTAAGGATTTCGTCTAATAACTGTTTTAACTATTTTTGAGATGGAAATGTCTTTGAACTTATTTGTAATACTTTTCATATCATTTGTGTATAATTTTAACATTGTTTAAATTACTCATAATAAGTTTAAATATATTTTATTATTATTTTTATTTTTAAATATTGAATAATCTTAAATAATAAAAATGGAATCAACTTTAATAAAACTTATTTATTATAGAAAAATAAAAAAAGTAAAAAATTAGAAAAATAAAAATAAAAATAGATATGGGATGGCTTACCTCACCTTAGAGGCCCAGTTGTGCCATCGATCATTGCCTTGTCACCAATGCAACAAGTACGACCCTGCCACTCGACCATAGCCCCCAGGTTAAGTGGTGAGTGCTTGACCATGGCTGACGAGAGTTATCAAGCGTCGTGCCCCCAAAGGCCACCCACTCCCTGAAGTCATTTCTATGGTTGACCTATTGTCGACCAGAGGGATCATCTCAACACCAAATCATATCTGTGCCACATTTAATGCCTTGATAGGTAGTATGTCTTTGCATTAATGGCACATGCTACCATAGTACCACTTCTACCTCGGCTCCTATCAAAAGGTGCCACCAAAGAACTATCCTATCCTAAAAAGCAGGAGATGGTGCCACCTGAAATAGTATAAGGATGGGAGATAACTTATAGCTTCCCATACAAGGACAAAAGCCCTCTACACATGATAGGGGTATCTTGGACATATTATCCATCTAAAGAAGGCTACAAATACTGTATTGCCAACCACTCTTAAGATATGTCATTCGTTACTATACACTCTCACTCTGCTGCTTGATTTATTTACTCAACCAGTACTGACTTGAGCGTCGGAGTGTCTTAGTCAAGGGTACCTCAGCTAGCCTGATGTTTGCTTATGATTGTAGATATCAGGCCAAAGCTATTTCTCAATTGGACCACCTAACCATCTAGGTCGAATTAGCCTCAATACTAACCCGATCCTACAAACACAGCTTTCAACCTCATCATTTTAGCACTGTTTGTGGGAAAATGAGACTATAATCAAAAGATGATGAACACCAGACAAGCCACTTCCAAAGGGAGAAAAACAGAAGGACAACGTCTTCTTCTCCCTCTTAGCTTCAATAAGAATTGAATACTTTGGGAACCAACGTTGCGTTGGAGCAAGTTGTTACCTTAACTATGCCTCAACTAATGCAATTAATCAATAAACAAATATTTGCTTAGATTTCCACCCAACTCTCTACCATCCTGAATTAGCACAGAACCGTGCTCGCCTCAGCAACTAGCGTGACTCTGCAATCGCCACCACTTAAGGAAAGATCCTCAAGAGACGTCCGCAGTCGACCGAAATGTAGATGGCCATTGAAAAGATGAGTGGTTAGCCCTAGGTTCCTTCTGGGAGAAAGGGACCGACTTGATCCACATGAAGAAATTATTGATTCTATTAACTATTAAAATCAGCCTATTTGAGCGCAATAGTGCAATAAGGTCAAATGTTTAAGATCGAACCAGTAGAAGGAGATTAGTAAGTCAGTAAATCATGTCGCTTGACCTCTTTGAGCCCTGTAGCACTATAGGGTCGAGCGCGTAAGGACCTAGTTTGACAGGAATATGACCTAAGCAAACTGAGAAGAGTGCGAAGAATTATTTCATCAAGTCCAATAGTTACATAGGTGCCTCGAGGAGATATTGAGGAAAAGCACAAAAAGAATCCCCAACTATGATTGTCCCTAGAGGTTTCATCGGGAAAGAGAGTTGCCATTTGTTCAGGAGATAATTGATGAATGCATTGCTGTCAAGGCCAAAGTTTCGATTAGACTTTTTTGATATATTGGCTTAATAGACTCGAATGAGCACTTGATGTAGTTTGAGCACATGATGCAACTGCATAGACACAATGAATATATGTATGCAGAAATGCTAGTTACCACATTTTAGGGCATTATGCTCTATAGGTTCGTCAAACTCGAGTTGGTGTCAATACATTCCTATGACCGGTTATGTGATAAGTTTTCCAATTATTTGCTAACCAACAAAATGCAAAGCTCCTGCACACCTATCTCTATACTATGAAGCAAAGTGAAGGAAAGCTCCTCTATGATTTCTTCACTAGGTTCAACACAGAGGTGTCAAAAATTGATAACCCAAAGATTGAGTTTTTGATCGATGTTCTTTTTATAGGACTCAAATGAAGGAGTGTGCCAATGCTTTAGTACGAGAATACCCCTAGTCGATGGAAGAGCTGCTTGACTTGGCCAAGAGGCTTATGATCTAGAACAAGATTAATAGATTGAAATTTGACTATCCTAAGGTCGAGAAGGAGAAAAATAAAGAGAAAGACAACCAACGATAGAGGGAGTGTCATCGATCTCCCATCAAATGCTTCCATAACTACACACCACTCAACCTCCTGATGAAGGAGGTGTTGTTTGTAATCCAACACGACAACCTTCTTAAAAAATTAAGGAAGCTAACTAAAATAAAAGTCATGACAAAATCAAAAAATATTACCACTTCCACAAGCAAAGGGACCATGAAACAGAAGATTATTTCAATTTGTATGATGAAATCAATAGCCTAATCAAATAGGGTCAACTTAAGAAGTATGTGGCTAAAGGTGCCTAGATAGAAATGGACAAAACTATCCAGATTCTTCGTAGAGAAAGGTTGGTTAGCTTGAGAAAAGAGGACAAAGGAAAAAAAACCTGCCTAGGATACCCATTTATCCATTCAAGAAGTGATTGACATAATTATGGGATGCCCATTAGGGGGACTTAAAATCAATAAGAAGGCAAACATAGAGAAGGCTAGAAATAACCATAGCCTCCCCAATCGAAATAATATTTCACTTCTCCACAAGTGTAAAGCCCATTTTTTTTACGAATGCCAACCTCGCCTATCTTGAGGGCAAAAGCATTGACCACAAAGCTAACTATCCCATGGTAGCCTCCATTAAGATCACCAACTTTGAAATGAGAAAGGTTTTCATCAACAATAGCAGCTCTGCTACCATTATTTTTATGTTGACCTTGAAAAAGATTAATCTTGGCCAGTTGAAGTTTGAGCCTATACACACACCCCTAGTCAGATTCAGGGTGTTAGAGATCATACCAGAAGGCTCCACCAACTTATCCACATCATTCAGGGAAGGCCCCCATATGAGAACACTCATGGTTAATTACTTGGTTTTTGATGCCTCATTCGTCTATAATGTTATAATTGGACAACTAGTTCTAAACGACTTCTTGGCCATTGTCTTGATGTACCACATAAAAATTAAATTCCTAATCCCAGCAAGCACAGGCGAGCTACTGTGCAACATTAAAGAGGTATGACAATGGTATACCATTTTGGTCGAGCTAAGCAAGTAGAAGACTTGATTACAACTAAAAACCTTGGGGGATGCCCCTGTAGCAAAACCTGAGGAGGGACAAGTTAGCAAGAAGAGAAAGTTGGAAGAGACTAGAGTTAAGCCTGTCGAGGAGTTCAAAACAGTTGAGCTGGAACTTGGGAATCTCGACAAGACCACCAGGATTAGAACTAATATTGGCCACCACATGGAGTGCCTCATGGTCGATTTTCTATAGAGAAACATCGATATTTTTTCTTGGAAAGCATTTGACCTCCAGGGAATTAACCTTAGTGTTATTGTCCATGATCTCGATATTGACCCTTCGTACAAGCTTGTCAAGTAGAAGACAAGAACTTTTAATGCCAAGAGGTGTTAAATCATTAAGGAGAATGTCAACAAACTTTTAGATACAGGCTATATTGTAGAAATTTAGTACCTATCTTGGCTTTGTAATGTTGTACTCTTCCCCAAGAATGAGGGAAAATGGTGCATGTGTAATGATTACATTGATTTGAATAAAGCTTACTTTAAAGATCCTTACCCCCTGCCTTGTATAAACATATTAATAGACTCAACTACTGATTATGAACCATTAAGTATGATGAATTCTTTCTAGAGTTATCACCAGATATTCATAGTGCCTGAGGACAGGAATAAGACCTTTTTTGTGGTCTCCAATGGGATTTATTGCTTTTTGGTCATACCTTTCGGGCTAAAAAACATAGTTGGAACCTACCAGAGATTGGTCAACTTTATGTTCAAGAATAGGACCAACAAGTCCATGGAGGTTTATTCGATGACATGATCGTCAAAATAGAGAAGGCCAAAGACTACCCACTGGACCTCAACCACACCTTTGCTATATTGCAAGCATTCGACATGAAATTAAATCCAAGCAAATGTACATTTGGAGTTCAAAGAGGTAAATTCTTGCACTATATGGTCAGTCAAAGGGACATTGAGGCCAATCTATAGAAAATCTAGGCAATGTTGGACATTACATCACCTTGAACAATTAGAGACGTATTGTGCCTGGTTGGGAGGATCGTAGCTCTTGGCAAGTTCATCTCTTATTTGGTCAACAAAAGCCTATATTTCTTTAAGATACTTAGGAACGCCAAGAAGTTGGGTTACCAATGGAATGAACAATGTGATTAGACTCTAATCCTTGCCTTTTATGCTTACCAAGTTGGAACTAGGATAGGTGCTGCACATTTACTTGGCTATTTTTGAAGCATTGATCAGCTCAATTTTGGTCTCAACTAATGATGAAAACCATAGACCAATTTATTACTGATGCAAAGTGCTATAAGTGCTAAAACATAACTACTTAAAGATTGAGAAATTTGCCTTCGCATTAGTCACTACGGCTTGAAAGCTATGACCATACTTTTAGTCCTATATAATTATAGTACTCACAAACTAGTTGTTGAAGCAAGTACTCACAAAGCCAGATACGATTGGGAGATTAACAAAATAGGCTATTGAATTAGGATAGTTTGACATCATTTTTCAACTAAGAACAACCACTAAAGCATAAGTTTTGGTAGACTTCATCGTTGAGTGGGTCAATCTCCCGGAGCAAAATTGTGAAAACCCTTCTGTTTAGACCTTGCACATCGACGGGTCAATGACCACATCAGGAAGTGTTTTTCTCTATTCTCCTTTGGTGGAGGAATATGATTTTGTAATCAAGCTTGATTATGTAGTCACTAACAATGAGAAAAAATATAAAACCCTCCTTGCTAGAATGAGATGGCACTAAACCGAGGGGTCGAGCACCTAGCAATTATCATAGACTCCCAATTGGTCGTGGAACAAGCCAAAAGAAATTTTGAGGCTACGGACTCAACAATGAGCTAGCACTTGGCAAAGGTCAAAAAGACTATAGTAATCATTCAAAAGGTTCACCCTCAACGAGGTACCTCGATCAGAGAATGAGCGAGTGGATATCCTGTCCAAATTTGCTAGCTCGACCAAAGGAACAAGAGATAGAATGATGACCTTTCTAGTTACCAACAAACTATTAATAGGCATCTTCAAATAGAGTTTTGTGGGTTGTATCGAGAAAATAGTTCTTTCTTGGCAGGATCTAATAAAGCTTGACCTGAGTCAGGATGCAGTTCTTGAAGATAAGAATGAGATATGTAGGCTTCATGGACAAGTTGCCAAGTTTGCTCTCGATGAGCACAATTAGCTTTATAAAAAAATCAATCTCTAGACCACCCATAAAGTGCCTGGATCCTAATAGGCTCACAAAGTTCTACAGAATATCCACATAGGTATTTGTGGGAACCATTTAAGATGAAGGTCCCTTGCGTATAAGGTCATCAGATATGGACACTTTTGGCCCATGTAATTGAAAGATACTATCGACTTTGCTCAAAAGTGTCTATCTTGCCAAGTTTGCTCAAACATCTTGCACTAGCCTACCACATCCATGGTTAGTGTTCAGGTTGCTTGGCCATTCGACCAATGGAGGATAGACATTGTGGGTTCCTTGTCGAAGAAGATGGGTTAGAGAAAATTCATAATTATGATGGTCAAATATTTCACTAAATAAGTTAAGGCTAAGATTGTCCCAAAAATAACCAATGCCGCCATTAAAAGCATTATTTGGAAAAACATCATCTGTTATTTTGGTCTCCTCAAGATCCTCATTCCATACAATGAAACATAATTTCAAAGCAGAACCACACATAATTGGTACAAAGCCTTGGGGATCACCCAACACTTTACCTCAATTAGTAACCCGTATTTCAACAACTAGATAGAGGTGATAAATAGAACTATTCTCAACCTCCTAAAAGATCGAATAGAGAGGACTGGATCGAGCTGGGCAAAAAACCTCCCTAGGGAGTTATAGGTGTACAAGATCACCCCCCATACAGCCACAGGTCATAGCCCTTATAGTTTGATTTATGTTTTCGAAGCAACTATCTCCTCTGAACTTGTACAGCACATGGCTCAAGTGATCCACTTCAATCAAATTAGAAACACATTTGAAAGGAAACTTGACTTTGAGACAATTGACGAATAGCGATAAGAAGCCTATAACACTATGTAATGCCACAGATCAAAGATGGCAAAGAACTACAACAAAGGGGTTCAATCGTGCCATTTCAAGGTCAAGAACCTAGTTCACAAGAAGGTGGAAGTATCCAAGAACATCGGCAAACTTAACCTAAAATGGGAATAGCCCTATACTACCATCAAGGTGTCAAAGTGCAATGCATATCGACTAGCAAACATCAATGGCAATGAGCTTCCATATCCATGGAATGCCACTAACTTGAAGAAATTCTATATTTAAAAGCTTTCTAACATTCGTTGTATTATTTGATATAAAACACTTTTAGCAATTCTGCTATCACTTACTTGTAACATTACAATAGCCCCTATTCCCATAACTTGAAAAGTTTAAAGTCGACTCCATAGTCAACCTAAGAAGTAGCTTTAAGTTGCTAAATTAAGGCTTCTCAGCCCAAGGTTTATAGTCAACCCTATAGTTGACCTAAGAAGTAACTTCAAGTTGCCAAAATAAGGCTTTTTAGCTCAACGTTCATGATTGACCCCATAGTTGACCAACAAAGCAGCTACTAGTTACTTTATAGCATTCTTGAATGGAACCTTTGCGTCATCTAGCAAAAGACCATGCTTATGTCCTAAAAGGCCGAGCATAGCGTAAATTGCTACACTATCTCCTTTCACATTAATGGGAGTTTTCTATAGATTTCTACTTGAGCCTCCTATATCATAGCATTGTGCCCTACTATTTGACCAGAATCATAGCTTTGCTACATATCCAGTTAAGCTTGGTGTAGTAGTTCATCTATCCTGCTCTTTCTTGGATACACAAGACCAGCTGTCGATCTTTTGTCATGAGCTGCTCACTAAGGTCCGCAACTTCCTTCATTAGCTGGTTACCCTAGCCTGGGATGACTTGAGCTACACTTTTATTATCTCCATGTCTCCTTCCTCCTGTAGTTCTCCCCGTCAACTAGAGCCAACTTCTACCTCTAGTAAAAGTGGTAGCCTAACTTGCTCACCTGAAAGGAAAAATTTCTCATCAGTAAAGTATGATCAACTAGTAGCAAATAGCATTCGATGAAGAACTCGAATCAACCATACACTTACCATATTCTATGGTATGCTAGAGCCTTAAGTGCACCAGTCTAGCTCAGGTCTATAAACTTTTTCTAGTCGAACGCGAAGAGCCCAATCACCATCACTTTGAGTGCAGTAATCCCAGACGACATCGATGATATGATGGAGTGAGAGTTGTGGATAGTCATGAAGGGTTCCATCCTGAATCAGGGCAATAATAGCCTAGGTTGTTGAAATAGTACGCCATCATTGTGCTTACTGAATAGATTATAGCTTGAAGGCTAGCCAGCTATTGTAGCATTCCCTTTGCCCTTGTCGCATGCTGCTTTCTTTAGAGCCAGGCCTCCCTACTTGACCAACTATCTTTCGCATCAATTTGCAGGGCTGCTACTAATTATCGCCATTAGTATAGCAGGCGATGTTCATGAAGTCGATTCAATCACTGAGGGAGCTAAGGCCGAGGTTGAGGTGCTATCTCATGGAATAGCTACCGCTTGGCAGTGCTTCTCGTTCCTTTATGTTCGAGCCAACACCTCTTACCTCATGTGGTTTATGATTTTTTCTTGATCTACCAACACAAAAGTAATGCAAAAATAAGTGATTAAATTTGAGTAGAAAGATAATAGGAAACAAAAAATTGTAACAATCAATAAAGAATTTCTACCTAGTCAATCACCCATTGGCAAGTTCAACTTAGCCGGCGACAAACCAACCAGTACGAAACACCTCTCTTCGATTCATACTAAGGACTTTATTTGGCCAAACTCAACCAAATTTTAAATAAAAGTATTTGGCTAGCTCAGGGTCGGGTTGCCTAGTATCTTGACGTGCCCCCTCCACTATCCCCTTAGAATATTAAACTCCTCAGGCCCTCAAACATATAAAAAATATCTTTTTCACTCTTGGCTGTAGGAAGAGGATAGGGTAACTAAGAATGTTTGGCATGGTCATATGGTAGGGTAATAGAACCCAGATTCCTCAATGTTACCCAACGTTTGGGATAGTGAAAGGTAAAAGAGGTTGGAGAAATTGACAAAAGAAACCGACTGGTTGAATATATGCATTAGCACGATGAAGTTGTATATGGTCAAAAAATAATTAGGTAAGAGTTACATTATGCACATCTCTAGACCTCTGAGAAGGTTGATCATGGTTGGCGCAAGAGGGAACCTGTGACCGCATCTAAACCCCACCTCAAAAATGGCGATACATCTATTGGGAACCAATGCATCTTATCCCTTAGACCAGGAACCAGGAGTTTATACTCGACAGGGACACGGTAAAGCTTCATAATACATACCAGGTCAATCAGGGTATTCCTTGAAATAATTTCACTATAATGATCCAGAGTGAAAAATCAAACACGTGATGCTAGCATCTTACTTGAGCTAGCCTCGCCCCTAGAAGCAACCCACTTATCGCTTAAGTTGTTAGAGGTCAAGCTATCACTCAACGAGCTAATTGACCTATTTTCATGATTACCCTCCCCCTAGAATAGTGCCCCCAAGACCTAGTGGCCTCACTATCAAAGGTATTGGACATACTTAACAAACAGCTAAGGAAAAACTTGAGCTGAAAGAAAAAAACTTACAAGATCTTGATGAAACTATAAAACACAGAATGGAAAGATGAAGGCTCTATGAATTTAAAACTCGACCAGACCAAATACAGTAAAAGTGTAAAATGAGCATTTTCACAGTACCTATTTATAAGCACTTAAGTGTAGGAACCCAATCGGTGGTAATAATTGCACAACTATCATTTAGCACTTTGTATGGCTCAACGTAATAGGCATATTAAATACACCAAGACCCTAATCGAGTGAATAAAACTTTGGTCAATTTTCTAAAACTACCAATTAGCAATGTAGCAATTTCTTGCTCTTTTTCGTCGACAAGCTTGATTAGGACCGTAAGTGGGGGAAATTTATGATATAGATGGCCCAATAGACCCAACCTAACAGCTATCAATCCTAGAATACACTTCTAGGCCCACTTTACCTAGAGGTCCAATTGGGCCGTCAATCATCACTTTGTTGCCTATGCAGTAGCAAGTAGGACTGGACCACTTAATCGTAGTGCCCAGGTCGAGTGGCGAGTGCTCGACTCTATCCAATGAGAGATATCAAGCGCCACACCCCCAAAGGCCGCCTACTCCTTGCATTCATTTTCATGGTCGACCCATTATTGACCAAAGTGGTCATCCCAACTTTGAACCATATATCTACCTTATTTAATGCCCTAACAAGTAGCATGCCACCCTAGTACCACCTCTACATCTGCTCTTGCCAAGAGGTGCGCTACCAGAGTACTATTTTATCTCAGAAATTAAGAAATGGTGCTACCTAAAATAGCATAAAGATTAGAGATGACCTATAGCTCCCCATACAAGGATAAGAACCCTCTACACATGATAGGGGCATGTTGGATATATCATCCACCTGGAGAAGGGTATAAATACCCCATTGCCAGCCACTTTTAAGGTATGCCATTTTTCACCGTACACTCTCTTTGCTGCTTGATTTATTTACTCGACCAATACTGACCTGAGTATTGGAGCACCTTAGCTGAGGGCACCTTGGTTAGTCTAACATTTGCTTGTGATTGTAGATCTCAACTCAAAGCTATTTCTCAACTAGACCACCCAACCATCCAAGTCAAATTAGCCCGATCGCTAGCCTAATCTTGTAAACATTGCTTTCAACCTCATCAAAAATTAAATTCATCTCTTAAATAATATAATTATATAATTTTAAATTATATACTTCATAATATGAAAATAATAAATATATCTAAAATAATCTAATAATTAAAATTAAATAATTTAATAATTTAAAGCTAACAATATAATTTTAATAATTTTAAGCAAATAATTTGATAATTTTAGTCATTTTGATATAATAATAATACAATTTAAATTATTTTCAATAATATAATTTAATAATTTTAATTAAACAAAATAAGTACAAACTAATTATTTTGGATAATATTACATTAGTACTTAATAATAATACTTACATTAATACTTAATAATATTAAACTAATAGTTAGTAAATTAGTAAAAATAAATTAATTAAAAATTAAAAATAGAAAGAAAAGTTAATCTCTTTCTTTGTCCTCATCCCAAACCCCCACCCCACCTAACAAACCCTCTAGTTCCCCTCTCCTTCACCAACCCATAATTGACATAGTCATGGCTAAAGGCTGCAGACCACTTGGCTAGGTTGGCTTCAGGTGGCCAGCAACCAGGTCAAGCAGCTACTAGCCTGGCCATCGCCAAATCTGGCTACTGGGCCACACAATTGTAGGCCATGCCCAACAGCCTAGATTTAGTTGAGTGTGGGGGTGGGGGATCATATATAAAATATGTATGCATGTATCTATATATTCGTATATATATACATAATATAGATTTATATATACTTTAAAATATTTTTTTAAATATTTTTATTTAGGGTTAAATGGACTTTTTTATATTTTCTAATTCTTTTTATAAATAAACAATATTTTTAGGGTCAATGGATAATTAATGATATTATTTTAATAGTTTTCTTCAAGATTTAATAGCGTGGGATTAAAAGTGTTAAAAAAGTTATGAAATTCGGATTAAAAGTGATCGAGTGTTAGTTTCTAAGACTAATAGTGCAAACGTTGTTCTATTGCGGGACTAACCTGCATAAAATGTATTTGTGGCTAAATAGAACTCTTGTTTGTGGCTACAATGGGAGTAGTTTTTTTAGGTATTTCTAATGAGAGTTTTTAAATTGATGATGCAATTCAACCTAGAGGTTTAAAAACCTGGCTTGCAAAAAGAATTGGCCTAACTTGGTTCGTTTAATTTGTTAATATGGGTTAGGTTAAATTGGCTCGCTTGAAAACATGTCTCGAATTGAAATTTTACAGACTAGGACTAGCTTAGCCCGTGGATCGTGAAGGACCATCGGCTAGCCCAACTCGTGGGCTAAATGAGCTAGCCCACGGGCTACAGGTTGGCCGCGAGCTAGCCCGCAATTTCTTTTCTAATTTAAATTATAAATTATAATTTTTAAAAATAATTTTTAAATTACAAATTACAAATTATTAGTTTTGAAAAATTATTAGTTTATAAATGTATAAATTAGTAATTAGGAATTTATAAGTTTTAAATTATAAAATATAAATCTATAAAAATTATAAATTACAATATAAAATATATGAAAACAAAAAGAGAAAGTAGGCAAGTAGCCATTACAATATATGTAATGGCTACTTTAAGAAATTGAGCCAATGGTCAATTTAGCTTTGCTTCTTCTTCTTTTTTTTAAATAAAAAATGGCCACTATAAATAGTGGTCATTTGTTATAAAAATGTTTTTTTATCAAATCTCTCAATTTCTCTCAAATCTCTCAAGTTTAAAGTATTCTAAAATTTTATTTCTTATTCTATAATTTCTCAATTTCTTTCTAATTTAATTATTTATAAATAAATTATATCTTTTATTTATTTTGTACATATTATTAAATTTATTTGGTACATATCATTTGGTGGAGTTTTGAATAATGGTCTATCAATTTGCTACTTCGTGGAGCCATGAATAGTGGTATATCAAATTATGACTTCTTAATTGTTATTGCATCTTTTATGGAAACATCTATCCTTTTTTTTACAATTTAATTTGTGCGTTAATCTTTGTGAATTTTATTTGTTAATTGTTCATATTTAGTTGAATATAAAAATGAAGAAATTTTTTAATCTTTCTAGTAGCTCTAAAAATAAAAAAACTAGCAGTTGCTCTATGGCCCCTCCGAGGGCAGACCAACATGCTTCGTTAAATGATCCCTTAATTCATCCCTCCACCCAACCTACTAGGTATAGTACTAGTCATCAATTTATAGACCCACCTCTAAGACCTACTATTACCCTTTCTTCTTCATCTAGTTCTACGACCTGATATCATATGGAATGTAATTTAAACATGAAAGAATATAATTTTATTTCACAAACACCTGCATCTTTGCATCATACTAAATTAGAAGAATATCTTCTCATTACTGATAGAATAGATGAAGAAAACCCACTAGATGATGATAAAACACAAGCACCTAATGATATTGACAAACATAATGATACACATGGGAACAAAAAAAGAAGATTAACTAGTGATGTATGAAAATGTATCGCTATTGGCCCACCTAGTTTGGTGCATTGTAAAATTTATCGTGTAGTTTATAAACATAAAAAAGTTTGGAACGAGTACAATTAAAAGATATTTAGACATTTATCATCTAGGTTGGAATGAGGTAGGTGTGGGGCTAAAAGGTTAACCACAATTTTATCGAAATGAATTGGGCAAGCTACAAAGTTGGAGATATAGTCAAGAAAATATAAGAATACGCATATCTAGATTAGTTGTACAAAATGAATTACCTTTTACTTATGTCAAAAATGAATTAGTAACTAGATATAATCAAATGTATTTACAATCGACTTATAAACCCACTTCACTCAACACTTGCTATGATGATGGATATAAACAATATTTAGCAAAATTTTAAATTTAATTGAAATTTTTTATAAATTGAAATGTAGAGTTTCTTTTACATCCAATACGTGGTTATGTAGCGGCAATTTGGATTATTTATGTGTTACGGTTCATTGGATTGATGGTAATTGGTACATGCAAGAAAGAATAATTGAATTTCAACAATTAGCGATTGCCTTAGGTGTTGGAAATTAATGGATAAAATTATGTCTATGTCTTTTGATAATGCATCTAATAATACATCTACTGTAAGGGAATTAGTTAAATTAATAGACTCTTTAAAAAATGGTATTTTTTTCCATGTAAGATGTTTTTGGCATATTATTCATTTATATTGTAAAGATGGTTTAGAAAAAAATGATCTTTCGATAGGAAAAATTAGAAGTGCTTTAACACATATTATAGCTTCATCAGATAGAACACAAGAATATGAAAGATTTTGTCAAAACCATAAGAAATGATTTGTAATTCCTTACTTAGATACCCAACATAAGTAGAACTCTACATAGACGATGCTTAGTGAGGCAATGCCTTATCGTCATATAATTAGTGAATTTTGTAATGAAGAAATGTTTGCTAAGTATGGTGAACCATTTTTGCATGATGTGGATTGGGATATGGTGAAAGTTCTTACTCCACTTCTTCAAGCATTTAATGATACTACCAAAATTATGTTTGGTCATTTTTATCCAACATCTAACTTGTTATTATATACACTATCTGAAATTGCTCAAATATTTGGTAATCATAGATACGATGAACATTTAAGTGAAGTAATTTGTGCAATGAAAAAAAGTTTCTTAAGTAATATGAAAAAATACCCTGCATAGCAATTATTTCAAGTGTTTTAGATTCTAGATTAAAGTTAGATATGTGTGTGGTATTAATGCAAAAATATAATAATTTTATACTTCATGAGTATTTTAACTATGAAGAAGAAAAAACAATAATTTTAGATATTTTGAAAAATTTGTATAGTGTTTATAGTCAAAATTGTGGGATAGGACAAATGCATATAGGTACGCAATGGCCATCTACTAGCAAAAGAGGAATGTTTGCATCTTTGGGTAATTTGATGAATAAAAGACTATCAAGCTCAAGACCTGAAAGTCTATGAAGACTATGAAGGATTCAATAATGCTAAAGTGTATCCAATTTTTTTTCGCATTGCTCAAGATGTACTTGCACCTCAAACATCGATGGAGGCATTTGCGAGTGCCTTTAGTGCGGGCAAGTGCACATTAACTAATACAAGATCACGTTTAAAACTTGATTCAATCAAGTTTTGTATTCTTTGGAAGAATTGGCTAGACCAAGAGTATAGAAACAAAAATTTGAGAAAGGTGAAGACCATATTGCCTCAATTTGAAGAAGATGATGAAGAATGGCTTGAAACCACATCCACCATCGCATATCAATTTGAGAGCGATTTAGATCACTTGACTAAATGATCGGTTTATCATTGGCAATATTTAGATGTTTAGATATTACAAATTTTTTTATTTCTTCTTGTTATTATTGTGTACTTTCATTTAGAGGTTTGGTTAAATCCACCTCTATGTAATTATCTTTTCTATATTAATGATAGGTACAGGGGTCCATGCCAAGCCCCTCACCACCTTATTTGGTGGTATTTTTGAAAAAATATAATTGATAAAAAAATTAATATAAGTATACATTTCTAAATTTTTATAAAAATTTAAGTGTTGTAAAATATTAAAAATCACATAAGTATAAATTATTAAGTCTTTTAAAAATGTATAAGTGTTAATAAAATATTAATAATCACATAAATATAAAAATTTGAAAATTTTAAATTCATTTTCAAATTATAAAAAAAAACTCGTGGGCCAACTCCTGAGCCAAACCACCTAGCCCAGCTTATGTACAAACTAGCTCACTTATATGGTGGGTTAGTTTTGAGCAGAGCTAGATTTTGCAATTTTCAGCCCATCATAGTCTGGATAATGAATGGCTCGCGTGCTAGCACAGGTAGGCCCGGGACCACCACAAACCATCTATTAAATGAGTTGGGCTAGCATGGCCCAGCTCATTTAACCCTCTAATTCCAATCTAAACTTGAATTAGTGGTTGCTTTAGTATGGATATAATTGCATGGACTCTTGGCCATTTTATCCAAAAAAGATGCCATTTACTCAGTTGCTGGGCTGATTAGTGATATTGTTTGAAAGTGGAACATAGTCTTTTTGGAAATAGTAGAGTGTTGATTCATCTTTCTAAGAATGCGTGCAGAGGGATTTGCTCTTCTAACATGTTCTTTCATCTAAAATATTTTATAAATGATTTTTGTGTGCCATTTCTCTCTAGTAATAAGTATTTATAGATTTTAGTCTTCATGGGCTTAGACTCATTCAGACTGTTTGCCCTATTTATGGGCTTGTCTTATCTCTTGGGCTCTCCAACCTATTACTTAATTAATTTTAGGATCCATTTGTCATTTTTTAGCCAATTTACTAAAATGCCCTTAAGTCCAATTTTAGTTACATCATTAAGCCCTCATATTTTTTGTAACAACCCTAGGATTTTCTTGATTTATAATGATAATTTATCGCCATTATTTTTATTTTTATTTCTATGAATTTTAACTTAATAATTATTTTTAGAAATTTTGGGGTCAATTTATAGTTTTAACAAACTGATTTAATCTTGTTTGAAACTTTTAAGGCCAATTTTTGATGATAGAGGACTTGATCACATAAATTTAAGAAATGTGAGGTTTACATAGAAGCCCCTAAGTCAACTAGTGTTCAACCAAAATTCAAAATAATTAGCAGGACTCAATTGAAGTTATTTGAAAACCTTTGAGGCAAATCTAAAAATTGAAAAAAAAATAGATTTTATAAAAACTTGACATTTTGTGAATCAACCCATTTCTTTTTTCATTTCTTCAGGGTAAACACCCGCTACCATCCATTAGCAATCTCAGTCAATGGCTATTTTTCCCCAAATCACTCTAATTAAAATGTTCCTTACACCTCTAGCTATAGTCGCACACCACATGCTTGGCCGAACGAGTGACGCATCACCATAAATAGAGAGCTAAAAATTGGGTAGTGGTGGTCTTAATAGGCGATGGTAGAGCTACAATTGAAACTCATTTCTAGGTAATGATATTGGAAGCTCTTGGCGTGAGGAAGCTAAAAAACTCCTTAGATGAGCAATTAGTGTGGCAATAGCGACGGAAATTGGTGATTAGAGAATAGTGATGAGAGACCTATTTGTAAACTCTTGAGCTTGATTGAAGGTGATCTGGGCTACAAAATATGAAACTGATAGTGTTGTTGGACTCAAGAGCTCAAGAGGAGCATTTCGGTGGTGACATTATGTTACTTCGGCAGTGGAGAGATAGTTTCAACTCCTTGACGCAATGAGCGCATTTATGCCATTGGTTTGTGGTTTTGGAACTCTGGTGACCAACTTTGGAATTTAGTGTTGGATGTACTTGATATATATATGTATATGTTGTACCTTTCATTATAAGTTTTGTATCTATGCTAAGAATGAGATTTGGGTTTGATTAGTATATATACAAGTGTGTATGATCCCCATACAAGAAAGAACATTGAATAGTAGACTTGGACATATTGTGCTAGATGTGAAATTTAGTTTTAACAATGATAATAAGGATTATGTAAGATAAGACTAAGTAAATATTTGATTAGGAATAATTGTGAAAGGAATTGGACTATATTATGTGGATTAAGATAATGATATAACATGATCATGACCCTGTGAATAAGAATGAGATATCATGATATTTAGGAACCAATATAGACGACATGGCTGAATCTAGCATAGTTGATTTATTGGGGTATTTGTGTAGATAATCTTATTAAACTTATACCATAGTTTTGATCGATAGTTAGTAATGATAGAATGCTTACGATGCAATTTTAGAAGACTATTAGAGTTGAATGAGAATTTTAACTATAGAATATTCTTTTAGATAGGTGACAAAGAAGTAGGTTTAGTAGACCAGTAAGCTATTGATTGTAGCTACCTTTTCACTTTGGAGATGAGGGTCTGCCACTTTGGCCTTGACTGTTCTATCTATTTTTGTGGAATGACCCCTATGAGAGTTCAATGTGTTTGTTCTATACTTGCTCAAGTTATTGAAATTCGTAATTGATTGTGTTCTTATTTGTTATCTGTTATTTGATTTGTATACCCTTCTGAGGGTTTCTATAGCTGTGTCAACTATATCGTATTTCTCAAAACCATACATTGCTTGAATTCTTGATGATTATCTGTTATTTGTGTTAATATAAACCCCTATGAGGGTATGTTTTGTAAAATCCTGTATTTGTTAACGTATATCACTTGCTGCTATTTTATGCCTAGAGTCCTTATTATGTCAATCATTTTCTATCCTTTGTACCCTACAGCCTAGCTGGCTAGCCCTGTATTACTTGTTGAATCATTTTGCAATACAAAATGGCCTTGCTAGCTAGTATATTGTGTATATTAATTGTTCTTGACTTGTATCTTGTTATGTTCTTAGTTCTTTAAAAAGTCTATTTGATTAGGACTGAAAAATATGTGCCGGGCAGAGCAAAGGACACATTTGTTGATAGGACATGCTTATTTGGGGTCCCTGTTGAGTCTATCCCCATTAGCACCCTTGGATTTCAGTATTAGACCTCTTCCAAACTTTGCTTGATTATACTCATGTTTATTATTTTAAAAGTTACATTGTTATCTGTTGGCAATATATCGTTCCACCTATGGGGATGCCCTTGGGAAGTTTCCATGTGGAGAGATACCATAGGAAGTTTGGCCTATGGCTAGGTTCGATAAGATGGGCAGACAAAATGGATTGACAATGACTGATCTTTCGATTCATACCTACCTACAATCTTGACTTATAGGTAGCTGGAGATAGCAAACTGTGAGTAGCGGGATCGGGCATGAAGTCGACCATGCCATGAAAGCAAGTTGTTACACGCCAAGCTATGTAGTCGAGCAAGTGGAGAGATAAGGAAAGGTTTTCATGTTCAAGTTAGATGTTATTGAATGCTATCGTGTATTAATCGAGGAGCAATAAGGAAGGATGCCAATAGGCTTGCTAAATGTTTACCAGTTCCATGTTCTTATGAGTTTAAATCTAATATTTGGTAATCATGATCTGATCATCTTAACTATTATCAAAACATTTTGTTATTTGTTGTTGAAATTCAATATTTTCTCTCCAACTTCTTTTATGTATTTTCCTTATTAAGTCCTTAAAACTCACCCTTCTTGTTATCCTTTATTTTCCTAAACAGGTCTAAGTGAGAAGCAGAGGCTCACATTTTGGATAAAGTTATTTTGTAATAGATTAGGTGTTATGAATGTATATATAATTTGCACTTAATCGAGATTGTTATCTAAGATATGTTTCGTGAATTTTGTATGAACTTAAGATACTTGGATTTTATATATTATGCTTATGGAGTGATCTTTCAGGATAGAGTGAGTTGTTTCACCTTTGAGATGTTAAATTTTAGGTTTCCTACTTATCATTTGATTTAGATTTCAAGCTTAAATTGGTGGCTCCTCCTCATAGGGTGATACTTAAGACTGAATTGGTAACACCTTAGTTTAGGTGCCATCTTGATAGAGGGTGCTACATTTTTTATGGAAAAAATTTTAATTTCACATTGAAAATGTATTTTATATTTAATTTATTAAAATTTTCTTATGCTAATTTGACTAATTATTCTTGCTTGAATAGTTTGTGAATTTTCAACTGCTATTTAAGTTGAGGTTGAATTGGTGTCAAAGTCTTTAAGTTTCTAAGAGATGCCCTATAAAGGTGGCTTACTGGCACCTAAGGAGTTGGCAAAAAGATAGAGTTTTGTGTTAACTAAGAAAAGAAAAGAAGGAAAACAATGCTATTCGGAGTGTTAAAATGAGTTCTCAACGTAAAGTCTTCTATATAAATTGGACTATTTAACTTGTTTCTTCCTTATTGGTTTTTTCATTTGTACATTCTATTGCAACTCATTTCAAGTTAGCAAGAACTTTGAGGTCTTAGTCGAGTCAAAAAATTTCTTAGTTCTTAGTTAAGTTTATGAAAATAATCTTTAATTAATCAATCAAATATAAGTACAAAAGAGCAAGCGTAGTAGCCCTTTAGCTAACCGGCTATCTACACATGGCAATGGTGTAGGGTGTCTGTTGGCTGACTAAGTTGGCTGCTAGCATAGCACTTAGTTAGGGTGCCCGCAGAGCATCTACCCTACATAATGCCCATCTTAGGTACTTATGACGCACTAGCCTTGAGTGCCTATGGGGTACCTGCAACACACACAAGCTAGTTTGTGTTAGTGGGATCATCCTCCACTAGGTGATGCAACGTATCTCTTTCTCCTCTTAAGGTGTAGTTAATCCATACCTTAGAACACTTTGAAGAATTGCCTAATGAGAGTGGAACTATGGAGTCAATTTCATCATCTAGTTTTGATTTCGAAAAGGAGGACTCTTATGATGAGGACTTTGAGGGCTTTCCTACTAAGGACTATAACTTCTCAAAAGCAGTAGAAATTAAGTGTTTACCTAAGTCGAAGGAGTTGAACATTTTGAGGCATAAAGTTTGTGTTTCCAAAAGAATTCAAGTTGTTGTTCCCTCTTCTCAAGACAACATGATATTACCTCCTAAAGGATACTTTATGTTTCTAGTAGTTACTTCATTTGCAAGTTTTCTCTTTCTCCTAATCCTTTTTTGCTAGATCTAATAATACGAAGTTATGGTTTATGTCTAAGCAAACACATACACAACTTTTTTTTTTTAATTCTTCTTGTGGTTTAGGTAGCATCTAAGTAAGTTGAACTTACTAATATCTTTAGATAGCTATTTTGCCTTAGTTGGGGTATATAAAGTTGCCAAATTAATCGTTTTTCCATTACTTCCCTAAACTAAATGGTAAGTTTTTATGTGGGTTGTCTTCATCTAGAGGTCCTTAAAAGGATAGATTCTTTTTGTTCAAGATGAACATTGGGATGTTTCTCGCAAGTGGTGTGGCACTACTTCTTTAATTCATCCTAGTTGAGCTAATCATGACCTTCATGTAAATTTTTCTAAAATGAGGTTGTTTAATTCTCCTTTTAACATTACTAACTTATTTTGTTTTATAACTTTGGCTATTGATTATACCTATGTACTTATTTTTAAATGTTACCACACATTATTTATATTTTGACTCGATTTTCTTCTCTATGTTGGCAGGAAAGAATATTGACTTTGCTAGAATCTGTGCTTGGAGAGCAAAAGGAGAAACACGTGAGAATCACATTGTGGAGCAGCATCATAAGGAGATGCCATTGGGTTGGCGTTGCTTAAGCTTTTGCATCAATAGCCAAGCGAGGTGCACACCTCACCAGCTTCAACTATTGGCATGCCTGTTGCGGGTGAATATATTGGGGTTTTACTTTTTGATCCTATGAGAAAGGTGCTTGTGGATCTACTATTTACCTACAATCTATTTGTCCTTTTCATGCTAGGGAGGGCAAAGGACTCCTCATTATGGTTTACAACAGAGTTATAGGATGGACTTTTAGTAGGATGTTAACATGATTATTTTTAGTGTTGATTGCATGGGGGGTGATGAGCGAGTATGATTAAGAAAAGTTGGAGCTATTATCTTTTTCTTAATTAGTTGAGATAGCTACTGGCAATTTTATCTGGGTACAAGTTTGCTTCTTTGTTTTGATACTTCTCTTCTTTGTTATTTCACTTTGATTTTTACTTTCAAATCCTATTACATTTCTTTTTTATGTATAGGAGGAACTCAATTGAGCAAATGTCTTATCAAGTAAAGAGAGCCTTGTTTTATGGTGAAATACCTTAAAAAAGAGATTGCTAAAGCAATTAAGTACTATAACCAAAAGAAGGAAAAGTTACGTCGATTACCAAATAAGCATGAGCACTTGAAAGCAAAATATGTGAAAGAAGTAAAAAAGTAAAGAGAGATTTCTGACTTTAATACTAGGGGAATCTTAATAGAAGCTACTCATGAGGGAGCTATCAAAGAATTAAAAGGCTATGATGAGTTTTTTAAGGTGATTAAAGCGAAGGTGATGGTGATCTATAAACAGATTATTTAGACTTGTCACCGTATTTTGAGTGAGATAGGGTGATACTTTGAAGAGGACTTGTTAATGTTAAATCCCACCATTCTAGTCTACATTGTTATTAGGGAGTTCGAGAAGTGTCCTAAAACTAGGATAGAGATTGCAGTGGAGAAGCAGCTAGTAGAAACAGCAATGCAAGAGTGAAGACAGTTAGATTATGATAGCAATAGCAAGTAGGATTTATGTCTGGAGATTTTTTTGGTAATTTTCTTTTTGTATTGATGTTTACTTTTGGAGGCCAAGTGTTGGCCGAACACTTTTGTGCTTTTCACTTTTGATTTCAATATAATTTTTTTCAATTTTGTTTATGTATTACATAACTTATTGCTTCACATACTTGTACATTGGGAATAGAGAAATGAGAGATATGAAGATTTCATTGTAAGTGTGGAAAAATAAGTGCATTATGAGCACCTACATAGGGCTTCGAATTTGGGTGCGCACAAGAGCAATTAAAGAAAAAAAAATAACCTTATGGGTGCGCACAGGTTACCAGTACAAGGTACGGGCACCCTACGAACACCTAGTTATGGCGCCTAACACCGGTGCACCCATAAGGTTATTTTTTTTCTTTAATTGCTCTTGTTTGCATGATTATTATCAAATTCTTCAGTGATGCAATACTTTAAATTGTCATTCGGGCACTTATAGAGTTTTTGTTGATTAAATATTATGGGTACTTAAGCATGTTTAGGAATTGAAGCAACTATGAGCATAATTGTGATGTAGCTCTTTTTGGGAGGTATGAAGTGCCCTCTTGTGTTGGCATCAGTATGCCTAGTGTAAAGTGTGAGTTTGCCGAAAGAGCAAAGTTAATCTTGTGCTCAAATTGAGCATAGCTTAAATGTTAGGATTAGAACGAGCATACTTATGGATCCTTTGGGAGGCTTCATAATAGGTGTGCAACATGTGTAGAGTCATCAAACTTAGAGATTTTCCTTCGAATATTTGTCAATGTTGAGAAGTCACCTCCATTTTCTTCTTGAGGGCTCAAGGTAGGCTTCCTTTGGTTGATGATGTAGGTATTTTCTACGATGTTCCTTAGTAGGTATCTCTAGAGAAATTGTCACATACTCTTCGAAGGGGCCAATAATAGGCTTTTTGGATAGTGTCACATATACTCGAAGGGACTCAGTAGTGGACTTTTCTAGAGGATACCTGTATTCCTAAAGGGAGCTAATAGTGGACATGTTCAAAGAGTGCCACGTATTTCTTAAGGGGAGTTGATAGTAGGCTTTTCTAGAGAGTGCCATGCAATCTCGAAGGAAGCCGATATTAGGCTATTTTATAGGGTGGCATGTATCCCAAAAAGTGTCAATAGTACGTCTTTTAAAATAGTTCCACATACTTCTAAAAGGATCTAATAGTTGGCTTTTTTGGAGGGTGACTATCATATACCTCCTTAGGGGTTGATAAAAGATTATATCAACTACCATGTATCCTAGGGAGGCCTTTATAATAGGGTTCACCCTATGACTACCATGTACTCTGAGCATTCTTCAGAAAGCCTTATAGTGGGCTTATGTTTAAAAGCTACTATCCAAATACTCCTTATAAATACTGCAAAGTTCAAAATCATAGAAGAGGCATAATATTATGAACAAAAAAAAAAAAAAGATCAAATTCACTAAAGAAATATCAATGAGAAACTAGTGTTGTCCTTGATGGGTAGGCTTTATTTGAATTTGAAAGAAAGTAAACTAACAACAAAAATTAAAACACAAAATAAATGAAAATAAGCTACTTATCATCATGTAGTGTTGTTGGCAATGCATATCAATTGTCACTAGGAGGTGCACACATTTCTTCAAGGCCAACATCCAACAACACTCCCTTATCTTTGTATTTTTATTGTTTTCTCTAGGAATCCTTGGTTCAAAATACTTGGGAGGTAGAAGGCTTCATGCTCCTTACAGTACAAGCGTAACTTTCTTTGGTTGCTCTTAAGTCACCTACCATTTCTCTAAGTCTACTTAGAATGGAAAATTTTATCTTCAAGTGGTATGTAGAAATTGTAGCTTAGAATAGGTCCAGGGTTGGCCTTCCCAAGATTGTGTTATATGAGAAAGAAGTCTTTTCCACCAAGAACCTTACAATATTTGTTGCTCTTCTCAAGTGAGTGCCTAAGAAAAGAGGTAGTTGTATCTCACTGAGTGCTTCCACAGTGTCTACTTTGAACCCTATCAAAGGGGTATTGATATTTTGCATTTGAGTATTGTCCAATTCAAGTTGAAAGAATGCATCGTTAAAAAAGACATCCGTTGAACTGATACTATCTACCAATATTTTCATAACTTAAAAGTTGGCAAGAGACACTGAGATCACCAAGGCATCCTTTTGTGGCCTCCTCTTCCTAGCACCATGCCTTTTTCCCTAAAAGTAATGCAAGGTGTTGGTGGGCACACTTTGAATATACCAAGAATAAGGTCAGTCGTATAAGCTTGTGCTTGCTTAGTCACTCGTGAAGAGCATTTTCTTTGCATTGGAGATGTCTCCTGCAAATGTTTCTACAAATATTACTAAGATGATCCTTCCATAGGGAGATTGTTAGGGTCACTCCAACATTGATGCTCCTTGTGATCTGGTTGGTTGCTAGATTTCTACTTATGAGGCAATGAGTTCTACCTTGGACTGAATACTTTCTAGGAAAAATACTCCATGAGGTATCCTCTTTGAATCAACTTCTCAATTTTGTCTTTCAAATGGCAACACTCCTCCATGGTGTGTCTACCAACACAGTGGAGGGGACACCATATTATAACACAATACTATATTGTAAAATGAAATATTTTAGCCAAAATGATTTGGCAAAATATATTATAACGCAATATTATAGTAAGGAACTTTCATTTACTAAATATTGTGAAGTAATATGATACATACGTTAAGGATGAAAGTAGTTGTTGATATACTATAAATTGTAAGTGTCAATATATTTTTATAAAATAATATGTTACATAAACTATGGAACAAAGTTATACATATATTAAAGATTGTAGATACTATACATGTGTGTATATATATTTACTGAAGATATGTTTTTAAGAAATAAATAAAATATTAATGGTTATCACATGATAGATATACTGAACACTATTTATTACTAAAACTTAGCATGAACCTTAGACATAGATAAAATACACATGCTTTAATGCTCTAATAAAGTCAATATAGAAAATACATAGTGTATTTCAATATCCTTCCTCTTCTCCATCTTATATTGTCTGAACTTGAATGACATTTTTTGAAATATATTAAATAAAAGCAATTATGATCTTACTTATTTTTTTCCACATATGTAGCATAATTTGTAATTTATAAATTAATACCAACTACCATATAATTAAATAAAATTAAATTACACTACAAGAAAATATGGTTTTAGCGACTAAATTCTTAGTGACCATAATGAAATAGATGCTAAATATACAACTTTAGTAGCCAAAATTAATTTGGCTGCTAAAGTTAAGTTACAAAAATCTTTTTGCAACCAACTAATACGTGGTAGCTATAAATAGTTGTTGTAATTTGGACAGCCTTGACCGATAGTATAGCGACTAAAATTGAAGTTTTTAGTGAAAACTTTTGTGGTCGTTATATATGAATATTAATTGTGACTAATTTAACAACAAAATTCTATATGGTTGCTATAAGTCTTAAGTTGACATCAGTAACCATTTTATTTGGTTGCTAATTAAGGATGCCTTTAATTATATTTTTAAACTTGCAACAACCAATATTATCTAGTCACTTAAAAATACTTATAGCAAGTAATCTTACATGGTTGCTAAAAAGGTACTCATGGCAATCAAATGGACTTCTAACTATTTCGTAAAAATAATTAAAAGAAAAGTTTAAATTGAGTTTAAAGGCCTAAATTGATCTTGAAGTAAATTTGATTTAAAAGGTTAATTTAAATATACAAAAAGAAAATAATTATCATATTTAATTGAGTAAATAATATTTTATGTTAAATTTGATTGTTTTCAATTCAAAATATGTTTTATTTAAAATATCTTAAATTGAGTAGCTTACTTTTCAAGCCGAATCATTTTAAAGAGAACAAAGAGAGTCATTCATAGTTATCCAAAACTTGTGTACGGCTTTGGTATTTTTATTTATTTTTTTTAACACTAAAAAAATTAGTTAAAAGATCAAAATTTACAAGTGTAGTTGGCCTAGATCACTTGTCTTGGCATCCAGAAATCGTATGCACGTTGATTCCACGAAACAATCGGAAAAGGATTCTACTTTTAGCAAATTATCACAACTCTACATATGTTCCTAGTAAATTGTATAAGCTTAGATCATGCCTTGCTAGTAATTCAGTTCTACTCACTCCTAAGAATGTCAAAGTTATACACAAAAGAAAGTTTGTAGTTATTTCTCTCCCCTCTCCACTTATTTCACCTAGGAAGTTTGCACTTGAAGTTATTCAACTATAAAGCAAATTGAGGCAGCCTGTAATAAACTAAAACCAAAGAATAAATGTCTATTTAGGTGTCCACAAGTCAGAGCTAGCAACGAAGTAGATTTGCATTGGTTCTAGCAATGCCCTTGATTTCTGTTCCAAATTTTGAGTGTTAAAGATATAGAGCGAGCAATGAAGTAGGATTGTACTGATTCTAGCAATAAATTTTGAACTTCTAGCTGCTTTCAACACTTGAGCCCTTTGCAAACACCAACACAATTAGAATACACTGATGCAAATAACGAGCCTAGATGTTCTTGGACTTCAGTGATACAAGTGGCATTATATTTTGCATAGAAATTTACTGTCTCCAGAATTTGACCATGTCGGCTAATCTGTTGTCCCAAAGGAAAACTAATCAGCTTAGGCTGCAGTTTCTATTTGTTAACAGGTACCCAAAAATCCCCCGATCTAGTTCTCTTGATATTATCTGGGTTCCCTGGAAGTTCTGCAAAAACCTCTGAAGTATTAGCTTTAGGGTCCTTCAACCAAAAGCTTGTTATTCTACAGGCTATGTATTCTGCCACTAGTACAAATGAGCCATCCCCACTGACAACCACCCCATTCGGCATAGCCAACCCCATCAGAACCACCATCTGCCGCCTTGTCTTGAGGTCATACTTCAGCAATCTTCCACTTGTATCTCCACTGAGGAGTTTTTCTGTCATGTTGCTGCAGATATCCACTCAGTTGGATCAACTAAAAGAACGCCCAACAAGAAGTCTGGTATGGAATGTTAAGGATTATTACTTGGTTTTGAAAAAGATAGTGCCAATATCTGTAAAATAAACTTCTCCAGTTATTGGATCAATGGCTATAGCATCTGGAGCATCAAAGGGCACTCCATATCTTCCACCAGCAAGACGAGTTGCCACCCCCACCACTTCCCACGACTATCATGCCACGGAAAGCATCAACAATATAGAGCTCCCCAGTTTTGTGGACAATGTCATAGGATTCCTCAAGAAGCAACAAAAACTCTAGCTGAAGCCAAAAAATTGAGCATCATGTAACTATGGAAAAAGCAAAATTTTGGAGTATTTCTAGACTTGATCTATTAGCAAACAAAAGCTACTAATCATCCTTAGACAAAGTAAATAAAGCAAGCAGCAAAATAGTACCACATTTTGCTGCCCCTTATCCACTGTTAGTTCGAGTCCCCATTTCATTAAACCGAGAACTTTTAAGCAACCTTGTGTTGTTTCCAGTACAATGATCGACTTCTAACTCCAATAATTACTCACAAATGCCCTGTGCACCTTACTAAGAGTAGGAATCAAGATTGTATAGTACAGGTTCACCTAAATTGAAATCAAAACAAATTAAATCCCACGAACTAAATCTTCCCATTAAGTATCAATTTTACCAGAAATACATAGAGTAAAAGTCAAAATGAAATGGAAAACAACATAGAAACTTAATTCTACAATTCTTACTATGAGAGATTGGAGAGAAATTCTTACTGTTTGGGAAAATCTTCTGGAGGAGAAGAGAACTGAGATCAGATATGGCTAAAATGATTCTAACCATGTAGACTTCATAAAATAATCATGTAGACTTCATGGCAAAAGTTAGATCATACAAACAAACATTTTAACTGACCCTAGAATTCTATCTTTTCTGAGATATCAACAGTCATAAAAGGGGGTTAAGAATGTGTATATTTCCCTCCAGAACTCCTACAAATCACATGCAGAACTCAGGTCAGTATCAGGCTTCTTACATTGGATTTGTAACTCTTCCCGAAATCTTTGGGGAGCATCACATTCCGATGCTTTCTTATTACATGCATACCTACTTTGGCAAATTGCTGCAATCTACAACCGTAACCAATGGACTTATGTTAATAACATATAACTGCAATCGTTGAAAATGAGCATTTAGATTGCTCTAAGAGACATGATCATGGAAAGATATAAAAAGATTATTCCAAAGATGGAGATTGTGGAAGATATCAAAAGAATGTCTTTACTTCCAAAAAGGGAAAATCAGTCTGTCTTGAGCTCTTTTACCAAGTCAGTAACATGCCTCCAAAAGATTTTAATAGTGAAGACTAAACTATTCAAGAAAGTAGGAGCTAGATTAATAGATTTAATTTTCACGTGTAGCATTTGAAAAATGTTAAATATTTATATATGTAACTTCCACCGACAACAAATGAATCTAAAAACCGTAGTGTGATGCAAAAAAGATCCATCATGAGCTTGAGCTATATAAGTGGACCACAATAAATACTGGAAGTAGATGTGAAATTCAATCTAAGATTACGATCTAATTATTTGTTCTCTTTAGTCCATAGTTAAGTTCTGCTCGATGTGAGTCAAGCTCTAATTAGTTTTGTATGGCCTGAGAAATATAAATGCCACCCATTAATGAGAAGAAGGTAGGAGTAATCCAAACCAATGAGAGATATTCTCTAAATTACATAAAACCCTTGAGCATACGTTGAATACAGAACACATGCCTGAAAGCAAGGAATTCATCCTCCTCGTTCCTTGATGTGCACTAGGCCATTGTAGACCAAATGAAACACTACATACGTAAGCAAAATGTTCTGACTTCTGAAATATTACATTTTTCTCAAAGTCGGTTACAAAATTATCCTTGCTGAAACCCCAAAAGTTGTTCGACTTTACCCGAGGGATAAACTTAATAATGAGAGATATAACTGTTTAGGTTAAGAAACTTCAATTTTCTGGAGAGCAAAGTGCAGTTTTTACAAAGAAAGAAAAAGAAAAAAATACTAGGGCTGATTTGGATAGCAGTAAGAGGCATTGGCTCACATAAGAAAAGTTGTTATATGTGAACTCTTACTGCAGGCGGAGATGAATATATAATCTCCAAATATTACCCTCTAGTTTTGTTCTTTCCATTACAAGACTATCATGGAAGAGGGATATAAACCAGCCATTTGACAGCCTTTTTCCTTATGTGTACCCTTGAGCATAGCAAGTTCTCATAGCTGCTACAACTTACAAGAATCTAGACATTTAATCTTGCATTAAAATATGCAGAGTTAAGAAGTTGCAATGAAACGAAGAAAAATGTTAGAAACAAAAAGGAGATAAATGGATTACACTGCTAAAGAAAGACGATTTGAATGGTGGATGAAAGTTACCACTGGATTGACTAAAGCTTTAAATAACTCATTGCATGCATTCTACAAGCATTAATTAACTCAACTGGCAGTTTTACCTCATCAAGTATGTGAAAAGGTTCATTAAGGTGCTCATATTCTGGTTTTCCCCTCTTCATATCTTACTTCAGATCAAATAGTAAAGGCACATAACAATTAGCAATACACATTATATTTAGTGAATGGCAATAAGTGTAAACAAATATAATTTCGAGTCTTTTCAACCACGGCTTGTTCTTCAGCTGTTCCAAGGGTTGGATCATATTCCCAAAACTGCCTTCCAGTATGAATGTTCAAGCCTGTAAGCCATGGATCATATATCCTTCAGCAGCAGTCTACAACCCTCTATCCATACAATGAAAGCTATATAATAGCCAGCAAAGATCCACCTTCCCACAACTCCATCCCAAAACAAGCAAACTAATCTAGATCTCTATCTTTTTTTCCAAAAGACTCTTCAGGCAAGGTCCAACAAAAAAGTATGGCAACTTCAGAAATTTGATAAATTAGCTAGTCTATTGAAAGAAATTACAGAAGCAACTCATATAACAAAGTTTGACCAAGTAACTACTCTTAAGAGTGTCTATAATATAAGTAAATATGAGAAAATTTACTATATAAAGTCTATGCAAAGTCACTAAGAATAGATTTAGCGTTAGAGCCAGAGTTAGGATGAAGGAATAGTCACCTCTCTATTTACTGCAACCATGAAATCAATTGTGTCTCCATCCATATAAAAAGAACCATATTATAGTAAAGTTAAAAAGCATCAAGAAAAGGCTGTAACTCATAGTTAAATTTTGCTTGTGCAATGTGTTCTATATTTCTGATCGTGTGCTTGTTCTATAATTAATATTAGCAGTTGGTACATCATTGACTGACTTGGATAAGTTGAATAATATAGCATTTGAGTTGCTGATAATTAATACAGCAAAATCCTAGTTAATTGATAGCTCATCTTATAATTAGGCCATACTAGATATTTGAGAGCTAGAGCTTGTTAGAAGTCTTGTTAGGGTGTTAAGTGAGTACAGACTCACATCATTGTATCAATAAATGCAAGAATTGTTCAGCAAACCATAAACAACCAAAGGCAGCACAATCAACATCATTCATGCACAATTCTACATTTCAATCACAGCTTCAGCAAGGTCAAGATAATTAACATCTACATTCTCAACAGTTTCAACACATATATTCTCATCATTATTCTCTGAGATCTCAAAACAAGTATTCAGTCTCAACATTCAAAATATCATTTTCAGCAATCTCTGGGGAATTATTTACAATATCAACAGCATTACCAACAATTATATCATTATTTCCAGTCTCTATATTATCAAAGATCAGCTTAGTCTTACAATCATCAGTTATTGTATTGTCTTCCTTCAATTTAGATGCATACAAGAGAGCAAAAGTATTACTAACCTCAGTCTGATTTTCTTGATCCACAGCTATCTTCTTAGTTTGAATTACACCACTTGAACGAGCCTTTTGTTCTATTTCAGCAGGTGTTTCAATGGGAGCTTTCTCAAGTCTCCTAAACTTCCTTTGTGTTGAAGGTCTCAACATATTTCTTTTGACATAGCATTGGTCAATTTCTGTCCGATGTGCTCTCAATAACACTGTGCTTGGGCATTCTTTCATACACCACAGGAACCTTTAAAATTCTAAATCCCAGAAGAAGAGGTTAACAAATATTAACTAGTTCATGATTATCTCACAGTTAAGCCAGTCATGGATCTTCCATATTCTAGAACATACCATACCTTACCAACTCGAACCAACCATGAAAAGATAGTTCTTACATGACCAACAAACTAGTGGGAGTTACAGAACAAGAAGAACATATTACGTACTCAGCAGAAACAGCAATCAAATATGATTACCTTTCATGATGTCTTTACAAATTTTATATATACATAGAGGAAGCTGTAGTTGCATCTCCTAACATAACTTGAGTTTTGTTATGATGATGTTCATTTCTTCCCTGCAACTTTGTTTCCTTAATATCATGATTACACCTACTAACTGGTAAAAATCTCATCTTCATTTTCTCATAGTGTCTATCTCAGATGGAAGCCTCTTGACAATCTTTAAATCAAATCATCTAGACAAATTACATAAGTCAGTTTTACGGAGATATAATTCAAATACAACCACAAAATATATGCTGATACACCTAGAAGAAAAACTACACAAGAATGATATGAATGAAGGAAAAAATTAAACTGTGACGCATAGATGTGATAACAAAAACTTTACTAGAAATTGAGTTTAGACCAAGGCAAGAAGCAAACTAATGTTCAATAGTGGCCAGATTGAAAAAACAAATATAAATTTTGGTATTCACAACACTGCATGTCATCAATCCAAATCCACAAAATCATTGTTCTTTCCATATCTCACAGTTGCATTTGCATCAAAAAGGAAACAAATTGTATGAATAAGAGTAAGAAGTTAATTATAAATTATTCTGTTAATAAAATTATAGTGGGAGTAATTATAATAATTATCTTCTGTAAAATAATATATATAATCAACTAAATTTTCTATATGACAAATACAAAAATGGGGTTTAATAGATATATTAAGTGAAAAAATATCAGAATTTGATGTGTTAACATTTAAGCTAAACTCAAATATAAAGCTCCACTCATCAGTCAGATGGATTGATAATTTTAGCAAAGCTTTTGCCTGTCATCTTCTCAACGCATTTCACCACAACTTCTACTGTAGTCTTCTGAAGAGCTAACTCAGCATTTGTGCTTTCCAACTCAGCTTGCGTGATTTCCAACTCTTCCTCTTATTGTGCTCGATTGATAGATGCTTCAGATGAACAACTAAAATGAGATGATTTTTGGACAAAGACCTTTTCGATTTGGCATAAGACGAATTTTCTCCAAGGACTAAAATGCAAATTTGTTCTGAACTCAAACATGCATCACCATTTGGCAAGCTTTGTTGTTCTTCTCGCAATTCCTTCATTAAAGCCTATTATGCAAATATGAGACATTCTAATCAATTTCATATATCAAGATTTCCTTATTCAAGCCACATAAAGTAAAAGGCTGAAATAAACTAAAAAAAGAAGTAAAACTTTAATGCAACTTACATAGTTAGCCTCAATGTCTTTCTCTGCCCATCCATTTTTGGCATTGTAAAATTGCACCTCACACATATCAATATCATCCATATTCTATTACATAGCAAATGAAAATGTCTTTATATGATTATAATTAAATAAAAAATATATGGTTGACTAGAAATAAAATAACTAACATTTTCATATTGATGTGCCACACAAGATTTAATTCCTAATATATGCTTGTGCTTCAATTTTGCCTTATTCTTCAACTAGATTTGTGAAATTTTTTGCAAATATTAATAAATAAAAAACTATTAATGGGATGACTTATTTCTCTAATCTATAGAATGTAAGTGCATTTTACTGTGATTATTAAGATCATATAAATCAATGATATTTACCTAAAAGTTTTCCATCTCCTAAAAGTCACATAACTAGAGCTAATCATCATAGCGGTTGGCAAGTTTTTCATAGATACTTTGCCTAGCTAATGCTACACGATCTTCAACTTTCATTCTTAAATAATATTTATGGGCATTTGAATGGAAAATAGAGTACCATTTAGCGAATGACTTCCAAATGTAGTGAATAACATGAGGCTCCTCCACTTCATAATTGAGCTTATTCGTTGACATTTAAGATATTTAAAATACTCTTGTTATATATTAAATGTAGCATTAAATTATTGACAAAAAAGAAAAGCCAAGGCAAATAAAAACTAAAAAAATACTTACAACCAACTTCCTAATGAGATCTTCTTTTCTGCCATTTGGAATTTTAGCCCAACCATCAACTTGCATTGGAGCTTCAAGCCTAATTAAGATGCCTATCTCAGTTGCATGTTTTCAAGTATGCTCCCCAATAGGTTTATTAATCCCCTTTGGGATGATAATTTTTGTTTCTCTCCACATTTTTGCATACACTTTTTTGTGTTTAGTCCTTTAGTAAGACCGTGACCTCGCTTTTCAACTTCAAATCCTTAATTAACCCAAAAAAAAGAGAAACTCAATCAATGATTACTTGTAACAATATGCATGAAAAACTTAAGAAATAATTACTATGTTAAACATTACTATTGGTGTCATAAGATGTTTTATCAACTGTCTCTTCTGGTGATTCTACAAAAATGATTGTATGCGTCACTTGAAAAGAGTAGCTACTAATGGAACATCAAAAAATGTATATTTAATTATGAATACAGACTAGAATGTTACTACTACGATAGCATTAAAATGCAATCGGGTGATATTTGGAAGATAAATTCATTGAAAACTCAAACTGATACATTGCTACATAAATCATCACAACTAAATTATAGGTTTTGTAATTGTATACTAATCTTTAAATAAACTGAATGGTATTCTTACATAGTACTGACTTGCCTTTGTAGGCCTCTATAATGTCCTTTGTCAAATCTGTCAAAAGATTAATTTCAATACAAAGATTTAAAGAGAACTTGAATTGAGAAAAGAGATCAAGCAAACTAAATGGGAGGGAGAGTTGGATAGAAATTTATACCTAAAAAACAGAAAGAGCTGGGAAAAATAAACAGTGGGAAAGAACTAGAGACTAGAGTGTGTAGACAATTTGATTCCTACACAACCACAATCACTACCATGATTTCGTCTTTTCCTATGCAACCACGATTTACTCACCAAGATTCCTCAATTTTGGCTGAAAAATAACTTCTTAGCGCCAAATAGAAAATAATTAGTTTTTGCTGGCTTGTTTTTCTTTGCATGTATATCATAAGAATTCCAATATTAATTTTTAAGATATCTTTTAAAATTTTTTAATTTCCAAAAAACAAAAAAATATTTTAGATAAGTATATTGATAATAATAAAATTTCTTTGAGTTAAATTTTCAAGTTTGAGATTTTTTGACTAAATAACTCATGTCTAGAGAATAACTTGGTGCAAAAATCAATTAACAAAATGATATCTCATACCTTAGGATTAGACTTGGTTTGCTTCCGCGACAAATCAAGCTTTTTTCCAAAGTAACTGCACCAAAAGCACCATATTGCCCCTTCATAATTAGATCAAAATTCACAGAGCTAGAAGAAGGAGCATCCACGATCGGAGGCGATGCCTGAAAGTACCGCTCCAGGCTGGAAATAGTGTTGCCATCAACCATTGCAGAAGATGATGCCTTGAAAGTAAGGCAACACTTTCGGAGCTTGCCAGTTAGCAGCACCAGAAAAGAAGATCGAAAGATGTTGGTGGGTGGCAACAAGGTTTTGGATGATAAGGCATTGGGGGTTGGCACCAGGGACAAAGCCTATGCTATTTGGAACACCGATTGAGACATTTTCTTCTTCTCTTTCTTTTTTTGATCCTAATTTTCTTTTTTCTTGAATGGGTAAAAAATTAGAGGATTAGGGTTTATGCTTTTATGGAGAAATGGGTAAGTGAAAATTCTTTTTACTTTTTTGGTTATTTCTTTGGGATTTTCACACTCAGCTGGAGAGGGAGAGAGAAAAAGGAGAGAAGGATTCAGCTAAAATGTGTTGCACTCACTGCTTATTCAATGGGGAGAGTTCGCGACGGTGACCACCAGAAAATAAGAACAATTGAACAAACCTGCATCTTTGTTTGGCTATTGTGATAATCTCACCTTTACTGTGTCACGTTGTTAGTTTAACTACTTTTTGTTCTGTTCAAACCTTGATTTAATAAAATTTTTTGAAAACTCAAATCTAAAGTGACAATAAAATATTTTTTTTAATTGTTATTCTTTATTTTAAAAAATATTAGAAAAAATTTCAATTCTATTATCTATAATTAAAAAATAATCTTAGAGAATTTATTAAGTATTAAGCTCTTAAGATAAAATTTTATATTTAAAAATTAAAAAATATTTTCAATCTAAAAAACTTACTCCGTATTTGTTTTTCCAAAAAGTTCAATAATTAACTTCTACTTTTTTTCCAACAAAATTACCTTTGAATATTTCATGTTAAAAATTACTCTTCTTTTTCTTTTTCTAATATTTAAATTTTGTTTAATTTTTCTTAACATCATTAAGTTGTGGTTAAGAGTTGTAGAAAAATATGTATGATGAATCTTACAAACTTTATCTTTTTGTTTGGTTTCATTTCAAAAATTTAAAAGTCTCTACTGTATATTTAGAAATTCAAGAAATATACTTCTCCAAACATTTAACTTATAAAATTAAAATCGTCACTAATACAAATCAGTTTAAAGAATCTAAAAGCATTATTAAAAGAAAAACTTATGGATAATTTAGTAAAGAAAGACATAGTTTTTGGATGTTGCGGAGTGAGAAGTTGATATTAAGGGTATTTTGGATTAAACAATGTATTTCAGTAGATATAAAGATATATGTTAAAGAATTTTTAGTAAGTTTTTCAACAATTTCTAGTTTAACTATTGCATGTTATAACAAAAGTAGCAGGTGCATAAAATTTACGAACATCTATTTAGCCCTACTAATTTTATGATTGATTGTATAGAATAAATAACTTTTCACTTAGCAAATTAAAATATTTAGGTTGTGTTTGGATATGTTTTATGTTTGATTTTATTGTGTGTTTTGAGAGAATGAATAATGAAATACTTGTGGGAGAATGTGAAATGAAGGTTGGGAAATGTGGTTGAAGTTTGGTTATGGTTTTGATAAAGTTGAAAAATGGATTTTGGAAGTTTTGATATGTTTGGTTATTTTTTGTAGGAAACATTTTATACTGTTGATATCAAATCAATGCCTCTGTATTGGTATTTAGGGATGAAATTTGATATTAATGAACTTTTTTAATTGTAAGAATAATAATAAAAAATATTTTGTATATATGTATATATATGTAGTGAATAGATATGATCATGTTGCAAGTTTGTAATGATTGATTAAATGATTAAGTGGGTTGTATTATAATATTTTATGAATTTGTTTGTTAGTTGGTTTATATTATTATTAATAATAGTAGTAGTATTATTGTTAATTTGTATATTATGTTTGAGGTTGTTGGAGTAAAACACAAGACACATATGCATATAATAAGGAATAATGCTTTGTAGAAAAAGGAAAAAATATATACAAAACAAAAATTAGCTTAAAGACACATGCGCGGAAATTAAAAATTATGATATAAAAAATTCAATAGTTGGAAATAAGATGGTAAAATATAGAGCATCACAATTGTGCTCATACGCACAAAGAAAGTACAATAGCATTCGCAAAGAACGAATGATGAAAGTTTATAGAAACTAATAAAAATTGCCATTTTGTATTTATATTGGATTTTTTCCAGTCGCATCCAACTCCGACATACTTTCGGAAGAAATTGTAAAAACTGAAAATTCTTCAATAAAGCAGAAATCATCAAATCAAAACTATAGCCACAAAGTATTACAAACATCCACCACAAATAGAAACTTATCCTACATTTTTGGATGAATATATGACAAGTGAATTTTATGAAGGCACGAATTTTCCAAGAACTAGATTAGATTAGATTAGATCAACGTTTGTATATGAGATAATCGAACTGGTTGTATGGAAGATAAAAGATGTTAATCTAGTGTCACCAATTAGCCACTTATCTTGAGTTTACTCCAGTACCTTCATGTAGATAATTTTGCTAACCCTGGTGGATACTATCAACCATGGTATGATTCCAACTTGCAAAGGCATGAGATTAATCCTCAAGAACCCCCTTGAAAAACATTGTGTGGCAACTTCATCCCATTTCATAAAGAAGAAGGATTAATAAAATTAGAGAACTATAGAAAAGCTCTTTTACAATAATTTTGTCTATTTTATACCATTTGTATATAGCATGTGCAAAAGTACGACACTATAATTTCTAATTGGTTTCAAAAGCATTGGAAAATATAACAATGTCTGAGAAAAAGTAATGAAAGCAATCTTCAGGGTTAAAAATCCTCTATTCGACTTAGTTCTTAAGCAGTCCAACATAAAAGGACATCCTACTCTATCATATTTTGGCAAAGCATGATCTAGATGTTTGATAATCTTCATCTCAATAAACATATAAAGGACATTTTAGCAATCTGGCAAACAAAAGTTGTGAAATCTAGAGGGGACTTTTCTTAAAACTCATAACTTTACTAAGACAGTTGGTAATATAGATTAGGAGAGCAACTATAATATCTATGTTCTTAATAAACAGAAAAAACAAGAACATTTTACCTACATTACCACAACATAGTCTTTCAATGATTTTCCAGCCCTCTAAGATAGCAACTTACCTGCAAATATAAGTGGACTATATAGGAAGCCTTTCACCCGATCAACAATATCAGAACATTAGTCTGCTTTGAAACTTGGGGCAACTGTCAAACATTTATTGGTCAATTATTGGGAGAATCAAGGAACTGCTAAGTATTCAATCAAATGAAATCTAATAGATAACGAAACTAAGATGCAATGGGGAAGTTCAGAAACCTACCAAATGGTTGCACAAGTAGATCAGATAATGTGGTCATAGGGATCTTCCAGAACCATAAAATCAGCACAACATACATAACAACCAGTGTAGGAAATAGCTGAGTGAACTCTATAGAATTCAATAGGGCAAAAATATAATTATCTTAAACATCGAAGTGTTAGATGAAGAATCTGTGATTTAATTAAGAACTTTTTGTATGTACCAAATGATAATTTCATATACTTGTAGTGCATTTCTTGATTTGCATGATACATCAAGAACTTATAAACTTGCATGTATACACACACATTACATGATAGAAGCAATGAGACAAGCATCACGGGTACAGATAACAGAAACATGAAATAGTTATTGAAATATGAACACAAGATCATTAGGTAGCCCTCTATCTAGACAACCATAACGAGAAATACGCAAAAGAAATGGCAGAAGGGAAGAAAACATTTGAAAGCTGAGAGCACCCAAGGAACGAGCTGGCACTAGAGATATACCAAATAGATAAAGCATAAGGAAAAGGAAAAGATTTGGTTATTAGACTATTGTTGGCACTAAAGTAAAAATGCTAGTGATGAGTGATTAATGTTATACATAGGAACTTATTAGATGCAGCTAGATAAATGACAGGTGCAACATATCCCCCATGTCTCACTAGTCTTATTCTAGCACACGTCTTAAAACACACTTCTCAATGTGTGAAACAACACTCTATACACTCTTATGGGCACATATGATTGAAAAAAAAAAGAATGAAGCAAAAAGCCATGGACATATATATCTCTCATACTAAAAGTAAAGAAATTATTGTTTCAAAATCATTGCCTGGAAACAACTTAAAAAATAAATTTACTACTTTTTGCAAGCTCCTTTTCCTATGTGTCTACCATTCTTCTTAGTTCAACAGCTTATGCAAATGTTGAAGGCTGAAATTCAACAAAGGAAAATGAGTACTTAGTACGGTCATTAGTGTAACGATAATCAAACCACAACTTGATTTGAATTATCAACTTAAGTAATTGATTGCCCATTGAAAGAAAGGCTAATAGCACACAGTTAAGACTCACTTCTGACATCAAATAATCCTGCACTTTTTGTAGAAGCTGAATACACAGAGACAAGATAAATCCTCACATGCATTTACCAAATATCATATACATATTCCATATTAAATCAAAGATTCCTTGTCTGCTCACAAGGCTAAGCATTAATAAAATATATATACATATAATGTGTATGAAATCGCACTCATTGCGACAAAAAAGCAGCCTCCTTCAAATGCTGCTTAATTTTCTACATGCAATTGAATATCCACATCATTTGATCTTTTCTATATATATTGTATAAAAGAAAAAAAAAATCATCAAAATACAAATAATAATAAGCTAATTTCTGAAGATCACCAATAAGTTCACATCGTGCAATTTATATCTTAAGAGTCCAGAACGTTTGCCTCAGTTTTAACTACGTCCATTTTCTCTAATGAAAAGCATAAAGTTAGACCAGAAAACCCATCAACATTGTTTTCCCCGTCACAAGTTCCCAACAATAAAAGTGGGAATGTGTAACACCCCTAGAATTTTCTTGATTTTATTTATAGCATATGATCTTGTTATTATTTGAGAATTTTATGAATTTCATATTTTTAATTATTTTAAGAAGTTTTTTGGTTTAAATTATAATTTTTATAAACTTAATTGAGTGAATTTTGGAATAGTTTGGGGTTTGAATGAGAAACCTTAGGTCAATTAGGGTTAATCATAATTTTCCTGAAGTTGTGGGCACGATTGCACGACTTAAAAACTTGAGGGGACTAAATTGCAAAATGGAAACTGGGATTAGATATAATCGGGCAGCACAATTTTTCCTTTGCCATTTTCTTTCTTTTTTTCTCTTCCTCATTTTCTCTCTTTTTCTTCATCGAGACCAACTTACACTTGCGAGCTCTCTAGTGACCTCCCTCCTCAGCTAAACTACCACCAAACTATTCCTCTCATTACCCCCTTCATTCTCAACCACACATACACACACGCATGGTGGTAGAGCAACCACCGACAATGAGTTGAGAGAAACCCACCCCGCGAGTCTCTTAATTGCTGGTGATTGAGAGGCTGAAACTAAGCTTTGGATGAATAGTTGAGAAGCTCTCAACTCAAGGATTGCAACCATAGTCTTGCACGGCGATTCTGACGGTAGTGGCAAAATGGTGGCGGAAAGATAATTTGTTGCTATTTTGGCCTGTTCTAGTGGCTGCAAACCTCAAAACTCAAAATCAAAGGCAATATTGGAAACCTCTCTTTAAGAGGAACATTTTTGCGATGGTGTTGCATTTTTCGATGGTGGCAGACGGCGGCGGCAATGGCAGAGACACAGTATCCTCTCATTGATGTGATGATTACTACAATGTTATCGGTTTGTGATTTCGAACCCTCAATGGCGAATTTAGATTTATATTCGATAGCAACATGTTATATATATGCATGCATACAATATATGTTGTACCTTATCTAGAATGAGAATTTAAGACATAATGTGTATATGTATGTACTAATTACCCATGCAAGGAATATGGAGTTAAGAGATATGAACTTTAGACTCAATTTGTGGATAATACTAAGTTGAATTTCAATTATTATATTGAGGACTATATTATGAGTTAAATGGTGTTTGAGATAGAAATTTGACTAGAGATTAATGCTTATGTATTGCTTAAGATTATGATGCCTTTGATTTAATATATAAGACGAGGTAACCATAGAATTATGCTATTGACAAGATGTTAGGTTAAAATAATGAAATGATATGAAACAAATGTGAGAATTGATCATACTTGGGGAACACTAATGTTATAAGCTATTTTTCCAAGTTGATGGAGTTATTAGGCTTTAAATTATCAAGTTAATAAGTTAATTAATGATTCTTGTATTCTATAAGCATTGATATGATGTACTAGAAAGTCAAACATGGGGTTTAACTATGATTTTGCTATCTTGGCTAGGTGACAAAAAAGTGGAAACTGGCGATCAGTGACTTCGACCTTTGACTGTATTTTTCTATGATAACAAAGGTGAGGTTCTCCCGCTTTAGGTTATTGCTTTGTTAAACTTATTCATAAATTATTGTACCCTTGTGAGGTTCTCTTGCTTTGGGTTATTGCTTGTATAAGTTGGCTCATATTTGTTGGAAACCTTTGTGATGGTTTGCCATATAGCTTTATTATATCTATTGCTTTTGTGACAAAACCCTTATGAGGGTTAATGTGCTTGATGGTACCGACTCATAACTTGATTACTTGTTCTTCCTCGTTACTTATATCCATATCGATTGTGCATTTGATAGAATTCTACTTGTTTGATTGTATACCCCTATGTGGGCTCATACTTGTATTACTCTATCGAATCGTTCTTGATTATTTTGGCACCCATAACTCTTTTCTATCATGTTTGATACTTATCTCGATCATTATCTATTTTAAACTTGTTATCAGATGCCTTATCGGCATGCTTGTGTACTTGTACCTGTCATCTGGCCAGTTGGCTTATCCGTACTTGTCAGTAAGTTGTATTGCTTTGTCAGCAAACCCAATTGCTTGTTTGTACCTAATTGTACTTCTTGGAGAATTGTACTTTGGTTGAGTGCTAATCTTACATGGAATACTAGGATACATAGGACACATGTTGCAGTCTGCCTGGGTGTCCATGATACGCAAAGCGTTTCACTTAGGTATTCATAATGCTATACTGTTTGTATGGGCACACCAATTGTATGTCGAGCTGTCACGCTTGGAAGTACTTATTTGAATGGTATAAGGTGAATATATGCATGTCATGCTTATTTTGTTGGAATGCACATATTGTTAGAGATTGCTTGTTGTACTCATTCTTGCTTGTTTGTAATTGCTCTTAGAGTAATAAGGCAGGATAGTTTCCTGTTGCATTTATCGTACTTGCTTGAATTGAACTGCTTGTTGTTTTTAAATCTGTGAAGATGTTCTCCTGCCTTGACATATTCCTATTGTTACTTAACTGTACATCCCTTATTAAATCCTTTAGACTTATCCCTCTTTCCTTTAAATTTTGTAGATAGGCTTGATTAAGAATGAAAGTTTAGCTCAAGCTTGAAGAGATGTTCTCTTTTGTTATTATTAGATGTGATTATGTACTTATGGGTCTTATGAATGCTGCACGTGAACTTTAGAGATGATGTGATATGTTAGAAACTTAAAGATGTTTTGGGATTGTACGTGTATGCGTATTACTATGAAGAATAGTTTTAGTTTTGAATGCTATTGATAATGGTATCAATTAAGATGTGAATTTCGTTGTTTGTTTTGTTATGATGTTGAAGTAAAATTTTAGGCCTAATATTCATGTTACAGGTTTTGATGTAAGATTGAATTATTTGATATCTCAACTTAGGGTTAACCTGAGTGCGGTGTCACAGGTGGTATTACAGCATAGGTTTAAATGACCTAGGCATGAACATACGATAGAACTCATAGTGACCTTTATTTTAGTTAGTTCAAATATGCACTTAGGGATATGACAGGACTGTTAAGGTATAGCAGGACCATTAGAGGATAGTAGAATCCTAAAGTTTGAGTTCAGATTATGTTATTTGATTTTGTTGAGACAAAGTTCTTAGATTTGTTGCAGGATTGCTAGCAGCTCTAACAAGGGAAAGGTTCCAGTAGATGACTAGAATAAGGAGGACCTTACAAACAAGATCAGAGAGCTGGAAGAAGAAAAGAAAAACCTTCAAAAGATCTGCAAAACCCTGGAAAAGAAATGCTATAGGTAACATGAACATTTTCGATAAGCCTAAAAAGAGGTTCACACCTTGAAAGAAATGCTAGGCACTCGAGACTACCTAGGTGACTATGTTATGGGTGACCTTGAATAGAAATACCTTCAAATTAGTATTGTTAAGGTGTAGATTTAAGAACTTTCAAACATGCGGGCTAACATGGAAGCTTCATTTTGAATATTGTAGTCCAATTATAGGAGGTTAGTCAAAGATTTTCACTCGATTGTGGATGAGATAGGCCATATGATGGAATATTATGGTAGAACCATTAATTAGATCATCGACAATGACACAGGCGTAGATGTTACAACTGAACCTTTAAGAATTCATATGGCCCTAGTACCCAATTTCATTCAAGGGCTACAGTAAGGAGATCAATCTATTAGGGAACAGGTACCTATGCCCAAAGAAGAACTTGAGGTAGAACCAGATGAGGAAAATGAAGATGAATTAGAGGAAGAACCTAAAGAAGTCCCCAATACTGATCCTATTTCCAAGTCCCTGATGGTAGGATCGCTCAAGATCGACAATAAAAGAGATAGAGCAGACTGGAACAATATCTGGTATTTGAATCTCGAGTGGGATGACTTCAATCAGTAGGAAGTCAATGAGTTAGACGCAATATTAGATGTTACCGATGAGGACTAGATCTTAGTTTTGATGCTTTAGGCTATAACTAGCTAGTTAAATTCTAGTTATGACATGATTATCCTTATTTTTCTTTACTTTACATTTGTAGGAATATTTTCACTGCCCATCAATTGTACTTTGACTAGGTAGTCGGCCGGCTTAATCTTTGAATCGAATATGACTTTTAACTATGTTGATATTAAGTTAATGTTAACAACTTTTATCTATATTGACTATATGTAAATTTTCTTGTTGATTTGAAACTATTTAAGTTTTGATGTTGACTTATTTTGTTCATACTTTCTTTACTCGAATAATGGTGGGTCGAGTTGGCTAGATATTGGTTTGTGACTGTGTTTGAAATGTTGAAATCCTGAGAGACAATGGCATCCAAGGGTAGTGGTAATACTCCTACACCTGCAAGGACAGGTTTAAAGGAGAGTCCCCCAGGTCAGCAATCTTCTGCATCTCATGCATCTGGTTGGGGAGCACTCGCTTAGCAACATTACATGGCCGAAGAAGAAGTGTCACAAACTTTCCCAATGAACCAATCAGAAGAAAACCCCCTAGTAAAGCCTGTATATTAAGAAAGACAAAGACACGTGCAACTGGCTCATCAACCAGCTGAAAGAGTTGCAATAGTAGAAGCAACTCCAGATGACCGAGCTTTGGGGCAATTTCTAAGATTTCAGCCCCTAAAATTCTACGAGGAGCCAGATGACTACAAAGTTGAGGAATGGCTAGAAGACATAGATAATATATTCAAAATGTTGATGCATCCAAGTGAACAGAGAGTATAGTTTGCCGCATTTATTTTGATGGGATTTGTAAAATGTTGGTGGCCAATGGTTGAGCACAGATGGTTAGAGGCAGAAACTCCTCAAACTTGGTAGAACTCTGCCAAAGAATTCAAAGATAAATATATATCTCTGGTGATCAGGCAAGCCAGAGAGAGGGAATTTAAGGACTTGATTCAATGGAATCAATCAGTCAGCCAATATGAAGCCATATTTAGTAGACTGGTGTAATATACCTTATACATCTAAACAAATGAGGGCTTATAGACCAGACAGTTTATACAAGGTCTACGAACGGAGTTAAGAAGAGGTTTGGCCACTTCGGACTCAGAGAATTTTAATTTGGCTATTAGCAAGGTCTTATAATTAGAAGTAGAGTTACAAGAAATTTATAATATTGAGGATAGAAATCAGAAGAGGAGACCGCATCCAGTAGAACATAGTAGTGCAAGTAAGAAACAACCCAAACTTCAAGTTAAGGGTGTCTCTCAGTGAATCCCTCAGGCTGCAAAGATAACAAAATAAAATTAGGGTAAGGCACCAATAAAATATAGGTACTACAGAGCACCGGGCCATGATGAGGTAGATTGCTAAAAGAAGCGAGGAAAGTATTTACGTTGTGGAAGTAACTAGCATTTCATGAAAAATTTCCCTAAGTTGAAAGGTCCACCGCCAACAGAAAAAGGGAAATAAGTATCAAGAACTGGCGAGAAATAGAAGATTCGAGCATGAGTCTATGCTCTTACATGTGAAGATGCCTTGGACCCTAACGACATGGTAGAAGGTACCATATCTATCCTTAATAATCCTAGTAAAGTGTTGTATGACCCTAGTGCCTTGGATTCATTTATATCTGATGCATTAGCTCTTAAACTAAATATGTCACCCGAAACCATAATTTATCAAATAGAGATTAGTGATAGATATTATGTATCGAGATTGCTCGATTATGATTAGAGATCAAGAGTATCCCGTTAATCTCATACAAATGCCCATACAAGGCTATGATGTGATACTTGGAACGGATTGTTTATATCATCACCAAGCCTAGATAAATTATTTTACCAAGTGCATCACCCTTGATGGAGAAATGTTAATATCAAAACACCACATAATGAATAATGCATCCCCAATACCGATTATCTCAGCAATGAAGGCTAGAAAAATTTTGATAGATGGGGGGTAAGGTTTTTGATGTACCTCATCAATAAGCCATGGGACTCTATGAAGCTGGATAACGTGGAAGTGGTAGCCGAGTACCCAAAAGTATTTTTGGAGGAATTGAATTCATTGCCCCCAAATAGGGAAATTTAATTTGTCATTCACACCTTACCAGGGGTTACACCATTTTTGAAAACCCCTTATCGAATGGCCCCAGCTAAACTTAAAGAATTATAGAGTCAACTTCAAGAATTGTTGGCAAAAAGATTCATTAGATCAAGCACAACTCTATGGGGTGCCCCTATGCTGTTTGTCAAAAAGAAAAATAGGACCTTAAGGATATGCATTGATTATCAGGAATTGAAAAAGGATACCATTAAGAATAAGTACCATTTACCTCAAGTAAAAGAATTATTCGATCTTTTACAAGGGGCGAGTATCTTTTTAGAACTAGATTTGAGACAAAGGTACTACCAATTAAAGATCAAGGAAGAAAACATTCCTAAAACTACTTTCAATTCCAAATATGGTCATTTTAAATTTATGGTGATGCCTTTTGGGTTGACTAATGCACTGGCAGTTTTCATGGACTCGATGCACCAGGTTTTCAAACCTTATCTGGATCAATTTTTTGTTATCTTTATTGATGACATTCTAGTGTTCTCTAGGAACAACGAAGAACACACCAAGCACTTGTACATTATCCTCAAGACTTTGAAGGAACATCAACTCTATGCTAAATTTAGAAAGTACAAATTCTGGATGGAGAAAATAACCTTTTTGGGGCATGTCATCACTCATAATAGGATCAAAGTTGACCACTCTAAGGTGGAAGCAATGGGAAATTGGAAGTGCCCTGGGAATGTTATAGAGGTCAAAAGTTTCTTAGGATTAATCGGCTTTTATCAAAGATTTGTTTAGGACTTTTCTAAGATAGCCAGACCATTAACCAAGTTGACACAAAAGGATCAGCCATTCGACTAGAATGACGATTGTGAAAAGAGCTTTCAAGAATTAAAACAACAACTCACTACAGCTTCAGTCCTAGCTTTTTTGGATGGTTTAAAGGGCTTTGTGGTATACATAGATGCTTCAAATAAAAGGTTGGGATGTGTGTTGATGCAAAAGGGGCATGTTATCACTTATGCATATAGAAATTTAAAACCCCATGAAGAAAATTACCCAACACAAGACCTTGAGCTAGCTACAGTCATATTTGCATTATCAGAGTAGAGGCATTATCTCTATGGTGCTATTTTTAAGAAGTATACTGACCACATTAGCTTTAAGTATTTGCAGTTGCAAAAAACCTTTAACATGAGGCAACGACGATGGATAGAGTTCTTAGGAGACTACAATTTCTCCATCACCTACCACCTAAGAAAGGCTAATATAGTGGCTGATGTCTTAAGCTAAAAAGTTGGAATGGCTCACTTACAGGCAATAGAAACATCCAGAGGTAGAAAGTTGAGTTCTATGCTAAAATATAAGCAACATGCTTGGATTGACAGGATAAAGATATATTCATAATTATATGATGAGATTTGATAGGCTCAGGCCAGAGATGAATGGGTATAGAAACAAAAAAAAAAAGTGTCTAAAGTGCTGAAATGTCTGAGTTTAATGTTGATGATCATGGCACTCTCTCGTTCTGGAAAAGGATTTATGTGCCGAAAGAAATCAAAGAAAAACTATTGAAGGAGACACATAAAATGAGACATATGGTACATTTAGAAGGAGCCAAAATATATCGAGACTTAAAGAAACTTGTTTGGTAGGAAGATATGAAGAGAGATATAGTAGATTTTGTACAGAAATGTCTGACTTGTCAGTTAGTGAAGGCAGAACACCAATGACTTTTAAGGTTGCTACAACCACTCTCAATTCCTAATTGTAAATAGGAAAAAGTTACTATAGACTTTAGAATCGTGCTGCCAATCACTCAAGGAGGATACAATACTATCTGGATTATAGTAGACCATTTGACTAAATCAGTGCACTTCTTGTCAATAGGAACATATTATCGGGTTGAAAAACTAGCAAAGCTATATATTAGGGAAATTGTTCGATTACACGGAGTCCCAGCCAGCATTATATTGGATCAAGATCTAAATTTTATGTCAAGGCTTTGGAAAAGCCTACAACAACATATAGGAACAAAGCTTAAATTCAGTTCCACCGTGCATCCTCAAATAGATGGTCAATCAGAATAAGTTATTCAAATTTTGAAAGATATGCTGAAGGCCTCTGTACTAGACTTTGGAGGAAATTAGATGTGACATCTTTTGCTGATTGAATTTACCTATAATAATAGCTATCAATCAATGATTTAGATGGCATTGTACAAGGCTCTATTTTGGTAAAAAGTACTAATCTTCAGTACACTAGGATCTGGAGGAACATAGGGGTAATACTAATCAGTCTTCAAATACCATAAGACCTGAGCTGATATAGGAGACAATTAAGAAGGTACAAGTGATTAAATAGAAAATAAGAGCAGCTCAAGATAGACAAAAGAGTTATGCAAACACTCTAAGGAAAGATTTGGAATTTGAAGTTAGAAATCAAGTATTTGTTAAATTTTTCCCTAGAAAATAAGTGAGAAGAATTGGTAAGCGTGGAAAACTTAGCCCGAGATGTGTTGGGCTTTACAAGATTGGTGAAAGAATAAGACCCATTGCGTGTCATCTCAGGTTACCCAAGGATCTTAGAGGAATACATGATGTCTTCTATGTTTTGCAGCTCCAGAAATACTATACCGATCATTCTAACATCATATTGCCTAACAACGTGCAATTAAAGAGTGACCTCACCTATGAAGAGCAACCTATATATATCTTGGATCGACAAGTTTGAGAACTTTGAAATCAGAAGATTCCCTAGGTGAAAATATTATGGCATAATCATAACATCAGGGAAGCGACATGGGAAAGAGAAGGTCTCATGCGCTAACAAAATCCTAAACTCTTCCAAGCTTCATGTGAGAATCTGAGGACTAGATTCTTTTAAGGGGAGGAGTATGTAACTCCCCTAGATTTTTCTTTATTTTATTTATAGTATATGATCTTGTCATTATTTGAGAATTTTATGAATTTCATATTTTTAATTATTTTAAGAAGTTTTGTGTTTTAAATTATAATTTTTATAGACTTAATTGTACAAATTTTTAAATAGTTTGGGGTTGAAATGAGAAACCCTAAGTCACTTAGGGTTAATCATAATTTTCCTAAAGTTGTGGGCATAATTGCATAACTTAAAAACTTAAGGGACTAAATTACAAAATGGAAAATGGGATTGGATATAATCAGGTAGCACAGTTCTTTCTTTTCCATTTCCTTTCCTTTTTTTTCTTCCTCATTTTCCTTTTCTCTCTATTTCTCCATCGAGACTAACTCCTTCTCAGCAAGCTCCCTCATGACCTCCCTCTTCAGCTAAACCACCACCAAACTATTCCTCTCACTACTCCTTCACTCTCGGCCACACATACACACATGCATGGCGGTGGAGCAACCACCGGCAACGAGTTAAAAGAAACCCACCTCATGAGTCTATCAATTTTTGGAGATCGGGAGGCTAAAACTAAGCTCTAGATAGATGGTTGGGAATCCCTCAACTCAAGGATTGCAATAGTAGTCTTGCATGGAAATTTTGACAATGGTGGCATGGTGAATGAAGAGTGGTGGCAGGAAGAGAACTCGTATCTATTTTAGCCCATTCCGGCGGCTACGGGCCTCAAAACTCAAAATTGAAGATAGCATTGAAAACCTTTAATCTAGAGAAATATTTCTGTGGTGGTGTTGCATTTTTTTGTCAGCAGTGGTGGCAGTGCAGTGACGGTAGACACATAGTATCCTTTTATTGACACAATGATTACTATAGTGTTATCGTTTTGTGATTTCAGACCCACGGTGGTCAATTTGGATTTATATTCAGTTGTAGCATTATATATATATATATATATATATATTCAGGCATACAATATATGTTGTTCCTTGTCTACAATGAGTGTTTGAGATATGTTTGTATTGATTACCTATGCAAGGAATATAGAGCTAGGAGATATGAACTTTGGACTCAATTTGTGGATAATACCCAGTTGAACTTTAATTACATATTGAAGACTATATTTTGAGTTAAATGGTGTTTGAGCTGAAAATTTGACTAAAGATTAATGCTTATATATTGCTTAAGATTATGATGTCCTGAATTTTGTATATAAGATGAGGTAACTGTAGAATTATGCTATTAATAAGATAATAGGTCAAAATAATGAAATGATATGAAATAGATGTGAGAATTGATCGTACTTGGGGAACATTAATATTATAAGTTATTTTATCAAGTTGATACAATTATAAAGCTTTAAATTATCATGTTAAGAGGTTAATTGGATATTCTTGAATTCTATAAGCATTGATATGATGTACTAGGAAATTAAACATGGGTTTTGACTATGATTTTGCTACCTTGGCTAGGTGACGAAGAGGTGGAAACTAGGGATCAATAACTTTGACCTTTGACTGTATTTTTCTATGATAACTAAGGTGTGGTTCTCCCGCTTTGAGTTATTGCTTTGTTAAGCATATTCGTAAATTGTTGCACTTTTGTGAGGCTTTCCCATATTGGGTTATTGCTTACATAAGCTTGCTAGTATTTGTTGGAAACCCCTGTGTGGGTCAATCTTTTGGGCCTGTCATATCTATTGCTCTTGTGACAAAAACCCTGTGAGGGTTAATGTGCTTGACTGTACCTAGTCATAACTTGATTGCTTGTTCTTGCTCATTACTTGAGATCCATACTAATTGTACATTTAATAGTATTCGATTTGTTTGATTGTATACCCTTGTGTGGGCTTGTACTTGCATCGCTCTATTGGATTGTTCTTGATTGTTCTGGTACCCAAAACCCCTTTCTATCATGTTTGGTACTTGTCTTGATTGTTATCTATCTTGAACTTGTTATCAAATGCCTTTTCAGCATGCTTGTGTACTTGTACCTATTATATGGTTAGTTGGCTTATTTGTACTAGTTAGTAAGTTGTATTGCCTTTTTGGAAACCCCAATTGCTTATTTGTACCTAATTGTACTTATTGGAGAATTATACTTGGGCCAAGTGCCAATCCTACATGGAATGCTAGGATACATAGGACATGCCTTGCAATCCGCCTGGGTGTCCATGATATGCTACGCGGTCCGCTTAGGTATTAATGGTACACTAAGCAATCCGCTTAGTTATTCATAATACACCATATAGTTTGTATGAGCACAACAATTGCATGTAGAGCTATCACGCTTAGAAGTACTTGTTTGAATGGTATAAGGTGAATATATGCATGTCTTGCTTGTTCTGTTGGAATGCATATATGGTCAGGGATTGCTTGTTGTACTCGTTCTTGCTTGTTTGTAGTTGCTCTTGGAATAATAAGGCAAAAGGGTTTCCTATTGCATTTATCATACTTTATTGAATCGAACTACTTGTTGTTTTCAAATTTGTTAAAATGTTCTTTTACCTTGACAAATTCCTATTATTACTTAACTGTATATCCCTCACAAAGTCCTTTGGATTTACCCCCATTTCCCTTAAATTTTGTAGACAAGCTTGATTAAGAATGAAAGTTCAGCTCATGCCTGAAGAGACGTTCTCTTTTGTTATTATTAGATGTGTGATTATGTACTTTTGGGCCTTATGTATGTTACACATGAACCTTAGAGATGATGTGATATGTCAAAGATGTTAAGGATGTTTTGGGATTGTACATATATGCGTATTACTCTGAAGAATAGTTTTGATTTTGAATGTTGCTGATAATGGTATCAATTAAGATATAAATTCCACTGCTTTTTTTGTTATGATGTTGAAGAAACATTTTGGGCCTAATATTCATTTTATAGGTTTGATGTAAGATTGAATTGTTTGATATCTCAACTTGAGGTTACCCTGAGTAGGGTGTCACAGATTATAACTTAACGCCTTCATTTAGGTGTGTTTTTGCCTAAATCGAGACTAAAACTTACCATTTGTGGAGAAAATAAGATGAAAATGGAGTTGTGGAAAGAGGTGAGGTGAGATGTGGGAGAGAAATATGAGAGAGAGATGGATGATAGGTGTGATAGGGGATAGAAGGCTAATTAATAGGTCAGTACGTTGACGATTGAGAAATGAAGTGGGCTTATTGTTATTAGCTAAGAATTTGAAAGTTTTTGTGGCACCCCACCTTGGGACAACACTGAAACTGAGGTACTACTCTTATTCAAATTTAATTCTCAGAGTTATCTTTTAATAGTAGGCCCATAAATTCAAATGTCTCAAAATTTAAATACTAATTCAAATCCAACAAGAATAAATAAAAATCGCAAACCAAATATATCATATGAGTTTTAGGGAACTTAGTTAAATTACAGCTTCTGATAGATCACGCCATCATTACCATCTTAAACTAAACCTTCAAAGTAAAATTTATACATCACACCATCTCTAAGGTTAATGACACATTCACAAGTTCCATACTTAACTTTTGGCATTAGTTCTATTACAAAACAACCATTCACTTCATTCCAAACCATGCATCTATTAGAGCCCATCCCTGTCTCAGAGATTATGAAATACAATGGGGTAAGTCTAAAGACTTAGTAAGGGATAAGTAAAAATAATAATAGATTTTACCGAAAAGGAACTCAACTCGATAAAATATAATTTTTATCCCTCTGAATATAACATAATCTAAAAACCAGACAGTACAGAAAGGCATACATGAAACTCTCCTGCCTTATTGCTTCGAAAACAAATTACAGGCAGGTAGGAATCATTTAGGAAAATCAAACCCAAAACATATACATTCCAAGAAAAGGCTATAAAACATGCATTGCATATTCACTTTATACCAGACAAACATATAATTTACCTAAGCATAACAGCTTGGTATCTGGCAGATGCCTATATAGAATTGTATAGCACACTATTGATACCTAAGTGGAAATTCCTAGTATATCACTCGTACCCAAGGGAAATCCCCAACATACTAGTTGGCACCCTGGGAGAAATTCCTAGTATACAGTTGGCACCCAGAGGAAAATCCCTAGTGTACGGGTGACACCAAAGGGAAAATTCCTAGCAAGTGTTTGCATAACTAAATAGATTAGCCCGTATGGCCCTTAGCCTACATAACACTATACAGATAACAAAATAACCAGTTATACAGATGCCTAAAGGGAAATCCCCATCGTACTGTCGGTTTTAGATCAACAGTTCAGAATAGAACAGAGCAGAAAGCTACCAAGGCAACAAAAAAAGGTAAATAGAACACAAATAAGCTAGCATGGCCAATAAACATAGAGTCAATAGTAGATATGCAAATAAGGAAACAAATACAATACAGACAATACAAATACAATACTAACAAATATCAAAATAGTAGACAACAAACAGAAGATCTGGACATTAGAATGGACAAAAAATAAAAACAACATTAGAGATAACCCTCACAAGGGTATTCAAATGAGATAACAAATAATAGATAGATCTTAACCATAGTTAAGAGTATGGTTCAGAAACAGTAATACCTACACAAGGGCTTATTACAACCATAGATAATAAAAAAAACGCTAGATTGGCAAACCCTCACAGGGGTTTCCAACAAATACGAATAAACTTAACAAAGAAATAACCCAAAATAGGAGACCCTCACCTCTTGCAGTCCTAATCAGCAACAGTTAAAATTAAATATACTGCTCGTCGATGCCCAGCTCATCGCCACTTAATCAGGAAAATATTCCAAGAATTAAAATTTCTGTTCAATCCTAGTAACCTTGTAGAAATGTATCAAGCATTATATTACCTTATCTATCATCGGGATAATACAGATTAAGATCCCTCTATACAAAATTCTTTAGAATTAATATTTTTGAATTATCTACAACAGTCTAGGTTAAATTTAGAATAACATAATTTCCATGATAACAAATCAAGGTATTACAATCTTAAGTAATATTTACTCATAAATCTCTATTCACTCTCCATTTCAACACTATTTAACTTACAATAGTTCCTAATATCAAAATTAATATTCAACTTATTATTAACCAACATTTGAGTCCAAAATTCATATCAATTTAAAGGCTCATCTTTGACAAACTCTAGCAATTGCATGTGTGCATGCATATATATAACAAACAATAACCAATAAAAATTTGATTTTCACTATCGAGGGCCTAGAATCACAAACTAATGGTACAGGGACGATCACTGTGTCGAGACGAGATGATTGTTTGTCTGCCATCGGCATTAGAAAACTTAACTCCACCATAAAATTATTCCTCTCGACAAGAGGATTCTAATGTTACCTCCTATTTCAAAATCTGAGCAATGTAGACGTCAGAATGAGCTAAAAATAGCCAAGTTATTCTTTCATTTGTTATGCTCCGATCACCACCCCGCCATCGTCAAAGTCACCATGTAATAGCTCCAATGTGCTCCTCACATTGAATGATTCCTAACCCACCTCTCAGAGTTGTTGATGGTCACCAAAAAGTTAGAAACCCAGCTACCACCATAGCTCATCCTTCTCGGTTTGCCTTTTGCTGCCGCTGCTACGCCATTCAGGTAAGACGGTTGTGCAGCTGAGAGTGGACGTGGTGGTGTGGAAAGGAGATTAATGGGTTTAGGAGGTTGAAAGGGGTCATTGGGAAATTGACCGGTGGTGGTGGAGCTTCGATGAAAGGAAGAAAATAAGGAAAAATGGAGAAGAAAAAAGGAAGGAAAAAAAAGAATGGAAAAGAAGGGCTTTACCCATTTATTTAAATCTCATTTTTCCCTTTTTTTAATTTCCAATTTAATCCTTTCATATTTTAAGTTATGCAATTTTGCCCCAAGTTTTTTGGAAATTGCGATTAGCCTCAAATTATTCAAAAGTCTACAAAAATTATAATTTAGCCCACAAAACTTTTTAAAATAATTAATAATGTGAAATTCATAAAATTTCCAAATAATGATAAAATCATATGTTATAAATAAAATAAATAAAATTTTAGGGGTATTACAGACCTCTTCCTCTAAAGAAATTTGGTTCCCAAATTCTCACCTGAATATTGAAATAGCTCAAAATATTGTTGGCACATGAGATCCTCCTGTTCCCAAGTTGCTTCTTCAACATTATGATTGCACCACAACACCTTCACTTGAGGAATCTTTCGATTCCTAAGTTCTTAGAACTTTTTATTTATGATACAAACTAATTGCTCTTTGTATGTCAGGTCGTCTTCTAGTTCCATATGTTCATAAGATATGATATGAGATGAATCTGGGTAAAACTTCCGTACCTGTGACACATGAAAGACGTCATGTATTCCGGCTAGATTCTGGGGTAACACCAGATGATAAGTTATTGGTCTAATTCTTTTGTATATCTCATATGGCCCTACATATCTTAGACTTAGTTCCCCACCTTTACTTATTCTTTTGATCTTTTTTCGCAGCAACACCTTGAGAAACACTCAGTCGCCAACCTCAAATTCGAAGTTTTCTCCATCTATCAGCATAATCTTTTTATCGATCCTGAGCATCCTTCATTCATTATTTTATAACATGTACCTTTTTCTATTGTCTCTTGGATTTATTCAGGCCTTATAATTCTTAAAGACTCTTCAGTGGTACCTTTATATTCTGCTAAATCCTAATATAGCGAGAACAAACACTTTTGATCGTACAGTGCTTCATATGGTGTCATTTGAATAACAAACTGACAGCTATTATTATAGGTCAATTTAATTAGAGGTAGATGTCGAGTCCAATTTCCACCAAAGTCCAAAACACATACTCGTAACATATTCTCCAAAATCTGAATAACTCTTTCTAACTGTCCATCAATTTGATAGAGTAGGATACCTTGGCTATCCATGCTAAACTTAAAATCTCCAGAGCTTTTAATCATTTCTTTTTGTTTCAACATCTAATTCTCTCTAGCTTGAGCTTGCCAAATGTTCATACAGTTCAGGCTGTACTCTCACTCCTGCAATCCAAACTTGTTGTTTTAGTCTTATCATAGCACTGGCTTTCAACTTTTCTAATATCTTTGCACCTTGTAGATGAGCCATTCCTACCTTTTGGCTCAGAGCATCAACTACTGCATTCACTTTTCCAAGATGATAATTGATGGAGAAATCATAATCTTCTAAGAATTCCATCCATCTTTACTGTCTCATGTTCAAATCCTTTTGCGAATGTCGATACTTGAGACTTTTGTGATCTGTGTACACTTCAAATGTAGCCCCATAGAGGTGGTGCCTCTTTTTCAACAGTGCAAAGATATTCGCTGCCAACTCCAAATCATGTGTATGGTAGTTTTCCTCATGAGGTTTTAACTTCCTTGATGAATAGGTAATAACACGCATCTTAACTCCTTATATGAGGTGTCTGTATATACCATAAAATCTTTCAACCCATCTGGAAGGGCTAATACTAGAGCCGTAGTCAAATGGTTCTTCATTTCTTGAAAACTTTTCTCACACTCTTCATTCCAAACAAATGACTCATCTTTTTTAGTTAACTTGGTTAGTTAGCAGGCTATCTTGGAGAAGTCTTGAACAAATCTTCGATAGTAATTGGCCAATCCTAAAAAGCGTCAAATCTCCATAACATGCTTAGGCCTCTTTCAATTAACAATCACTTCTATCCCATTTTAAGTGATTACATGACCCAGGAAGACAACTTTCTCTATCCAAAACTTGCACTTACTGAACCTGGCATACATCTGATGTTCTCTTAGAGTCTTCACAACTATGTATAAGTGCTTTCTGTGCTCTTCTATGGACTTAGAGAAAACCAAGATATCATCAATGAAAATGACCACAAATTGATCTAAATAGGTTCTCAATATTCAGTGTATCAGATCCATGAACGCTATCGAGGCTTTGGTTAAGCTAAATGGCATCACCATAAATTTGTAGTGGCCTTATCGAGAGTTGAAAGTTGTTTCTTGGATATCCTCTTTGCTAATCTTCAGTAGATAATATCTTTGTCTCAAATCCAACTTCGAGAAGATTCTTAATCCCTACAGAGGTTAAATAACTCTTCTACATAGAGTAGTGGATACTTGTTCTTGATAGTGACCTTATTTAAATCTCAATAATCGATGCACATTCTCAAAGACCTATCCTTTTTCTTAACAAATAGCACTGAAGCTCCCCAAGGCGATGTGTTGGGTTTGATAAACTTTTTCTTTAACAATTCTATAACTAACTCTTCAATTCCTTAAGTTCAGCAAGCGTCATCCAATACAGAGTTTTAGAAAATGGTGTAGCCCTTTTGAGAGTATGAATAACAAACTCTATATCCATGTCAAGGGGTAGCGAGTTTAACTCTTCAGAAAATACCATAAGGTATTTTGCTACCACTTTTACTTCTTCAATCCTGACCGTGCCTTAAGGTTTATTGATAAGGTATGCTAGGAATCCTTGCCCATCCTTATTCAGAATCTGCCTAGCTTCTATAGCTGATATGATCGATATTGGAGGAGTTTAATCTATGGAAAGATGTGAAGATATCAATGTTCTTCCCCTAAGTGTTATGCACTTAGTGAAATAATTCACTTGTGCTTGGTGGTTGTATAGCCAATACATTACAAGAATTACATCATAACTTTAGATGGGCATCTATATTAAATTAGCCGAATACACTTGGCCTTCAATCATAATCGAGCAATTTCGATACATGACATCAGTGACTAGCCCTACTCCCAAAGGTGTTCTCACTTCTACTTGATATGCCATGGTTTTAGGTTTCATATTCAGTTTTGTAAAGAATTCAACAAATATAAAATAATGGGAAGCATCAGGATCATATAATACTTTACCAAGAGTTTTGGAGATAGTAACCATACTTGCTACTACCTCATTGGGGTTCGGTGCATCTTCTCTGGTGAGAGTATAGGCATGGGCTTGAATTTTCTACTTTTCTTTTCTTGTCAGAACTGGGCCTTTCTTCCTTGAGCAATCTTTCAAAAGATGCTGGATACTACCGTACCATAAGCATTTACCCTATTTCCACTAACAGTTCACTTCCTCATGCCTTACTAACCCACAGAATTCACATAATGTCGGTGCCTTTTCTTGAGCTCGAATCACCATCCCTTCTGCTTGAGTAGTCCTCTACGCATCACCCTTAGCTTATGGCTTCCACTATTTCTTGCTGGTGCCACTCAATCCACCAGGAAATGATCTCCTTTTTTTTTATTTTTTTTCTTCAATTTTTCTAATTTCCTACAGCTTTGATTCCAATTGAAGTACTTTACTAACTATTATATTGAAATTTGGTAAATTGAAGATAGCTAAACCCCGTCTCAACTCTAGCCATAATCCTTGAGTAAATCATTGAATTTGTCAACCTTTATCATTCTAGACACAGGGCGGATATTAAATGAGCCAGCTAAAGGTTGCCTCATACTGACAAACAATCTTATTTCCTTGGATCAAATTCATAAACTCACATTTTTTAGACTGCTTGATCACTAAGGGTATATATTTATCTATGAATTCTTTAGTGGAATTGTCCCATGTCCTCTGGGTTTTTGACGTTATCCAATGACGATCTATCATTTTCTACCAACTTCTAGTAGATCCCGCGAGGAGAAATATGGCAATCCATACCTATCGTTCATTGGGGTAATGCAAAGTATCGAATATGACCTCAAGGTCTTCAACCCATTCTTCAGCCTTTTGGTTGTATGGTTTTCTATAGAACTTAAGGGGCTGAAAATGAAAAAATCTTTCGAAAGCTGTCTTCAACCACAGGTTGAGCTAGTAGCATGACTTTTAGCTCTCTCTGATATGCAAGTCTCATTGGCTGCCCAACTGAAGGAGTTTGTGATACCTCATCTCTCTGCTTAGCTTGATAATAAGTCATAACTCCTTGTCTGAGAGCACGATGGTCTTGAAATCACTGCGTAGGATGTTTTCCTCGCCAACTAAATTGAAATAGTGTAGGTCTAGGGACACTACCACGGGATGCCATCACAGTCTTAAAATTTCAGGGATATCTCAACCTATAATTGAAAGTTGAAGTCAACACCCCAATTCTCAACATCCCTTCAATAATTCAGGTTTTAATAAAGAAAACAATATAAGTTAAATAAACTTTCAAAACTCATAACATGAAATAAAGATTAAAAATAATTTCCCCATAAGTCATACATTATCATAATATAAGTTAGCAATAGCAAATTACATAAGCATATATATATAAATCAGAGGTAGCAAAATTGGTTATACTAATGGTACGCCTAGTTGTAGCCAAAATGATAAAGTGTTCGAAGAAAAAGGGGGGAAAATGATATCAGTCACAGTCACAAGTTATTAGCGACGGCTACAAGCTTTGATAATTAGAAGCCATTCATTATTGTCCTACTAACATACTATGATATTATAACGCCAAGACTTGTATCATATCTTTCTCATCAGTTATGTCAAATAGCTCACTCGCCTTATCTATCGCCCACTAATCTTCTTCATCATCTATCTCAAGTGGTACTACTATTAGAGGTTCTAGAATGACATTTGCATTAGGGGCTTCTTCAAGTTCTTTCTTAGACTCCTCTTCTGATTCAGCCTCTAGTTCAGCCTTAGCTTTCGATGCTCACTCCTACTACTGCCAACCTTTCCCTTGATCAGGAGGGGGGATTCGATGAATGCCTAATGGACTACCATTACATCTATCATGGGGCCAACTCTGATGACCTAATCGATAGCCCTACAATAGTAGTCCATTGATCGATCTATCTCATCTACCACTGGGTGAGAAAACCATACTGATCTCTTATAATCAAATTGACAAGCTTGAAATATTGCCTCTATGTTAGCCTGTAGAGATCAAAGTTCTTAGATCTATACTTCCACAATACTAACTCAAAGGCATTCCTGCTCGAGGTCACCCATGACTTGATCATGCAAGTAGTCTTAAGCACCCAGCATGCTTTTCAAAGTATGCATCTCTTCTCAAGCCTGATGAAGATATTCATATTGCCCATAACATTTTTCTTCAAAAGTCCTACAAATCTTTCTAAGGTTCTTTCTTTCTTCTTTCAATTCATTGATCTCATCCTCTAGAATTTTGTCGTTTTGGTCATTTGCAATCGCCCTCCCTTTATCAAATCTATTTGCTATCTTGTAACAATTCAAGAATTTTGTCTCAACAAAATCAAGCAATATAATCTCCACCTAAACTTTAGGATCCTATTATACACTATTAGTCCTGCTATAACTTAACAATCTAGTCAGTACCTTAAGCGCACATTTGAAATAATCTAAATAGAGGTCACTGTGAGTTCTATAGCACGTTCACAGCTAGGTCATCTAAATCTAAGCTTTGATACCACCTCTGTAGCACCCCACCTTAGGATACATCTAAGTTGAGGTACCACCCTGATTCAAACTTAATTCTTAGAGTTACCATTCAACAGCAAGCCTATAAATTCAAACGTCTCAAAATTTAAACACTGATTCAACTCCAACAAGACTAAATAAAAACTGCAAAGTAAATATATCATAAGAGTATCTAAGAACTTAGTTAAATTACAGCCTCTGATAGATAACGCCATCATTGCCATCTTAGATTACAACCTTCAAAATAAAATTTATACATCACAATATCTCTAAGGTTAATGACACATTCAAAAGTTCCATACTTAACTTTCGTAATTAGTTCTATTATAAAATAACCATGCACTTCATTCCAAACCTAGCGTCCATTAGAGCCTATCCCTATTTGAGAGATTATGAAATATAAGGGGGTAAGTCTAAAGACTTAGTAAGGGATAAGTAAAAGTAATAATAGAATTTACTGAGGAGGAATTCAACTCGATAAAACATAATTTTTATTAGACTAAATATAACAGAATCCAAAAAATAGACAATACAGAAAAGCATATAGGAAACTCTCCTACCTTATTGCTCCAATAACATATTACAGGCAGATAGAAATCATATAAGCAAATCAAACCTAAAACATAAGCATTCGAAGAAAAAGATATAAGACATGTATTACAAATTCACCTTATACCAGATAGACATATAATTTACCTAAGCATCACAGCTTGGTATATGACAAATGCCTATACGGAACTATATAGCACACCATTGATACTTAGGGGACAATCCCTATCTTATTGCTCGTACCTAGGGAGAAATCTCTAGCATGTCCCTGCATAACCAAATAGATCGCCTAGTATGGTCCTTGGCCTACATAATCACCATATAGATACCAGAATAACCACTTATGCAGATGCCTAGGGGAAAATTCCTAACATACTGTTGGTTTTAGATCAACAGTTCAGAACAGAGCAGAGTAGAATGCCACCAAGGTAATAGAAATAGTAAATGGAACACAGATTAGTAGACCTTCATAGGGGTTTCCAACAAATACGAGTAAGCTTAACAAATCAATAACCCAAAATAGGAGATCCTCACCTTTTGCAATCCCAATCAGAAACAATCAAAATTGAATTTACTACTCATCAGTGCCCAGCTTGTCATCGCCTAATCAGGAAAATATTCAAAGAATCAAAATTTCTGTTCAATCCTAGTAACTTTGTAGAAATGTATAAAGCATTCTAATGCCTTACCTATCATTAGGATAATACAAATTAAGATTCCTCCATACAAAATTCTCTAGAATCAATATTTTCAAATTATCTACAACGGTCTAGGTTAAATCTAGAATAACTTAATTTCCACGATAACAAATCAGGGCATTACAATCTTAAGCAATATTTACACATAAATCTCTAGTCAATCCCTATTTCAATACTAACTTATAATAGTTCCTAATATCAAAATTAATATTCAACTTATTATTAATCAATATTTGAGTCCAAAATTTGTATCTCTTTTCTCCTTAGTCCTCGCATAGATAATCAATCATAAAGATACATATATTGATTCAAAGGCTCATCTCAAAAAAACTCTAGCAATTGCATGCATGCATGTATATATATAACATGCATTAACATGCACAGGGATGATCACCGTGTCGAGACAAGAAGACTGTCTCTCTGCTGCTGTCGCTAAAAAACTCAACTCTGCCATAGAATTGTTCTTCTCAATGAGAGGATTCCAATGTTACCTCCTGTTTCAAAATTTAAGCAATGTAGACATCAAAACGGGCTAAAAATAGCTGAGTTACTCTTTCCTCTGCCATGCTCCGATCACCACCCCGCCATCGTTAGAGTCGCCATGCAATGGCTCCAATGTGTTCCTCACATTGAATGCTTCCTAACCTACCCCTCAGAGTCATCGATGGTCATCGAAAAGTGAAAAACCCAACTACCATTATAGCTCATCCTTCTTGATCCACCTTCCGCCGCTGCTGCTCCGCCATCCAGGTGAGGTGGTTATGTGACTGAGAGTGGAGGTGGTGGTGTGGAGAGGAGATTGATAGGTTTAGGAGGTTGAAAAGGGTCGCCGAGAAGTTGGCCAGTGGTGGTGGAGCTTTGGTGAAAAGAAGAAAAGAAGGAAAAATGGAGAAGAAAAAACGAAGGGAAAAAAAGAATGGAGAAAAAGGGCGCTACCTGTTTCTTTAAATCTCATTTTTCTGTTTTTTTAATTTCCAATTTAATCCTTTAATATTTTATGTTAGGCAATTTTACCCCAAGTTTTTTGAAAATTGCGATTAGCCCCAAATTATTCAAAAGTCAACACAATTAAGTCTACAAAAATTATAATTTAGCTCACAAAATTTTTTAAAATAATTAATAATGTGAAATTCATAAAATTTCCAAATAATGATAAAATCATATATTATAAATAAAATAAATAAAATTTTAGGGATGTTACAATTTTTTTGAGTATATACTTTACTAAAAAAAAAATGAAAAATGCCATATGTTTGAACACTTTGCTATTTTGAGAGAACGGTCCCAAATACAACCTTAGTTTTCTTTGCTAACTACAAGTTTTTATATTGATATGATGAATAAATTAATTTTTTTTAGATATGATTAGAGTATGTACCGGTGGTCCAAGAAAGAAAGAGAAAAAAAAGGTAAAAAACAATTAATGAAGAAATCAAAATAAATAATCAGAAAAATTCATTTATGTTATGGTACTCATATTGCCATACAATATTTAAAAAATTGAACCGTTTATTGAACTAAAAAATTTATCGGTTTACGGTTTACCAGTTCAATCGTTGATCGGACCATAATTAAACGATAATTGAACCGTAACGTCAGAATTACAATATATATTTATATTGTATATACTACTTAAAAATTAATAAAATGCCAAAAAATAAAACAAAAAGTGCTTAAATGATATTGTGTAACATTACAATCCAAATTTTACAATTCATATTATAAATGATCACAACAATTGAATTATATCAAGTCTAAAGTTTAAAGCTGAGAGCGTATAAGTTAATTCTAAACTTCAAACTCTAAATTAAGGCTTTCTTTTTACTTTTAGATAACTTGTGAGATGCACCTTAACTTTCAAACTTTGTACTTAAACAAAAATAAAAGAAATAAAAATATTAAATTTATTAAAAATTAAATAAAAAAATTGGTATAATTCAATTGAACTATGAATAGCTCGCTGGTTCACTAGTCCAACTGGCCGGTCTGAATAATTTTTACAAAATATGGTGCTTTTTTCAATTTTCTGGCTTTTTAAGAAAATCGAACCAATTTGTCGGCTGATTGATGGTCCAACTAGTCAGTCCGGTCCAATTTTTTAAACAGTGATCCCATATAATCGAAATTTTGCTAGCAAGCATAAAATAATTTTAATAATTTATGGATTGCCAATATTAATACCATAAAAGTTAATTAATTTTAGTAATTTCATGGATTGCAAATATTAATATCCAAAAGAACAAACACAAATACTCCCCTTTGCTAGTGTATTATTATGTAACCATCATTCATCATTTCTTTCGCAAGTGGACTAAAATAGAAGCAAAATGCACCACATCTAAAAGGAGTGCTCCTTTCACTTTCTCACATATTGTAGAGAGAGAGAGAGAGAAAAAAAAAGAATAAAGGAAAAAAATGATTTCACATCCCAACACAGTGTCCACTAAGAATTAAAATAATCATTAGTGGGCAACCTAGAAACATACATAAAATATTTTAAATGAATGAAACATCTTCGGATGTCTACAAGACCACATGGGTTCCACCACATCTCGAAATACATAAAATCCCAATATCTTTACACATAAGAATAAAATAGTATCCAATTTTGAGGTGGTATTTTTCAAATTAAATACCACTTCTAAGCAATGAATTAAAATTGAAAGACTCACGTCTTATTTTTTGGAACATCTAGATTAAGTAAAAGTTGAATTTTTAACATTGTTGCAGTCTAATAAATTTAATGAGTGCAAAGTCAATTTGTACAATAGGACCTCTATTGATAAACCAATTGGTATAGTTTTCAAATATGTGATATTTTTAATAAATTTGGGCGTGAGATAATTTTACTTCGATCTCTAACAATTTTAACATATTTTTACCATCAAACTTCAATCGAGTTTCTAGATTTGATCCAAAGAATCAATTGAAATTAGAAGAAAACTTTGATACTCATATTGCCAACAATATATTAGAAATATTCCAGTGTATAAATACAGTATACATAAAAAACTTAACAACAATTAAAAAATAAGAATATTATAAAATACTTATCAGAATATTATAAATAATAGAATACTACCATTTGGGTTTTATATTGTAGTGCTTATGAAGCCAGTGGCGGGGTGAAAATGTATAAATTACAACAACTTATATAAACTTTTTCAAATTTGCAAAATTTGACAAGTGGTAATATAAAATGTACTAAGTTCTGTGCCCTTTCTAATTTTAATTTTAATTTTTATCTTTCTTTTTTCCCTTCTCATTTTTCAAAAGAAGAAAATAATTATTCTTTTAAATTATAACATTGTCTTTGTAAATACTGACTATATATGAAATTGTTGACAACTATATATTTTGATGTTAACAACCACATTTATAGGTTTCATCTATCCATAAATGTGGATATTAACAATTTAATATATATATTTATATATACCACTTGTATAAATTTAGTATTCTAACTATTACAAGATATTGATGAAAATTGTACATACATGTTACAGATTTTATTTTATCATCCATAAGTATTATCCAAAAATAAAGTGAGTATGATACATTGCAAGATTTTAGTGATACTATTGGTACATTCAATTATCTAATAATATACTCATCATTTATGTGACACAATTCGACAAAATATACACATTTCTAATTTTGTAAGTCAACTTTCTTCTTAAAAATGCAAAACAATTAGGGGTGGTCATATTTAGAAATAACATAAATTCAACTGTCCATTTAGAATTTCCACTAACTTTTCTGGACAATAATTTGACTTGTTATTAACTTTAGCAAAAATTCATTAATTATTATTACAAAGCTTAATCAAAAACTTATGAGATATTCCTTTGATGTGTAAATTTGAGTTAGTGCAAAAGAAATTTCCAATTCTTCATAAAGATTCCTTATCAAGTTTCTTGATCACTAATAGACTAGTGATTGTTGCGTTGTTGCTGTAAAATTGCTAATTGTAATTAGGCATGTCAATGGTTAGGGTATATTTTCCTACTCAAATCCATACATTAATGTATCCAAATTAAAAAATATATATATATATATATTTAATGTTAGTTGTTTAATTAAATTTAGTATATATTTAATTTTTTATATATTAACCAAATAAGAACCACAAGAATCTGTAACACTTTTCTCTGTCTTCCCTATATTATATTTTTTTTTCTCTCTCTATTTTTCCTCAAAGATATTAGGGTTTTGTTTGGTTATGTTTCCCCAAAACAACATTATTTTGGAGAAATATAACCAAACATATCTTCATTTTTTCTCTAAAATGCACATTCTTCAATATATGCATACGTATATTATATATATTATATATTTTTTATTATTATTCTAATATTAAAAAAAATCACTTTATTCTATTTCACTCCAAAAACCTAATAAGAAAGCAATAATTTGACTGTTACAGTAAAAAAAATCTCCTCCAAAACATAAACAAACATACTAAAAAATAACTTTTACATTCTCTAATAATTCATTCTCTCAAAACACATAATAAAATCAAACAAAAAACGTAATCAAACACTACCTATATTTTCTATCTTTAACTGTATTCTTTTCTTTTTCTTTTTGAAATATTATTATTTCGTTTAATATTTTCAATCTAACTTATGTAAATAGTCGAAAAGTTATGTTATTTTAATTAGTAAATATTTTAAAATATAAATAAAAAAAGGCAATGATCTCTTCAAATCATTCTTGAATAAGTTCACATTTTTTTAAAGAGAATATGTTTAATAAAATATAATTTTAAAAAATATTTTTGAAAAATAAAAATTTTCAAACAGTGCATCATAATTTTTTCATATTTTAAAAGATAATATTTTATTTTTTAAATTATAAGAAAAATAATGTGGACACACAGATAACAAGTGCAATTTCAGCTTTCATACGTGCAAAACCTTCTCAATTCGTAATGCTTCAAAATAGCTTATATCAAGCACTGCAACACTCCCCCACCCCCCACCAACTCCCATCCAACCAAAAAAGAAGAATTTAATAATATTTATACTCTTAAATTTTTATGTAGTTATGTAAACACCCTTTGTATATTCTTCTTACTCCATTGTCCAAAGCTACTAAAAATAAACAAATTCAAAATACTTTTAATTTTTTTGTTTTATACATATTAAAAATTTAAATATACACTTCTAGTATGCCATGATTATTAGTATAAATTCAATTTTGATATAAGTAATTTAAGTTAATTAGTTAAATTTGAGTATTTGGATAATGAGTAATTTCAAGGTATAGGATGTGTAGGTAAGTTTTGCATACAAGCACAATTACACTAGTTCAATTATTTTTAATATATTTTTGGGTTTAGGTTTGATGAAAATGGTAATTAAAAAAAGTTTTATGAGAAAAAAATATTAAAGTTGGGAAGGAAGGAGTTGGAATATGGGTATTTAATATTAGATATTTTTTTATTATTGAGTATTTAGGTATTTTATTAGTATAGATCATGCCCTTACCCATTCCATTTTTCTTAATGGGTTTGGGTATGGTCTAGGTCTCATGTTTATTTATTGTGTATAGGGATGGGTATGGATATGAATATGAATATTGTACTGTTGTCATGGGCTTGGGTAGGGTTTAGGCCTAATTGTAACGGTAAATTTGTTTCTTTTCCAACTTTGTTTTTAGCTCCTCTATTTTGTGTTGATTTTCTTTGTTCAAGATAACTTATAATTTGAAATGGGTTATGGGGAATGGGTGTTCTGACTTGGATTAATCTGAGGTGCATACTTAATTTCACACAGTTGAATCTCATATTGGATGCGCCACATACATACAATTAAAAATCTCCTTCCTCACTAGATTTTTGAAAGTACCTCTTTTTGGATAAAATAACTGATTACTCAATTTTAGCATTGATAAAGAGGCATTAAGAGAGAAAGTTGAATTCTATAAGTTTTTGCCTTTCAAATTTTTGATACACTTAAAAGAAAAAATACAAATTCTCTAAATCTTCTCCTTTCAAGTCGTGACATTTTTATTTGAAAAAATGTTCTTAAGTCAAAATTTTGTTATTGAATTAATTTGAAATTTAATATATCATTATGTAACAAAATTTATTTGATTTCAAAATTTTTGCTAATAACAATTTAAGAAATTAAAACCTATAATTTTTAATTAAGTATATTAATTTAACACAATTTTTTATTAGAATTCAATATATTAAAAAAAATTGTTTATATAAACATATATATTAAAAACATTAAGTTTTCAAGATGAATAACTCATTATTATGATTTTTTCTCTTGAATTAGGAAAATTTAACATATCTTTCCCAACTATGCTAAAATATTAAATCCTAATTGAACTAATGCCATCTTCCTTGATAAATCGTCTCATTGCGCCCTTCATCATTCATTATCCCTTACTCATGTATGAACTCTTAAATATTAAATCCTACTTAAATTGTAAGTGCCATCTTCCCAGATTAATCAACACAAGAATCATCTCCACCCCCTTCATCCCTTTGCCTCTCATCCTTGATTACCAATTTGAAAACCTAGTTTCTCACTCAAAATTTTTTTTTGAACTCTAGATTTTGAATTTCGGTCAAGCAAAGGAGTTTATTGCATGAGGATTTATCGAAGACAGCAGCTACTTGTTAAGAATTTGCAGAAAGAAAAAGTAATCCACCATGGCCTTTTTTTTCTTCTAGTTTTTGTTAGAGACATAATTGCCACAGTTTTTCGGTATCCTTTTGGGTTTCTCTACAATTCGGGGTAATATTTTGTCCATTTTTTTATTGAGTTTTCCAATTTTCCATAAAAATGTTGCAAGACAAGCATTGTAGCTGCCAATTGAAGGAAACAAGCAAATATGTCTAAAAAATTAGAAGGGTTCTTGAGCTTCATAAGTTCGAACAGGTGTGATAATCTGCTCAAATTTAAGTTTCCTTCAAAAAGGAGGGAAAATTGGTGATTATGTCTCGTCTATGAAACTCTAATGTGTCTGAGGACATACTGAAGACGTGGTTTCAAAATCTTGACAATGTAAATACCCAACTGAACCCCGTTGGTACGTGTTCATAAAATAATTAGCTTTCAGACCCTAGCATGGCTGCAGTTAATATGAGTAGGCTTAATACCCTCTAAGGGGCATCTAGATTCTTTAAATCTAATTGTGTTATAATTAATAATATAGCATCCCGTTGGTTATAAGAACTCTAACATTTCCTTCTTCTAGTTTAAGGTTTAAGTGATGTTATCATTAGCACCGTATCCTGCGAAGTGAACCATGAACAGCTTCTTGGTCTCCTTCAAGCAATAAGTTGGGCCTAGTGTACTGCTAGTTTCTGCATTTTATCATGACATTAATATTTTTTTTGTTTTTGGTTTTTTAAGTGTATAAGTTTGAGCTCTATTTGATTTCTTATCTTTCATGTAATTGCATGCTGATAAATTGTTTTAGTTCAATTATCATCACGGATACCATGGTCAGACTAAATGGTTAACTTCACTAAGAAGAACCTAACAAACCATGTTGCAAGACAAAAGTTGTGGAAACTCAATAGCATCCCCAACTTGGATAAAAATTGCATACTTTATTTGATAAGTCCACCGGTTGTTGGATTGAATACTTTTTCCCTTTCATGAATGGTATAATTGCATGCTTTCGGCAGACCTAAATATATACCAGTCTAAAATATTAAATAAACTGGTCTTTATTCAAATGTATCTTACTCTTATTCGCAAGGCTTCTTGGTAAATTCTAATCATTGAACAATAAATCGTCAAGAAAAATCTTCACGTTAACTTCTTATCTTTTTCTGTTGAAAATTAATTGAATACTTTGGAATTTGATTAAATTTTTGTCAACAATTTAAGTAGATCACATTCAACGATTATAAGAACACTTTGACTTAAGAGTCATCTACTCCATCAACATGAGAATAGTACTTTAATAGTGTAATTAAATATTTGTAATTAGTTTGAGATAAATAAAAAATTAAAATTAAAATATAATATAACTAAAAATAATGTAAATTTTTGAGAACTTGAAAACTCTTCGATCACATATTATAAATTAGAAAGGCTTTAAATACTTTATAAGGCTAAAACATGACATTTGGAATTGGCTGTGAGCTTGAGCTTGTGTGGCCCTAAAGTGGTTATATTTGTAAATTTTTTGGCTGTGAGCTTGAGCTTGTGTGGCCCTAAAGTGGTTATATTTGTAAATTTTTCTTTTCAAATTTGATTTTGACAACTCGTACTATATACTTACTAATGGTACATTGGTTATCCAGTTAGTTGTAGAATGTTACCATGGAAAATAAAAATACATGTTGGTCTAATCAATATTTTTTAATAATTGTTACATTCAGTATCTTAGTTGGCAAATGTTGAGATTAATTAGAGTAGTGTAAATTTATCTCTATTTTAATTCTTCAAATAAGAAACTTTGTTAGTTCCAGATGCTTTTCTTTATATCCTTCCCATTCTTATGTTAGGTGTCTTGGAAATGCATTTGTAAGATTTATTCTACCACATCTATATAATTGTTTCTTAGGGAAAATTTCTAGAGTTATAGGCTGATATTTTGTCCCTTATCTAATGCTTTGGAGAAAAGGAAGGATAGATTTTGAATGTGAGAAAAATACTGATAAAAAACTAGCCTGCCTTATGTTCTGAAATTGAAGAGCTATAAAAAAAATCGTAGATTACTATAAAAAAGAAGAGAAAATAAAGTACTGATTTTGGATGGGTAGAAAAAGATAAGGACTCTTATTCAGGATAACAAAAAAATGAAGGAAATAAATCAGACAAAGGGAAAGAGAGCATCATTGCAAGGAATCAAGGGAAACCTTCAATTCAAGCATAAATGTGACCTAGAGTTTATTATCTATCGATGTCATTTTATTAGTGGAAATAAATCCTTTCTGCTCCTTAAGTTTTGAGTTATACCTTATAATATAGTTTTAGGTGCTGTGTTAAATATTAACTATAAGAGGATGATGCTTATTTGATTGTTTAGGCTCATTAGTTTTTAATGTGTGATGTTGGTAATGATGAAAATAATTTCCAAGACCTTCTAGCTGCATGCTATTATTGACACGGTTTGCTGCCTAAGAACCTTATCTTTATTTCTGTGTTATGGACTATCTCCTTAGTTTTTTTAGATTTGTTTTTCATTTTCATGTTCTAAGATCATGATAACTAATCCTCAATCATGATAATTTGTCCCCAAATCCTTTGGATATGTGTAGGGTATCAGTCAACAAAACCTGAATATAATTGTGAGCGAAGGTGCAAATGAGGTATCTCATTCTTTCAATTAGTGTGTTCCTTCTTATATTGGAATTCTATGAGTCATCAGTTAAGATCAAGTCAACTATTCTTCTGTAGATAATTGTACTGAAATCTATAGATTTTGCTAGTTTGTTCTATTTCTCTTCCTTTTTTCTAGCTAGTAGCTATGTGAGGTAGCTTATAAATCTCAAAGTTGCCAATTGACATGTTAACATATACACAGACAGTAACTAAGCTAAAGTTTTTCAAGTAGCACAAATAAAGCCACAACCACCATTGTTAAGGTACATGCTAACATAAAATAGAAATGATTATCGTTCTTTGCCTCAACTTTATCATATTAATGAGTAATCTAGCTTTATCATGTGATTTATGAATGCAGAAAAGGATACTTAAGAATTTCTTCTTCAAGTCAATCATTTGCAAATCCTATTAAATTTTCTTTCACAAGGATTACATCTAATAAAGAATTAGGTTAGTATGAAATTTTTTTTTTTTCTTTTGCTATATGCACTGATTTCAAATGACTAAAAAGATTTCTGCTAAAATTATGTAAAGAATGGTGTTTGAGGTTGAATTATTTTGTGAAATGGTTTGATCACTTGTTTTGATAAGCTCCAATAATCTCTTTGTGTAATTGATTTTAAGTCGCATGCTAAATTGTCTTCTTTCAGTGCATTTGATTCATGTTAACGTGCTATAGTAAAAGTGGCAAATACACCATGCATGTATATATTATGTCAACTTCTGCTTTAGAATAGCATCATAATTGATTTGCTTTAACAACATACAAGGGCTCCGTTCTCTTGAGATTAGAGCTCCATATTGTGCTCATGATATCTCTGATTAATTTTATTGATTTTTTTTTAATTTCTATATGATACTTCTTGTTTACTTGAACTCCCTACTAGAAATTGGTATTTTAAATTCTTTAATCATAATCAATATAAAATAGTATGTATAAATTTGTTGCTTTATTCAAATAACACATATATCTAAACTAATTAATAAAATTTAGTTAAAATAAATTAATTAATCAAAACACTATAAATAAAAAATTAGAAAATATATTAATTAGGAATAAATAAGTAATATCTATTAACTAAATTATTATTAATTAAAAAAATATAATTAAAAAAAAAGCAAATTCCACTCTCCCTCCGTCCTCCCCTCTCTTCCACTTTCTTCTTTTTTTGCTGTCCTCGGTAGCCTCTGCAACCACGGTAGAAACAACTCCATGGTGGCCACTGTTAGTAGTTGCCACGGCCAGCCAGATTTGGCTGGAAGGGAAAGGGAGAGTGGATGCTTGTGTATATATATGTTACGTATACATACATATACCCATATATAATATATATTATATATATATATGTATTTAAATCCTTATAATTTTCTTATAATTAGCCCCTTATGATATAGTAATATTGTTGTTCAGTCCTTATATAAATTGATCCTCCTAAATTCCTCAGATATTTGTGCTAAATATTTCATTAAACTAATTGTCAAAAAATGAATTAAATTCAATTAAGTATTATTTATGCTATTACTAGATAATTTTTTTATTGAATAACATACCAAATTAATTAAAATTAATTATTAATTAAATAATTTATTAGTTATGTTTAATATTTAATGTATTAATTAAATATTACAATTATTCATTTAATAAAAAACTTAAAATGCTTTAATTTGGTATAATAAATAAATAGTCTTCTTAAAAAAATAATCTTCATTAAATATTAATCTTCACATTTATTTAAAATTATAATAAAAAATTTGATTATGGGGTCATATTTATTTAATAATCTATTAGGTTTACTAAATTAATATTGATATGCTTAAAGTAATAACAATTATAATATAAGTTGATATTAACAAATGATGATATAATTATGGTATAAGCTGATTTTTTTTATAACTAAGATATAATTATGATTTCATAAATAATTAATATTTATTAATATATATTTTCTTTCAAATAATACACCATTTACTAATGTTAAATTTATAAAAACATAAATTTCAAAAATAAGTAAACAAGTAAATTAATTACACATAATTTTGTTATATTCATATTTCAATCGTTACAAATATATATACACACACATACACATCATTCAACTATAAATATACGTATATATAAGACATAAAAAAATAACTTTCACCCAACAAATCCAACAAAAAAACAACTGATTTAACATCTATAGTAAAGTTTGTCTCCTCCGGCAAAACATAAATATACAAGCATCTCATTCTCAAATCATTTTCTATATTTTCCCGGAACAAAAAGAAATATCCATCACATTCTCCAAATTTTCTTCCAAAAATCGATTCCCCTAAATTTTTTTCTAGAAATTGGCCAAAACATGGGAGAACAAGGCCCTAGCAATTTTGGCACACTCAATGCATGTGCTAAAATTTTTTATAATAAGATAAACACATCTATTTATTTGTATATATTACCTTTTTTTTAATTTTCATTGTATTTATTACTGGTTTTACAAAAGTGAAAGGAAGAAAAAAATTATAGAAGGAAAAAGAAAAAGAGTCAACCATTAAACAGAAAAAAAAATTTGAGAAAAGAAAAGAACTACTTTTAGTAGTTATGAGGATTAAAATACAAACATGATGGCATTTTAGAAAAAACTACTTGAAAACATACCAAAAGTGGTAGGTACTTTATATGTGGTATAGGTAAGATTTGCTGTATGAATATATAAAGTTATATACATTTATTTGTATATATATATATCTAATATATCATTTGTCTTTTTCACTATATAATTACAAATGGATAAGAGCTGGGTCAAACTCAATGACTTAACTTCGAAGGATTATGTTAATGGAGTTGAAAGTTTCATGAGATTTGCTTTAAAGAACAATGGGGGAAAAAGTAATATGCCTTGTCCTTGTGGAGAGTGCTTGAATAAGATTTTACATCCACCTTAATTGGTTAAATTGCATTTACTCACCAACGGGATGGATGTCAATTATTATGAATGGGTGAATCATGGTGAAAGCCTAAATTTATATGGAGATGACAGTGTTCATGGTTTTATTGATGAAACATTTGAGAAGAATGAGATGTTGGAAGATTTAGACGTTGGTATGCATAATTTTGCTGATAATGAAAATTTTGTGATTATAGTGATAATCTCAATGCTAATCATCTAAATGTTGCCCTACATGATGAAGTGAAAAATTTTCAAAGATTATTAAGAGATGCACAACGTAAGTTATACCCTAATTGCTCCAAATCATTGTTGTCTTTTCTAGTCAAACTGCTCCACTTAAAGGTTTCAAATCGAATGACTAATAGATGTAATGACATGATAATTGATTTGTTTAAGCAATACTTGCTAGAGGGTGATATTATTCCTCCTTCGTTTTATGAGGCAAGAAAGCTATTAAAGGGCATTGGGTTAGGGTATGAGCTTATCCATGCATGTACAAATGATTGCATCCTTTTTTGGAAGCTCAAATAGTTGCCTAGTTTGTGAGGAATCTAGATGGAAAGTAAATGGTAGCAAACAAAAGCAAATTCCTCATAAAATTTTGCGCTATTTTTCACTAAAACCAAGGCTACAATGATTGAATATGTCAAGGAAGACAACCTATGATATAAGGTGGCATACGGATGGAAAAGTTGAAGAGGCTAAAATAATGATCCATCCTTTAGATTCTGAAGCTTAGAAAGATCTTGATAAGTAATACCCTTGGTTTGTCGAAGATCCTGGAAATATACATCTTGATTTGATTGCTGATGGATTTAATCCTTTTGGTAACATGAATAATTCTTATAGCATATGGCCAGTCATTTTAATGGCATATAATTTACTATCTTGGCAATGTATGAAATAACCCTATTTGATAATGTCGGTTTTAATTCTTGGTCCTTGATCACCTGGAAAAGATATTGATGTATATCTTAGACCTTTGATAGATGAATTGAAAGAACTATAGGAGTTTGGAGAAGACAAGAGATGCAAAAATTGGAGAATATTTTTGTCTACATGCAGCAATTTTGTGGACAATAAATGATCTTCCTGCATATGGTGATATTTCTGGACGTCAAACAAAGGGATATTGTGCTTGTTTAAGATGTAGCTTAAATACTTCTTCGTAAAGACTAAGAAGCAAGATAGGTTATATTAGCCATAGACAATACTTGCCGCGTTATCACCTTTTTTTAAAAAGTTTTAAATTTAATGGTAAGACTGAGTTGCGGTCTAAGCCTATGGAGCTTTCTAATGATCAGATTTTAATCTAGATAAAGGAGATAGAACATGTTGCTCTTGGCAAGCATTCTAATGATAAAAAAATGGAAACATCTTTCCCACCAACTATGTTGGATCAAAATGAGTATATTCTTTAAGTTGCCATATTGGTCAAAACTCAAATTGTAGCATAATCTTGATGTAATGCATATTGAGAAAAAAATATGTGATAATCTGGTTGGGACTATACTAGACATTGATGGAAAATCAAAAGATACTGATAAAGCTCGATTGGACTTAGAGGATATGGGTATGAGATATGAATTACACTTAAAACCATTAGAAGGTGCCAAATCAAACAATGAAGGTAAGGTAAAATGTTTGAAGTATCATGTGCTTTATTCTCTATCCCAAAAGGAGAGAAAAGGGTTTTGTGAATTCTTGAAATCAATAAAAGTTTTGGATGGATATGCTGCCAATATCTCTAAATGTGTGAGTATCAAGGATAGTAAGATGATAAGGTTGAAAAGTCATGATTGCCATGTTTTATTGCAACATTTGCTTCCTGTAGGAATGCATGGTTACTTTTCTTGAGGTCATTACTGAGTTGGCAACTTTTCCTTGAGAGTTTGGATAAAACGATTCCTTTGATATTGTGATAGTTAAAAATGATATTTCCACCTACTTCCTTTGATGTTATGGTCCATCTAGTAGTTCATTTAGCACATGAGGCCAAGCTTTGTGGTTCTGTACATTATCGATGGATGTATCCTATAGAGAGATAAAACTTTATGTTTATTTAAAAATTTTTCTTGAAAAGTATCTTATGAGAAACTTAAAATGCTGAATTCATATCTTGTTTCTATCATGTCAATAGTGTATGTCTCTTCTTAATATTTTTTGTAATGTAAGTACAGGTACCTTAATAGTTTAAAGGGGCTAGTTTAAAATCGAGCTCATGCAGAAGGTTCAATAGCTAAAGTGTATACTGTAAAAGAATGTTTAACTTTTTGTCCCTTGCATCTTCGTGGAATTGAGACAAAATACAATAGAGATGAAAGAAATCAAGATGGTGAGGAAAATCTAAATGCAACACTATTTATGTTTAGGAGTAAAATTTGAACTTTTGGCAAAACAAATTTTGTTGAAATGACTGATCTAGAATATAACACATTACATTGGTTTGTTCTAAATAATTCTATGGAGATAGAATCATATTTGAGGTTGATGAGGTTGAAAGTTGTTTATAGTGAAAAGGGTAGTGTTTGGGATAAATTTGACCTAGGAAGTCGGGTAATCCAGATGATATTCTTTTCGATGTTTGAGATTTCCAACAACAACACCCGTTAAACTAATCGAGGTGCCCCTGACAAAGGCACTCTGATGCTTAAGTTAGTTTTGGTTGAGAGATAATAATTAAACAAAATATTGAGAGCTTATAGTATATTTGGCATTACCTGAAACATAGCTGGTTATAAGGTATTTATACCTTTCTCCTGGTATGTGATATGGCGAAGGTGCCCTTACCAGGTGTAATGAGCTTTAGTCCTTACTAAAGGGTTAATGGTCATTTCAAATCTTGATACTATTTCAGGTAGCACCATCTCCTATTTTCATTGTGCATAGTACCATGGATAGGCACCTCCCTATAAAAAGTGAAGGCAAAGTTGGTGGTAGCGACTTACCGGTTGTCATGCATTATTAATACGGAGGCATGCTATCTGTTAGAATAATAAATATATTGTGGATATGAGTCAGCATTAGAGTGAGCTACCTGATCGATAATAATCAAATAGTCAAAGCTAGTCAATCAGAGAGATGGTCGAATAAGCTAGATAGGTTGACGCTTCCCGTCGAACATGATCGATAACAGTATACTCGACCAGATGGTTGTTGTTGAGTGGCTTAATCCAAAATTGATGTTGGGCTCTATGCGTTAAGTGGGCCTGTTTGGCTATCCCATATCATGAGTCCCCCTCACTCGTAGTCCTAATTGAGCTTGTCGACGAGCAGGAGCAGGGGGTATTTAGGCAGTTATGACCATTATTCACATTCAATTGGGGTTTTGCCAACTCAACTGGGATTTTTGAATCCTCAACTAGGGTTTATGGTGGTTCTGCTATATTTAATGCACTAGTTACTTCACAAAATACGAAGCATATGGAGGCAAGGTGTAATTATAACTGACGATTGGGTTCCCATGCTCAAATACCTACAAATAAGTGGGATATAGGTCTTTATTTATACTTTTGCTGAAATAGTATCTGGTTGAGTTCCTGTTTGTGAAGTTCTCCAAATCTCTTGTTGTGCTTAGAGTTTGTAGGATACTTTTTGTAAGTTGTTCTACCCATTTAATCTTTTTCTTCATTCTCTTTCGCGACAATAACTAGCACTTTAGATAGTGAGGACACTTGGTCCGAGAATGTAGCATCTTAAGGGGAAACTAGAGAGAAGAGTGTATCTTGAATAGCTCAAGATAGTAGTTCAGATAGTTCATCTAGTGATAGCTCGAGTTTGAGCAGCTCGAGCACAGAAAGGGCTGTCTTTGGGGATGAAGCTAGCCTGAGTGATTGTTCAACATCTTGGGGTTGATTATTTACACCCAACCACTATACAGAAATAACCTCCAAAATATCACCCTTCAACTTGGTGTGAATTAGGGAGGTGTATCATATCTCTGAGGAGTATAGATTGCTGGCGCTGGGGACTCGAGGTAGAATACATCAACCTCTTAGGGGGTGTATAATAGTATTTGACGAAGGGTTGAGATGCAACCTTAGAATTCCCCTTGCCCAAGCGATAGTCTACCTTCTGATGGGTCTAGAAGTTTGCATAACTCAATTGCTCCCTAACTATTTTTCCACTCTTTATAGTTTTGTAGTGCTAATACATTTGTATAATCAACCTACCTCATTCGCCAACTTTTCAAATTTATACTACTTAACCATGTTGCGGAAGTAGGGTAGTACCAAGGAATTTGGTTTTTAATACTTGAATGCTTGATCCCAATGAAAATTCTTAGTATTCCTTGCTTCTTCATATGGCCCAGAGTGAAAAAAATATTTTTTCTGTGTTTGGGGGCCAAGGGATTTTGCCATTTTGAGGGGTTGGTGGAGGGGGGTCTATAGAGATACCGAGGAACTAAACACCTAGTTGGCCTAATACCTTTGTCAGGGATTTGGTTGAATTTGGGCACATAGAGGCCTCAATGTTGATTGAAGAAAGGTGTCTGGTGTCAGCTGGCTTATTGTCAACCCAACTTGATCTATTTATGGGCGATCGATTAGGTAGAAATTTTTATTGATCATTTTAATTATGATTATTATTCTTTCTACTCAACTCTAATACTTGTTTATCTTGTTTATGTCTACAAATCGAGAAGAGATAATGGCTAGGAGAAGAATCAAAGCTCAAGCCAAGGCTTTAAGAAATAAGAAATGCTATCGAGCTGCTACCACTAGACAAGAAAGAACTGCCATTGAGCCAGCTAATTCGACACGATCAACCTCGGCTCCTATACCCCCACAAATTGAACCCAAGCCACAATCAGTTCATTAGGAGGAGCCTATACAAAATAGCCCCATGGGTCAGGGAAAAAGATAGATTGCCGAATAAAGAGGCTCGACATTGAAGAAGGCCGCAAGTGACAGAGGAAAATAAAAAGCGGTGATAAGCTATGACCTATTCAAAAACCCTGGCAATGGAGTATTATTTCAACTCCCTCGACTGTCTTCACCCCATTTCACAATCAACTCGACCTAAGAAATAACTGATTCGACCTCTATTCTCTAGGGAGGAATGATCAGCGGTAATGCCCTAACGTGGTTGACCTTAGGGCTTTTCTTACCCAACCAGCGAAAATTAATGGGCTTTTGTTAGGTCGGGTTCTCTGGGTATTAGCCTACTACTATAATACAGTAAGCACAAGATTGATAATTTCTCATCAAATTCCTTTTTCATTATAGTATTATGGATTAACATTTTTATGCTATAGGTGGGGCAAATGGGTTACAATATCTTTCACCGATCGAAGCTAGCCTTGGCAGATAAGGAAGAGTTACAAGGCGAAAGGGATATGGAAACCCTCAAGGTGCAGCTCAAGTCCTCCCAACTTTAAGTTGAGCAACTAAATAAAAAAGTGGCTGAGCTCTAAGAACTGCTGGACTCTAAAGATTAGCAGTTGGTTCAAGCAATCAAGGAGCGGAGTTGAATGGACTCAATAATAAAGAAGGCTCACATGGACTTACAAGTAAGCTTTTCTTCTGGTTAGGCACAAGGTTGTGCAGTGGCTACCTTGGAGGTGAGAGAGGCCTTCAACCGACATCTCTTTATGATGTAGCACAAGGTAGTTGAACAGTTTATCTTGAACCTCACCTTTCAGGATGCGAGCGTGATCATATCACTTGACGATGCCCACAAGGCATTCCACAGGGCTATGAAACAGCTCGAGTGCTAGGGCTATGCTTTCTAGCCTGACGATAAGAGCAAGATAAGCCCTACGCTGAATGATAATCTACAGCCTTATCCCAACCCTAAGAAAGGCAGAATTGACCAAGCTTCGAAAAAGAAAACTGCAACCCATACGCTTGTTGAGCCTCTAACTGAAGCTTAAAAGAAGAAGGCTGAGGTCAATGCGAGGTTAGAGCAACTGGTTGATGAATTCATATTTGTAGAAGACCTTGTGGTCTAGCTTAAAGAGGAACATGTTAATATGGTGCAGTACGTGCTGCGTTCGACCAACTTCATAAGTGATATCGTTGGGCCTTCTTAACTAACTTGAGCCATTTCACCACTTTCCTATGCATTGCCGAAGCTCGACTCAAAATGGCTTGAGGGCAATCAGGTAGGGTCCAACCAGAGCTAAATTGGCTTTTTTTTCTTTTTCATTTTTTTTCTTGTAATTTTGATCAACTTCTCAATGAATAAATAATGTTTTTTTATTTCAATCTTGCTACATTAAATATATCTCTTGAATATTATCAAATGCAACTTGATTATTGTCATAATGTGTGGAATAACTGATAAAACATTTGGTTATCACCATCATTATTAAGAAAATCTAACAACATTGTTGTCAATTTTGTTTAATGTTGACTGACGTGTAGTAATTTGTTTGCAAGACTACATTGTCAATTCTTATTATTGTATGGTTAAATAATTGATCGATTACTTGGTTAAATATTGGATTTAGGTGGAAAAGCCTATGGTTTGTAGCTTGTAGCTATTTAGAGTCGACAACATGGTCAATTTAAATTTTGGAAAACTAATCAAATGGTGTAAAGCTATTTCTTTATCAACTATAGGGTCGACGTGAGTCTAGTTAGCATGATGCTCTTTGCCCATTGACTATGGGGTTAATCGGGAACATGTGTGGCAACATGGAGCTACTTGAGAGGTAGCAAGGGGCTGCTTATTCATCGACTACGGGGTCAACGAAGAAATGGTTGGTAGCATGAAGTCACTTGAGTGGTAGCGAGGGGCAACTTATTCGTCAACTATGAGGTCAACTAGAAACTTGTTAGCAGCATGAAGCCACTTAAGTGGTAGTGAGAGGCTGCTTATTCATCGACTATGGGGTCGATAGGTACTTATTAGTAGTATGAAGTTGCTTGAGTGGTAGCGAGGGGTTGCTTATTTGTTGACTATGGGGTCGACTAGAAACTTGATGCTTGCTGAGTACAATTATAACAATGCCTGCAAATGAAGTGGTATTGTTGGAAGTTTATTCAAGCTGAAGAACATAAGGATAAATACAATTGTAATTTTAAATGTAAAATTTTCTTAGGTTGATGGCGTTCTATGGGCAAGGGAGTTTTTCTCTTTCCATATCGGCTAATCTGTAGGCATTGTGTTTCAATACTTTAATAATAGTGTATGGTTCTTCCTATTTTGGTTCAAGATTGCCAATATTCTTGTAGACTTACATCTTCTTGAGAATGAGGTTTCTGACTTTAAATTGGCGCAACTTGACCCCTTTGTTATAGTTCTCAGCCATTTTGACCTGTAGTGGTGTATAGTATTGTAAGCTTCTTGCCGACACTCAACGATTATTTCAAGGTCGAGTTTTCTCTTTGATATGTTCCCTGGTGGATGGAAGTGAATGATCCAAGTCATGTGTTGAATTAGCTCTAAGGGGATGACTACTACTTTAGACCTATAAATGAGACTGTAAAGGCTATGACCTGTGGCTATTTGAAAAACTATTCTGTATACCCATAACACCCCGAAGAGGTCATCGGCCCAATTTGAGCCAATGTCCTGTATCTTGGCTTTTAGATGGTTAAGGATCACTCTATTGGTTACCTCCATCGGGCCATTTGATTGAGGATTGCCCACTGAAGTAAAGTGTTGTGTGATCTCCAAAGCTTCGCACCAACCTCTTGTGTTCTTGCTTTGGAATTGAGTGTCATTATTTGAAATAAAGACCTTGGGTAGACCAAAATAGTAGATGATGTTTTTTCATACGAAACTCTTATAGTCGTATTCATTATCTCAGGAATAGCTTCAGCCTCGACCCATTTAGTAAAGTACTTGACCACTACTATTATGAATTTTTACTGTCCCGTTGATCTTGGCAATGAGCCCAAAATATCAATGTCTTACTAGTCAAAAGGCTAAGAAATTTGGACATTGATCAATGGCATTGCGGGCTGGTGTGGCAAATTTGAATAGACTTGGCATAATGTACATTTTCTTGCAAAATCTATCGAGTCTTTCAATAATGTTGGCCAAAAGTATCTGTACCTAATTATTTCGTGGGCTAAGGATCTTCCTTCAGAATGGTTGCCACACATACTTGCATGAATGTTCTGTAATACCTTTAGGGCCTGATTCAGATCCGAGCACCTCAAGGGGGATCCAAAAATTGACCTCTTGTACAACTGACAATGCTCATTGAGTACAAATTTGACAGCTTGACCTCGAAGGCATCGAGCCTAATTCTTATCTTCGAGGATGGTGTTGTGGCTTAAATAGAGTTTGATGGGGTCCTACCAAGAAAGTGTAGTCTTCTCAATGCTTGTTATTAAATTTTCCTCATGAGGTTCAATTGATGGCCTATTAGTGACCAAAAATGTGATTTTTCTATCCCTCATGCCCCTAGTCAAACTGGAAATTTCTACAGAGCATCCGCCTACTCGTTCTCAGATTGAGGTACCTAATTGAGGGTGAACTTTTTGAATAACTATTGGAGCTTTTACACCTTAGCTAGGTACCGGCTCATCGTCGAGTCGTTGGCCTCAAAATTTCCATCAACCTATTTAGCTACTAACTGAAAGTTTGTAATGATGACCAGGTGCTTGACACCCTAATCGAGCATTATTCTCATTCCTACAAGAAAGGCCTTGTACTTTGCCTCATTATTCATGAATGTATAGTACAGTTTTATTGTAAAATAGTATTCCTCTATAGCTAGGGAGCAGAGAGCCACTCATACTTTTCCTCCAGATGTGGTTGATGACTCGTCCATATGCAAAGTCCAAACAAGAGGGGCTTCGCAATTCCTCTTGGGCAACTTAACTCACTTAGCAATGAAATCAGCTAGAACCTGTATTCTGATAGCTGTTCTTACCTAGAAAGTGATGCCAAACTCTCCTAGTTTGATGGCCTATTTAGTTAGTCTTCTAGATGTGTCCAACTTTGAAAACATTTGCTTCAACGATTGGTTGGTCAGAACTATGATAGAATGAGACTAGAAGTATGATCACAACTTTCAAGCTGCAGTTACCAGTACCAAGGAAAATTTCTTGATCTCCAAGTAATTGTGCTTCGATCTTTGGAGTGACTTACTATAATAGTAGACCGACGATGGTTGTCATCTTGTGTCGAGACCAAGACTAAGATGATCGATGTTTTAGAGACCACCAAATATATTTGAAGCACTTCTCCCAGTTTAGGTTTTGCAAGCATGGGAGTGAGGCCAAGTATTGCTTCAACTCAACCAACACTCGATCATATTGTTCACTTAATTGGAAACCCAACTTTTTGGCAATTCTAAGAATTTTAAAAAAGGGTAAACTCTTGTCGGCCAATCTTGTAATGAACCTTCCCGAGGCTATAATCCTCCTGACCAATCTCTAAACAACTCTGACTATTTTCGAAGGGGTAATGTTGAAAACAGCCTAAATTTTTTATGGGTTTGCCTCAATACCTCATTGACTAACCATCTAGCCCAAAAATTTAACTCCACAGACCTGAAATGTACATTTATTTGGGTTTAGATTTAGACTAAATGCTCTCAGGATTGCAAAAGTATGACTGAGGTCAAGCAAGTGATCTTGGGCCTTTTCTATTTTGCGATTATTTCATCGACATACATCTCTATCGACTTTCCAATTTCATCTTTAAACATAAAGTTGACCAACCTTTGGTAAGTTTCCTTAGTGTCTTTCACTCCAAAAGGCATGACCAAAAAATAGTATAGCCCATTAGGAACAACAAAGGAAGCTTTATCCCTATCTTTGGGAGCCATGAAAATCTAATGATATCCTTGAAATGCATCCATCATGCTCAATAACTCATAACCAATAGTTGAATCAACTAATAAATCTATTCGAGGTAGGGGGTAAGGATCTTTAGGGCATGCTTTATTTAAATTCATGAATCATTTCACATTTGCTATTATCTCTCATTCTTGACCTTATCCTCAATCATTACAGTAGTACAACATTATAAAGCCAACAGGAATATTAAATTTCTACAATATAACCTGCATCTGGGAGTTTCCTAACCTTATCCTCGATGATCTGCATCCACTCGGCATTAAATGTCCTCATTTTCTGTCCAATCGATTTGTATAAGAGGTTGATATTAAAGCGGTGCATGATGACATTAAGCTTGATTTGCTGGAGGTTGGATGCTCTCTATGCAAAGATGTCAATATTCTTTCTCAGGAAATTGACCTTAAGATACCCTAGATGAGAGCCCATGTCAATTCCAATATGGATCGTCTTGTTGGGGTTTTCCTATTCCAGCTTGATGGTCTTAATTCCCCGTCGGGCTCCACCGTAGTATCTTTCAACTTTCTCTTCTTGCTGGCTTAGGTCTCTTCAAGTTCTGCTATAGGGGCATCCCCTGAGGTCTTTAATTATGGTTGAGTCTTCTGCTTGCTTGACTTGATCAAGATATCGTAACACCTCTAGGCCTCCTTCATGTTGCACAAACGTTTCCTTGTGCCCACTGAGTCAAAAATTTAATTTTCATGTGGTAGGTTGACACAATGACATGGTAGTCATTGAAAGCTAATTGACCTATTATGACGTTGTAAACAAATGAGGCATCAACCACCAAATAGTTTACCATCAAAGTTCTCCTTTGAGGAGCCTTTCCAAATGATGTTGATAGGTTGATGGATCCTTCCAAAATAATTTTCAGCCCTTAAATCTGACCAACAGGGTTTGCACATGTTCAAATTGCAGCTGGCCCATATTCATTCTTTTCAAGGTGGAAAGGAAAATGATGTTGGCCAACCTACCATTATCAACCAAGACCTTGCACACTTTAAAGTTGACAATCTCAATAGAGACGACCATGGGATAGTCTGTTTTATAGTCGATATTCCTACCCTCGAGGTAGGCCAAGTTGCTGTCAGTGAATGAGATAGGCTCTACACTCATCGATAAGTGGAATGTTGTTTCGATAGGTGAGGTTTTAGTCAACTCAAGCCTCTTCTAGGTTTGCCTTCGAGTGGACTTTATGTCCCCCTCAGTGAGACCTCCTGCAATCATCTTAATCACTCCTGAAATGGGCGGGTGATCCTTATGGGCAGATTTTTTTCCTTTATCTTCTTTTTTTCTAGGGCTAATCGAGCTTTCTCTATGGAGAATTTGATCAATTTTACCCTCTTCAACCTGAGTGTCCATGGCTATATATTTCTTGAGGTAGCCTTACCTGATCAGCCTCTCAATCTTATCTTAGAGGTTGAAGCACTCATTTGTGTTATGCCTCTTCTATTTGTGAAAGTAGCAATATTTTTTAGATTTTTTCATTGCCTTTATCTTCATTAGTTTCCTCAATTTTTTGAGAAGGTTACCGTGTTAGATAGCATACAGGACCTCTCTCCTTGGGTATTCAGGGATGTATAGTCATGGAAATATTTTTTGAGAGATCTATCTCTTTCTTTGTGCTTTTGGTTGTCTGTTTCTTTCTTCTTCTTTTCGACCTCCGAGGATCTGAACTTGAGATTGTTCATATTTTCCTAGGTCATGTATCTTTCAACTAGGTCGAATAGCTCCTCTATCGATTGGGGATGTTCAGATACCAACACATTATCGTATTCTTTGTGCCTAAGCCCCAAGAATAGTACATCAATCAGGAACACGATCTTGGGGTTATCTATCTTGAGGACTTCTGTGTTGAACTTGGTAAAGAAGTTATGGAGAGACTCCTCCTCAATTTGTTTAACAGTATGGAGATGGTGTTGGAGAGTTTTGCCTTTCTCCTACTGGAGAACTAGTGCAGAAACTTATCGCACAGCTGATCATAAGAGTATATTAACTAAGGCTCGAGCTTCACAAACCAGTCAAACACAATGCCTTGGAAAGTGGTCACCAACATCTTGGCATAGATATATTTATTGTGTCCGTGTAGCTATATCATATGCTCGAACTGCATTAGGTGCTCTTAAGGTCCGTCAAGCTATCATATCTTGGCAGACCAATTGGGACCTTTACATTAATAGTGATGTGCTCGTTGATAATCTCTTGAATGAATAGGGATCCTCTTTCTCGATGAGACCTCTGAGGGCCCTCTAAATTAGGTGCTCTTTTGGTATTTCTCTTCGAGATCTTGTTGAGGTGTCTATTTAGTTATTAGACTTGATGGGATACTTTTTTCCACTCCTCTCGATCAGCCAGAGTGGCATTCCGATCGAGACATGGCCTCATGCACTCAGCCCTATTGCACTATTGGGCTTAAATAGGTGGGGTTACAAGGTTCGCAAATTCTTCCATATCTTCGTAGTAGTCATGCCTAGAATGTTCGACCCTATCGTGCTGCAGGGCTCGATTAGGTTAAACATGATCAACTGAGCTAGCAATCATTTCCCACAACTTTGGTCACCTTCTTTCCTCCTGGGGGCATCGATTGGCTTCACATCGGATGGGCAGCCGCCTAGATTCTTGGTGACCTCAGCTGTCCTTGGGAGACTTATCTTTTGGGGGAGACAGTTATAGGGTGGTACTGCTAGCAAAGGGTGGCACAGTGGTGTGCCTATTTAATGCAGAGAATAATTGGACTAAAATTTGAGCAGAGATTTGCTAGCTTATCAACTGCATCAACTGGAGCATAGTTAATGTCACCGCTTACTCCCAGGGGTTGCTAGGGCATAGAATATGTGCACCTTACTAGGGTGGAGGAGGAGGTGATGATGTAGACCTCCTATTCTCCTCCCTTCCTGATGTAGCTCTACGTGTGTTTTCCATTCTTTCATTGCAACATTAAGGTTTTCCCCAAATGGCGCCAAAAATAATAAAGTTGAAAGTCGTTTATAGAAAGGGTAGTGTTTTGGGTAAATTCAACCTGAGAGGTCGAGTAATCCAGATGATATTCTTCTCAGGGCCTAAGATTTGAAACAGCAACATATTTTAAACTAGCTGAGGTGCTCCCAATGAATGTGCTCCAATACTCTAGTTAATTCTGGTCGAGAGATGATAATCGAACAGAATATTGAGAGCTTATAGTGTATTTCGCATTACCTAGAGCGTGACTAGCTATGAGGTATTTATAGTTTTCTTTTGGTGTGTGATATGGTGAAGGTGCCCTTATCAAGTGCAATGAGCTTTAGTCCTTGTTAGGGGGTTAACGATCATTTCAAATCTTAATACTATTTCAGGTGGCACCATCTCTTATTTTTTAGGGTGCACAGTACTATTGATAAGCACCTCCCTATCAAAGGTGGTGGCAAAGTTGGTGGCAGTAACTGTACTGACTATCACACGCTGTCAATGCGGAAATATACTACCTGTTAGAACAATAAATGCGGTGTGGATATGAATCAACACTAAATTGAGCCACCTAATCAATAACGGTCAAATAGATGGGGCTAATCAATCAGAGAGATGGTCGAATAGGCTAGATGGGTTGATGCCTCCCATAAAATGTGGTTGGTAGTAGTATACTCGACCAGATGGTTGTTATTAAGTGGCTTAGCCCAGAACTAATGTTGGGCCCTGCGCGTTAAATGGGCCTGTTAGGCTATCCCATATAATAGGTAATCAGAGTTTTTATTTATCATTATGAACTCATATTTAACATTACATTATTAATTTATATTATTATTGTTGTCTAGAGAGCACGAAGAAATACTTATGCAGGAAAATCTTATCTAATGGGAGGCAAAGCAAAAAAAAGAGTTTTCTTTATGGTTTGATAATTAAGTATGATCCTAAAATTACATTTAATTTTGGTTCATTGAAAGCTAACTTTTTACTTTATATAAGTGTTAACTCACATTATTTTGTTAATATTAGATTAAAGAGCTTTGACACCTAAAATCCCCACATGCTACTGATGAACTTCTTGCATTGGCATCTAGTCTAGATTATTGTATTAGTAAATGTAGTGGTTGCATAGTAGAAGGAGTAAAGTATCTAGCTACCAAAAGAGATAGTCGATGAATGACACAAAATAGTGGAGTTTGCACGAACTCTATACATAAGGGAAAAATGATCAAGTTTTATGGAGTCTTAGAAGATATAATTAAGTTGAGGTATGCTTATGGCTTTCCATGTGTATTATTTAGTTGCAAATAGTTTGATTTAGATCAACATAAACCACAAAAGATAGATAGTGATTTTACTAGCATAAATATGGGCAAGTCTTGGTATGAAAGAGAATCTTATGTGTTAGCAACTCAAGTAAATCAAGTATTCTATGTTAATGATACAAAACTAGGAGGGAGTTGGAAAGTGGTTCAAAGTGCACAACATAGACATCTATTTGACCCATGTGCTCTTTAGTTTACTGGTTTAAGTGAACCCAATGTGAGTGATGTATATCAACAAGAAAATTGTTCTCACCTTCAAGTTCAAGATAGTGCTCAAGAGGTCAGATCAGTAGTTCGCACCGATGAAGCTTCGTTAGAGATTGAAATTGCTGAAAAGAAAATCCACACACGTCAACAATGACAAAGATGGTGTTGAACATGGAGAGAAAGAAGAAGACGACTCCTTCGCTGAATATTGGAACAATGATGATAAAGTGGTATCTCAAGCTTATGTGGGTAGTGACTTGGAATAATGAGTAAACATAGGTATGAATAATTGCTCCCCCCCTTTATCTTAATTAGTCATTTGTGTTTTAATAGTTTTCGGGTCTTACATTTACCTTGGTCCATTCTAGTTCGGTCTCACTTTAACTATATCCTTGTTTTTCTTTCATTTTCTTTTGTGTAACCTTGCCTTAATTTTTTATGTTATTCAGGTGCTGAACATTTTACATAGAAAGAAAAAGTACTACCACTTTGGTAGCTTGTAGGACCTTAGCTAGAGAGCTCACTAAACATTGGCTGGGTTTTGCTTCTGGAGTAATGTATTTGCTGAAAACTCTACTGGGCCTTAGAGCCTTTTGTTCTATCTGCCTGTGCCTAGCTGTTTTAGTTGCTCAGAATTTTTCAATTTTAGCCCTATTTTGTTCTTAGTCGCTCATCACAATCTTGCTACTAGAGTGCATCACTTTTTTGGCTGCATCTTAGGTCATTCTCTTCTAGTACGGGTTGTCTATTACTCAGCGTAAAAGTTGGCTGAACTGGAGAATTTGTCCAATTTTTTAGCAGAGCAGATTATAGCTTGATGCTATTGTGTTCTATTAATTACTATTGATTGCTGTGGATTAATGCCATTTTGTTTTTTTTGCTGGTCTTGGTCGATTTTAGGTGTTGTTTAGAAACTACTTCTGATGTGGCAATATGGACTACAATTTAAATGGTGGTTGCAGGCCTTCTATTTTGTGGTTGGTTATTTTGGAGATCATTAGAACTTGTTGCTATTGGTGGTTGGATTCTGTTTAGTAGTCAAATTTCAATGAATGGGAAGAGACTTTGTTTTTGGTCTCTTTTAGTCCAAACCTATGCTAAATATTGTAGGTTTAATATGTATAGATTTTACTGACATAGCTTCAGGGTGGATGCACAGATTGTGGGAGCTGCTGTCTTATTTTGATTTGCCAAAAATATCTACTGTAGTTAGATTTCTCTTTAATTTGGTACGAAATGTTGCAAGGTGGATTGGAATCATATTGAAATCCTTGCTGAAAGGTTGCCAGGAGGATCAGTTGGTACTTAATCTATTGGGATGGAGTTTGATGCATTTTCTTTTTGTGTTCTGACGGCGTTAGTAAATTATGACACCAAGTGGATTCGTTACCTGTTGTGCTGAAATGTTGTAATTGGAGGTAAAGGGGACTCGAACACTGCGATCGGTGAGGCGGTTGTTTCTGGTATTTAACATAGGAGTGAAATCAACCTTGTTTTAATTGGGATCAAGTCCACAATATTTGCTTATTATTAGAAAATTAAACATTGCCAATCAATTCAAATTGTTGTTGCAAGAACTAGTTGGCTACTATTATGTATATATAACAACCAATACAATTTTTTTTGTAAATCATTTTTTCGTCTCTAATATATACACATTAGTAACCAATAGCTAATTTTTGGTTGTTGAATCATATAAAATGCAATAAGAATTGCCATAATATAAAATTATATCAATCAATTATTTCATTGTTAATATATACTCTTCAGCAATAAAAGCTTTATCGTCGCTATGTGGTCACTAAAACATTTAAATAAAATAACTGCTGCAACCATTTAAAAATTATTACAACGAGTAATTTGATTGTTAAAAGGCAATCTATTAACAACCACATTACTAGAATTAATTATTTCATTACTAAAAGATATTTTTTAGCAATAAAAGCTTTATCATCGCAATGTGGTTGCTAAAATAGGATAATTATTGCGGCCATTTAAAAATTATTATGACCAATAATTTGATTGCTAAAAGGCAATCTATTAACAACCAAATTACTACAATCAATTATTATGTTACTAAAACATGTTCTTCAACAATAAAAGCTTTATCAACACAATGTGGTCGCTAAAACATGACAATTATTGTAGCCATTGAAACATTATTACGATCAATAATTTGATTGCTAAAAGGCAATCTATTAACAACCAAATTACTATAATTAATTAATTCATTACTAAAAGCTATTTTTCAGCAATAAAAGCTTTATCGTCACAATGTGGTTGCTAAAATAGGACAATTATTATGACCATTTAAAAATTATTATGACCAATAATTTGATTACTGAAAGGCAATCTATTAACAATCAAATTACTACAATCAATTACTTTGTTACTATAAGATATTTTTCAGCAATAAAAGCTTTATTGTCACATTGTGGTCTCTAAAATAGGACAAATTGCAGCCATTTAAAAATTATTACGATCAATAATTTGATTGCTAAGAAGGCAATTTATTACCAACCAATTTATAGCAATCAATTATTTCATTTCTAAAAGATATTCTTCGGCAACTAAAATTTTGTTGTCGCAATGTGGTCACTAAAACATATTAAATAAGACAACTATTTGTAGCCATTTAAAAATTATTACAACCAATAATTTAGTTGCTAAAATGCAATCTATTATCAACCAAAATGATGCGGTTGCTACATATGCAATTATAGCAACCATATTAATGTTACAACAACCACAACTTTCCAAATTAGCAACTAAAAAATTTGTTGTTAATTGTTTCGTTTTTAGTGATCAATTTTGAATGGCCGCTAAACATATATCTTTAGTGTCCAAATTAATAATTTGTCACTAGGCACTTTTAGTGGCTACTTTGTTTTGACCACTTGTGACCAATCTTATTTTGGTTGCTATAGGTTTTAGCAATCATTTTTTCACTTTTAGCAACTACTAAGAATGGTTGTTGAAACCAATTTTTCTTGTTTTACAACAATTCTATATTCTTCTTTTTAACTTAAAAACTAATTCATAGATCAAACACTATATTGGATTAAACAAATTTTAACCAAAATTATCATCATCATCAACATCATCAACATCATCTACACTATTAACAATTCACCAACATTTTTTGTATGTTTTCAAGTGATGTGCCTAAAATACCCTTATCTTTACATTTTAGTTCTCAAAATACACCCAACCATTAATATGTTATTGTAACTTCTATTTTTTGTTTACATAAAAATATAAGTAAATATATTAAAATTATTAAAAATAAGTATTATATAGAAAATAAATAAATATTTACACTACCAAAAAAGAAAAAAAAAGATAAGTTAGTGACAAAATAATAAGTGATAGTTCAAAAGTTGTTTCTAATTATATATATTAGGTGGAGAAAATAAATATTTTATCACCTTAATATTGTCTACAAACTAAATAGTGACAATAATAGTGTTTAAATTATCGCAATTGATAATTAGTAACATCCCTATAGTGATAACTTAGTAACAATGGAAATTTTGACACCAATTATATTGACAATTTTTATTGTCAGTATAGAGGTATCAGTAATTGTTAATGGTAACAATTTAAAATATTAGTTTTTGTTACTAATAAGACATTGTGGCAAAACAAAAATCACTGTCACCTAAAATATATCACTAGTGACAAAATAAAAGCTATTATCACTCAATACGTATTATCAGTGATAATTTTTACATTGCCATTTATTATTTTCTCACTAATATAATATTTTTTTTAGTGTTATTTATTTTATCTATATAACACACGCAAAAAGTGTGGCAAAATGGCTAGTTGGTGTTATTGTTGTTATTATCATTATTATTTCTACAACTATTGGTGCTACAACTACTATTGATATTATTTTGTGGTTATTCTATTTTTCTTTGTTTCACATGCGTTTACTCCTATAAACTCAAGGCACCTTACACTTTTAGGTATAATCTATTGCTCTCATATAACTTTTTCATGCCCATTTTCTGCCTCCAACACATTTAGTCAAAAATAGGCCATAAAATACCTCGATTATAATTTTACACAATATTATGTTAGATTCTAAAAATAAGTTATTCATTATAATGTTTAGTATATATTTATGAAGTGAAGGCATTAAATAAATTAAAAGTGGTAATATTTTTAATTGTTGAAGAACTGCCGAATTTGACTCCTCTAGTTCTTGTTTCATTAACATAACATGAATTCTTATCTTTAGAATTGTTTCAATGATGAGTGATTACAATTGCTAGAATATTAAAGAAGCATCACATATTATTACCTTCAATATCGTATCATAGTAGTATAGATGGGAACATAATGTATTGGATGTAAGTAGCTAGTTTGTAACCAACTATTGGTATAAATATTTGATCTAAACTACTGGTACGAATGTATATGAATTGTGTACCTTATTGTGTGTTAATATTTTTAACAAATATATGTAGTGAAAATATGTCATAAAATACATTGACTAAAATTAACACAATATGGTATTAAATGCATAAACCAAGTATTCATTTACAATAGATTAGTGCTTTTTTCTTAAAAAGAGAGAGTACAAATAGATGCAATGTGGTATTATTTTTTACTGCTGAAAATGCATTGAATTTGATTTTTTTAGTTCATATTTGACCGTCATAACATGAATTCCTTGTTTTGGGATAATTTTCTTGGTGAACAGTAACATTTTCCATAGCACTAAAATAGCATCATGTATTATTGCCTTCAATTTTATATTATATTAGGTAAGTAAGAACATATCTCATTGGATGTAAGTAATTTGTTAATAATGATTAGTACATATATTTAATCTAAGTGTTAGTACTAAATTCATGAATCATGTGTTTTAGTGTGCATGTTAATTGTTTTTACCTATGTATTGAGCCAAAATAGGCCACAAAACCCTACCTTTTTTAATAGTGCATCTACAAAATTCTAATGAAGACTAACAACAAGATTTAATTATTGGAAGGTGTTAAGTCCCTATTAGTATTAATTTTAATATCATATTTAGGACTTAACAAATAATTTTCTTGTTTAAAAAGTATAATTCCCTTGCCAAATGATGAAAATTTGGAATTGAGGGAATAAAAGTGGAGATATTACAAAAAAGGGACAAATTGACACAAGTTGGCGGGAATGCTAATTGGGTGACACCTCATAATCTACTCAAAGATGGATAGAAAAGTCTTGATTAATTTGAGTTTATTCTAATTAGAAGACTCTTTTAATCAGCTATAAATAGACCTTTCAAATAAGTAGTTCAAAAAATCGATTTGGATTTTCTATTTTGGAGATTAGAAGTTTTACGAGAATCTAGGACTCGGAGGAGGATAAAGTGGACATTAGATTCATCTAGGAATAGAGTTGCCTCTTCTCTCTTTGATTTTCTTTTTAACTCTAGATTTGAGACAATGTTTCGTTTTATTCATATTTTTTTTGATGACTCAATCAAGAACTAATTAATTCGTTATAGGATTATGAAGCATTATTTTGAATAAATTAATGCATGATTTTCTTCCATTAAATTAGTAGTGTTTTAAGTAATTTATCCTATTGTGTGCTTTTTCTATTTGATTGTCTCATAAACAATCAAGTGTATCTTTAAACCCTAGAGGAGTCTTGGAAAAGAAAATCTAAGGATTGGTTGACAATAGAACAGCATAGGATTAATTGTTCAAATTAATAAATTAATTAATTTGCGAGTAAGATAGGGATATACCTATATGCCCTAAGTAGTTAGTTGAGTAGTACCACCCTATCCATTTAATTAATTCACATAGGAATATATTGAATTGAATAAATTAGAGATTCGATTATGGATAATTCAGAAAAACCATGTAATTGCATAAGACTCAAGACAAATAACTTGTTATTAATTTTATAGGGCGAAAATTATGAAATCAACTAATTTGATTGATGAAATTATAAGTCTAGGCTTCTATATACTAGTAGAAATCTCAATCAGTATACTTTTTTTTTTCATTAGTTTATTTTCAATTCCAACATAATTTATTTATTTTTGAATAAAAGAAGTGTGCGCTAAATTAGTAATTAGTAGCAAATAGTTTAGTTTCTCATGGGATCGATACATTTCTCATTACTTTATTAATTGTTGTATTACGTGCACTTGCGAGGTTGTTTACATTATTTTCTTTGCACACCAACAAGTTTTTTGGCACCGTTGCAATTATTAAAGCTTATTCTTTCTTTGTTTTATTTTATTTTCTTTTATTTTTATTTCAAGGATCCTTGCAATTATAAACAGGATAGAGCTAAAATTAGTGTTGTTTGATCCAAAGATTGAGAGAATTTTTCAGATATGTAGATGATGACTTCAATAATCAAATGAGGATACTATAAAAATGGTAGAGAAAGATGGATACTTTGGGGCTATGATATCCTGCAGATTCAAGGCTTTCACATAGGAATCGCCAAACTAGCTATTCCCACAAATAATTTTGAGATCAAGCCAGCCATAGTTTAGATAATACAAAATTTAGTACAATTTGGGGGTTCTCTAATAGAAGATTCGAATGCACATTTGGCTACTTATTTGGAGATTTGTGACACCTTCAAATATAATGGAATTTCTAATAATGCAATTTGATTGAGATTGTTCTCATTCTCACTAAAGGACAGAGCAAAGAATTGGTGGGCATCCTTACCATCAAGGTCTATTACCACTTGGGGGGATTTAGCGCAGAGATTTTTAGTTAAGTTTTTCCTATCAACACGAATAGTCAAGTTGAGAAATCAGATTACTTTATTTGTCTAACTCAATTTGGAAATTCAAGTTGGGTTTAAGGAGATGCTCAAAAATGCTCTCTTCATGGATTGATAAAGTAGCTTCAAGTGCAGATGTTCTACAATGGATTATCCACACAAACCAAAGGAATAATTGATACTACTATAGGAGATACACTTATGCTAAAGAACATCGGGTATATATTTGAGTTATTTGAAGAGATGACAACAAATAGTTATCAGTGGTAAACTGAGAGATTAACTAAGGCAAAGAAAGGTGCATGAATTTATGAAGAAAATACTACTACATTTTTTACTGCACAATTAAAAGCTTTAACAAAGAAGGTGGACATCCTTGCAAGTATTATAACCCAGTCAGTGCAAAAAGTTCAAGTAGAGAGGAATCCATTTATTACTTGTGAAATTTGTGAAGAAGTGCATTCGAGTGATCAATGTTAGCATACTTTAGACATGGTGCAGTTTGTTGGGGACTTCAGTAGGAATCAAAATAATTCATATTCAATACTTATAATTGTAGATAGAGACAATACCCTAACTTTTCATGGAGCAACAACTAAGGATAAACATTAGCTCCTAATCCACTAACGCAAGAAAATAAGCCACCATTAGAAGAGATATTTATGTAGTTCATGGCAAAACTTGAGGTAGCAATTCAGAGTCAATAAGCTTTAATCAGAATATTAGAAATGTAAATTGGATAGCTAGCTAGGGTATTGAGCATGTGATGGTAAGGAACTTTGCCGAGTGATACTGAGATAAATCCTAAAAGAGAAGGAAAGGAACATTGCAATCTTATTTCTTCAAGAAATAGTAGAAAGTTGCTAGAGTTTTAGAAGGTTCCTCCATCTTTAGAGGAAACGGAGAAAGAATCACTAAATGAGAAAGGAAAGGATGAGAAGTAGATAATTGGAGAAGTTAATCCTATTAGACCACCTTCACCCTTTCCTCTAAAGCTTAAGAGACAAAGTTGGACAAGTAATTTCAACAATTTTTAGAGGTTTTCAAGAAACTCCACATAAATATTCCCTTTGCTAAAAGCCTTAGAACAAATGCCAAGTTATGCAAAATTCATGTAAGCTATTTATCTAAGAAAAGGTATTTTAGTAAATTTAAAATAATAGCTCTCACAGATGAATGCAGTGCAATCATCCAAAAGCAGTAACCTCCAAAGCTCAAGGATCTTGGGAGTTTAACTATACCATACAAAATCGGTACTAAATTTTCTAGAAGGGTACTATGTGATTTGGGGCAAGCATAAATTT
>JACGDI010000656.1:903587-975784 GCA_014898725.1 Jacaranda copaia | reverse complement strand
AAGCATCACATCAATGAAGAAATGCAAGTGTAGTTTTCACCAGATCTAATGTCTGATTTTGACCTTGATCTATTTGAAACGAACTGCCCTACGTTCAATAAAAAGAATGTCTGGCTGTAGCCATGCCAAATGGAGAAGGAGGGGCAAGGGCAGACTGCAGCTGGCAGCCTTAATTGGGTGGCGCGCTATAGATCGGATCCTAAGTAGCTATAGGGTGAACCTTAGGAGATGGCCCTACCGGAGGAAGCGGGTAGGGTGAATCTCCATAACGATTCTAATGACCTGGCTGTAACCTTGCAACTTGTGAATAGAGCATTCACATTTTCTAAGGGAATAATTGAAGATGTATTGATAAAAGTTAATATATTTATTTTCTCTATAGATTTTATTGCATTAGACATGGAGGAAGATACTGTAGTGTTGATCATCCTTGGGAGACCATTCTTTTGCTATATGTAGGACTATCACTGATGTGCAAAAAGGTGAATTAACTTGGAGGGGCTAAGATGACAACATAACTTTTAATGTGTTTAAAGTATTTGATTTTGCCAAAGGCTTAACAAGTGTTTTGCTATTAGTCAAATGAATAGGAGTGATCGAAAATTTTGGAAAGACCATTTTGAGCAAAGTCAACAGGTGCTATTCTATAATTCCCCATTTAAGTGGTTATCAGTAAAAATTAAAATCACAATGGTTGCAACCATTTCATATTATTGAAATCCTTTCTACATGGAATAATAGAGTTGGAAGAAATTAGTTCAAGAAGGCGATTTAAGGAGAATAGGAAAAAAATCAAACATTATTGGAAAGGTGATTGGATCATCAACAATCCACAACTACTCAACATCAAGTGAATCCTAAAAGTCAAGCTGAAGACTACAAATCAAGTGCTTCTTTGGAGGTAACCCAAGTTTTTAGTTGCTTTTATATTTACTTTTCTCTTAGTTATTTTTTTCTCATTTATTTGATTTGATTTGATATGTGATTTATTTTTTTGTAGGATGCTAAGTAATGACAAGAAGCAAAATTTAAAAATTAAAATAAAATTGAGGTAGTAGCTTGCACGCTAAGGTGCATGAAATTTGAGCCCCAACGCAAGGCGTGAATTCTTCACACCTTAGGCAATGACCTGAGCACAACGGCACATTCCATATGCGCTCTGCATGTGAGGCATCGCTCTTAGATGACAGACTCAATTTGGGGCACAAACAATTTGACCCTAAGCACACCATCCTTAAAAAAAAAAGTAAAAAAGGAAAAATCTGAATAAATAACAAAATGAGTACAAATCTACCACCACCACCAAACCCCTCCCCCTCCCCCTCCCCCTCCCCCTCGCCCAAAATCTCTCTCTCTCTCTCTCTCTCTCTCTCTCAATCTATTTTTCTTTTTCTTTCCCTTTTTTCTTGTTCTTTTCGATTTTTGTTCTTTTCTTTTTCTCTACTATTTTTATTCACTTTATTTTTTTTAAAAAACCCCATCTACACAACCATCTTTATTACTCTCTCTTTATATGTTTTAGAAATATTAGTATTTTAGATTGATTTAAATTTCTAGGTATTTACCATTTATATAGGCCTAGTTTATTGATTTGACAGTTTGGAATTAGTTAGATTATTTATTGAATAATTTAAATTTAGTGGTTGTATATTATTTGATAAATAATTGATTGATTATTGAAGTGAAGTGGTGGATTTTGGATGCCAATTGATATAAAATTGTTGGATGTTGATTTATTGATTGGACATTTTTTATTTTCTTTAGGTATTATTGGGAGTAATTTTGTTTGGAGTTAATTCTCACTACCACACATCTTTACATTGCTATTGCAATTCCAACCCTTAAGGTCAAGGAAGACGATGACACTGCCGATTGATCAGGACTTATTTTCTTCATTTTCTTCTTCTTTCCTTTACTTTTATTTTAATTTTAATTTTTATCATTTTTCATAGTGGTGTTGCTTATTTTCTTCTTATTTTACTACTTTCTTTTCCATAATAATATTAGTACTTTTAGGGAAAAGTACCCCTCAAGTTTGGGGAGATAGTATGCAATTCAGTTAGTTCTTAGTCGTTTGTTTTTTGTTATTTTTTTTATTTTAGTTTTGAATAGAGTTTTATTAATTGAGTTGATTTTTCTTTTTTTTTTGTGTTAAAAAAAATTGATCTTCTGAAATCAATGAAGATATTACTTCTTCAATTTTGTGTTTTGTGAAAAATTATAATTGTGTGGTGATGTTGGAATCATGTACTTTGAGTAAAAGCAATGTTAGGATGGCATCCCTTATGCACGAGTGATATATGTAATACTTTAAACTCTAAAATTTGTTTAATTCCTTATCAGGGGGAAATGCTAGAAAACACTAAAGTAGGGAAATGACCTAGGCCATTTTTTACCTATTTGAGCCCTTCAAGTCTATCAAATGATATTATATCCCTAGGGCCCCTGTTGAGCCTATTTTAAAGTATGCTTTTTATTTGGCAACTAACTCAGTAGCTAGCCTAAACACATAATCCCACCAAATAAATCACACAATTAAAGAAAGAAAATGGTGTAGATAAGGCCTCATGCACACAAGAAAATGAAAAAAAAAAAGTGCATTGTGGCATGAGCATTGGAAAGAAAAAAGAATAAAAAGGAGAAAGAAAGAAATTGAGAAGTATTGTTCAATAAGTTTGGGGGAGTATTGAAAGGTGATAGTGAACAAGTGTTGTAGGTATTGAGTCAGTATTAACCATATCATTTCTACATATAACCAAGCCTTTATTACAAGCTCTAAAAGTCCTAAGTGATCCTTTATTATCTGTATTCTACATTAGTAGAGATAGAGATGAAAAACAAATCTATAAAGTGCTAAAGTAGAGTCTTGTACTTGTATATAAATTAATTCGAATTACCAAAAACTTCTTATGGAGAAATCATGCATAAATAGAGGATTCATTTGAACATTACATCTATTTGAATATGTGCATACTTTAATTAGATCACAATTGTGGTTGATTATGAGCATAATTTTGAAGTAGTTCTGGGATTGACAAAAAGAAGTAATGTTTTTGTATATGCATGTTAGTGTTGTTTTGTTTTTCTTAGAGTGTCCTTTAGTCTTTTCTTTGTGTTACTCTAGGGCAAGCAATGTATTCAGTTTGGGGGTGTTTGTTAAATCCCTATGAGTATTAATTTTAATATTATATCTAGGACTTAACAAATGATTGTTTTATTTAAAAAACTTTAATTTCCTTGCTAATTGATGAAAATTTGGAATTGCAAGAATACAAATAGAGAAATTACAAAAAAGGGACAAATTTATACAAGTTAGTGAGAATAATGATTGGATGACACCTCATGATTTAATTAAAGATGGACAGAAGAGTTATTATTTATCTGAGTCTTATTCTAATTAAAAGATGTTTTTAATCAGTTATAAATAGACCTTTTAGATACTTAGCGTGGAAAACCAATTTTGGATTTTCTATCTTAGAGATTAGAAGTTTCGGGAGAATTTAGGATTCAGAGGAGGATAAAGTAGAGATCAAATTTATCTAAAAATAGAGTTTCCTTTTCTTGGTTTGATTTTCTTTTTAATTTTGGATTTGAGACAATGTTTCCTCTTATTAATGTTTTGTTTGACGATTAAATAATTAGCTAGTTTATTATCATACGATTATGATAGATTCTTTCGAATCAATTAATGTATGATTTTCTTCCATGAAATTAGTAGTGCTTTAAGTTATTTTTTCTATTGTGTGCTTTTTCTCTTTGATTGTAAGATCAACAGTCAAGTGTATCTTTAAAACTTAGAGGAGTTTTGGAAAAGAAAATCCAGGGATTGATTGACAATAGAAGAGCTTAGGATCATTTATTCAAATTGATGAATTAATTAATTTATGTGTCAAGTAGGAATATCCCTACTTGCCCTAGGTAGTTAGTTGAGTGGTACAACCCTCTCCATAATTTAGTTAATTCACATATGAATATAGTGAATTGAAAAAACTAGGGATTTGATTGTGGGAAATTCAAAAGAACCTTGTAATTGCATATAACTCAAAACTAATAACTTGCTATTAATTTTATAGGGAACAAATTATGTAATTAGCTTATTCAATTGTTGAATTATAATTCTAGGCTTTTGTATCCTATTAAGAATCTCAATCAATACTTTTTCTTATTTTCATTAGTTTATTTGTAATTCCTACATAATTAATTTTTGTTTGAATAAAACAATTGTGTGATAAATTAGTAATTATTAGTCATCACTTTATTATCTATTGTGACATGTGCACTTACGTGATTGTTTGCATTATTTATTTTGCACACCAATAGAAGTGTTAGGATCCCTTCCAAAATTGGTTTAGATTATGCTTATTTTGCATTGATTAGATTTTACGGCAAATGACCACTTACAGCAAATCTGGAACTTCCCGTCTGTAAGCTACTTTATTTATGACATGTCACCATTGCACCACTCAAGAAAAAAATTTAGCTGATGAAAAGGAAATCACACTATCAAACTTATTCAAGAGGATTTGAACTCAGTTGTTTAAAGGAATGAAGTTAAGTGTAAAAAATGTAGATTGGTACTAAGTAAAATAAGGAGTACTCCTTTGCTCTCAAATATTGTCTTTCTCAAACTCTAGTTAGGCTAGTTGAGTGCTTATCGTAGCTTGTGAGGTTTTGAGAAGTTAGATCCACTTATTATACTTGTTTCTAATCTATTTGGTTAATAAATTGTAAGTTAAAAAATCCTAAATCTTGTGGCTTAGGTAATGGACTAAGCTTACCGAACTACTATAAATATATGATGTCTTTTTATTATCCTATTACTTATTTCTATTATCTTTGGAATTTTAGTTGTATCTAGAAGTTCAAGTTTGTTGTTTCTAATATATTGATTGACTCATTTGAGTCTTCTTCCCTTTTGAGGTTTTATACTCTTTCAATTGGTATTAGAGCTCAGGGCTCATATATATAAGTCTTAACAAACTTGAGTTAAAATATCCTAATGGCTTTTTCTAGCTTTGATGTGTATATAGAAGGAAAATCCCTTACTCATTCCCCTCTATTTGATGGGACCAACTATTCAACTTAAAAGGACAGGATTGAGGAATTCTTGATAGCATTGGATTACAGCCTATGGAGCATAGTCATTGATGGACCTCTTATACCTACTAACAAAGCTATGTCTCCAACAGGCAAATTGAAACTTACCAATGAAGATAAGAAAATGCTCTCAATGAATGCAAAAGTGAAAACTATCCTTTCTCGTGCACTAGTCAAAGAGAAGTGCAATCGTGTTAGCACGTGTACTTCTATAAAGGATATGTTGGACATGCTCCAAGTCACACATGAAGGGACCTCTCAAGTAAAATTAGAATAAAATGCTTTGCTTTCTCACCAATATGAGATGTTTTCAATGAAAATAAATAAAATAATCAGCTAAATGTGTGCTCGCTTCATGGAAATAGTGAATCCCATGTTTGCACTAGGGAAAAACAGTGTCTGAAAGTGAACTACTACGGAAGATCCTAAAATCCTTACCCAAGGAATAAAACCCCAAGGTCATTGCAATTCATGAGGTGAAAAACCTCAAAAAGATAACTGTGGGAAAACTAATCGGCACACTCACCTCTCATGGGATGACTCTCCTTGACAAAGAAGAAAGTTCTTACAATAAAGATGCCAAAAACAAGAAAATCATTACTTTCAATGCAAAACAATGAGACTAGAATGAACATTCTTGTGATTTAAATGAAGAAATGATTAATGAAGAAATAGCCATGATCACTAGACGGTTGCAACAACTAGCCCAAGCTAAAAATCACATATGAAAAGACTTCAGAACAAACTCCAAAAGAAACAATGGAGAGTTTCAAAGAACTGAGCACGTTATATGTCATGAATGCCATCAGGTCAGACATAAATGACCTGGCTACCAAAACTAGAAAGAAGTCCAAATATTTAAAGAAATCCTAAACAAAGAGCCATGACCATCAATTGGGATGATTCAGACTTTGACCAATTTGACAATGAAGAAAATTTTCTCATGAAAGACAAACAAGTAACTTTACAGTCTCAATTAAACTCTAACAGTTTTGAATTTGATCATGATTTTGATAAGGATCTTGATATTCACATATAATGCCATAACCAACTTATTGAACTTCAAATAGAAATAAATCTTCTTAAAGGACAACTAGAGATTGCTTTAAATAAAATGGAATAACTAGTCCATCACTATGATAAAATCATAAAGAAAAATTCTGAAAAAAGAAATAAACTAGTTGAGAAAAATCAATATCTAAAAAATGAAATTTGAAACTTACTAGACAATAACTCTGACCTAAAAAGAACACTTAAAGTAAGAACAAAATAGATTTTAGAAACAAAGAAACAAAAACATCCAATAAGAAAACTTGTCATTATTGTACTAGAATAGGTCATATGGCTTATAAATGTCCTATAAAAGATAAATTGAAATCAAATATGTGTGGATATCAAAATTTATAATTTAGGACTGAACAAAAACTGGGTACCTAAATTCACAAAATCTCGTGTTGCAGGAACTCATTAAGAAAGTAGTTCAAATAGATTTAATGGTATCTAGACAGTGGATGTTCCAAACACATGACAAGAAACAAATCATTTTGTTAAACTAGAAGAATGTAATGGAGAAAATGTGTTGTTAGCAGATAATATAAAAGGTAAAATCATTGGCAAAGGAACAATAGGTAACAAAGATGGAACTTCCATTGAAAATTTTTGGCTAGTAAATGGGTTGAAACATAATCTTCTTATCATAAGTCAATTATGTGACAGCAGGTACCAGGTTCATTTTCAACTTTCTAATTGTGCGGTAACCAAGTATGAAGAAACTATTTCCATTGCAAGTATAGAAAGGAACATATACTATATAAACTTGGAAGATCTAACTGAACAAAATGTTGAATGTCTAGTTACCACTGACGAGTCTTGCTGGACATGGCATAGGTGTCTAGGTTATGCTAATATGAAACTTCTAAACCATTTAGTTAAAAATGACTTAGTCAAGGGAATCCCTAAAATTAAATTCACAACAAATATAATCTATAGTGCATGCATGAAAAGAAAACAAATAAACTCCAAATTACTTTATTATTCTCTCAAAAAACATTCATAATTAAAAGGGTAATATGATTAAAACTATCAAAAGTGATCATGGAATGGAATTTAACTATCACAATTTTGCCACTTTCTGAGATGAATTTGGTTACACTCGCAATTTTTCTTCCCAAAAAACACCTAACAAAATAGGGTAGTTGAAAGAGAAAATAGAGTTCTATAAAAAATGGGTAGAACTTTGTTGAATGAGTATAATCTTCTTAATATCTCTAGGTGGAAGCTGTCAACACAACTCGTTATGTTATTAATAGAGTTTTCCTAAGACCACTCATCAAAAAGACTTCATACAAACATTGGAAAGGTAAGATACCCAACATCTCTTATTTTCGCATATTTGGATGCAAATGCCACAACTTAAATGATAGAGAACACCTAGCTAAATTCAATCCAAAATTAGATGAATGCATATTCGTTGGTTACTCAACAAGCTTATTGAGTTTTTAACAAAAGAAAAAAGACAATACAAGAATCCATGCATGTGGTATTTGATGAAACTAATCCTCTACTGGCCAAGGATACCTTGAGCATGGAAACTCTGGGATTTGATTAGGTTATAGAAGCACTCCATTAAGAAAGAAAAGAAGAGAAGGAAAAATCTAAAAATATCACTGAGATGGTCTCAAGCACAAGTAGAACTTTCGATGAAGAAAAAAAAATTCAACTTAGAAAATTCAAGCATGCTTGAAGTCATCCAACAAATAACATCATTGGAGATCTAGTTGTAGGAAATACTACAAGGTCTAAATCCAAAATTAATGAGATACAACATTTTAACCTTGCGTTTTTGTCTTACACAGAACCATGCAACATAAATAAGGCTCTAAATGATGAATCCAAGCTTAATGCAATGAAAGAAAAGCTTCATTAGTTTGAGAAAAATCAAGTTTGGACTTTAGCCAATAGACCTGATGATTATCCTATAATTGGAACTAAATAAGTTTTTTGAAATAAATTGGATCAACAAGGTAATGTTGTTAAAAACAAAGTAAGACCTGTAGCCAAAGGGTACTCTCAACATGACGGTATTGACTATGATGAAACTTATGCACCAATTGCAAATCTTAAATCAATTGACATGTTGTTAGCTTATGCATCATATAAAAATTTTACTTTGTTCCAAATGAGTGTCAAAAATGCTTTTTTAAATGGTCATTTAATAGAAGAAGTTTTTGTAGAACAACTTCTAGGTTTTAAAAACTAAAAATTTCTAAAGCTCCTTATGGTTTAAAACAAGCACCCAGAGCATGGTATGATCGCTTGAGTTCCTTTCTAATGTTAAAAAGTTTTTGCATAGGTAAAGTGGACACTGCATTTTTAACAAAAACTACCAATGGTCATTTACTACTTGTTCAAATATATGTGAATGTTACAATTTTTTGAGAAACTCAAAAGGAACTTTTTGGTGAATTTGCATCATGTACAAAAAAAAAAAAAAGAATTCAAAATGAGTCTTATGGGTGAGTTGAACTTTTTTCTTGGACTACAAAATAAACAAACCTCAAAAGAAATTTTCATGTCACAAGAAAAATACACTAAAGAACTATTAAAGAAATACAGAGTGGGCAATTGTAAAGAATCCAATTTCCCCATGGCATCATCCACCAAGCTAGAACTTGATTTTGAGGGAAAAAGTATGGATGAGTCAATGCACAGAGGCATGGTTGAAAGTTTACTATATCTAACTTCTAGCACCCAGATATACCATTTGCAACTAGTCTTTGTGCATGTTTTCAAGGACAACCAAAAGAATCACATCTCAAAGCCATAAAAAGAATTCTTTGTTATCTCAAAGGAATCGTCCGCCATAGTTCTTGGTATCCTTGTTCTACAACCTTTAATTTAGTTGGATTTTCTAACATTGACTATGCATGATGCAAAATTGATCAAAAGTGCACCACTAGAACTTATCAACTACTAGGCCCTTGCTTAGTAAGTTGGTGCATCAGAAAATAAAGCATAATAGCCATGTCAACTACTAAGCAGAATATATGGCATTAGGTTATTATTGTTCACAAATATTGTGAATGAAAAAAAACTCTTAGTGATTTTGGTTTAAATTTTTCTTACATACCATTTCTTTCTGACGACACTAGTGCCATTTGCATTACAAAAAATCCAATGTACCATTTACACACAACGCATATAGAAATTAGGCATCATTTCATAAAGGATCATGTTCAAAAGAGTGATGTGTGCATAAATTTTATAGAAACAAAGAATCAATTAGCTAATATGTTCACCAAACCAATCCTTGAAGATGGTTTTTGTTTTCTCAAAAATAATTTAGGCATCGTACCATTCTATATGTAACTTTACTTAGTCAAAATTTCATAATAAATTATATATTCTACTTTGCATATGCATTTTTGGCATGTGTCTCCTTTTGATATCATTTAAACTCCTTTCCAAAATTCGTAACATTTTAAATATCTCACAAATTTAAGGAAACAAATAACTGCCTAAATTTTTTCCAAATCTTTTTGAATAACTTTTGAGAGGGAAAACCAAGAAAGTTAATTGTTACTAGGAAAACAAAAATTTGTTGCCTTTCACACTAATCTAAGTAGCCCTCTCTCTCTCTCTCTCTCTCTCTCTCACCTCCCATGGCCAGCAGCTCAAAATCACCGTCTCAAAAACTTGTTGATTATGCCTCTGACACCAAAGAATTTGATCCATTTGAGCACCATCATACACACTTCGTTACGAAAACACCTACTATTCGACAGCCCTCTTTTCTCACCTCTTCTATCTATTTCTCATATCTTACCCACATCGCCAAATTCCCCACAAACGTTCACTAAATCTCCTTACCAAAATTATGATTTTAAATCCATTCCTGTGTCCCTAAAATTTCCCATTTCTCACACTAGAACTTTCTTCTTGACCAACATTCTTATAGAAAAAATCAACTATGTATGATTGATTAACTTTTTTGGCATTTCGCCATCTTCCTTCCACAATTAGGTCAAACAAATAGGTTGGAATTCCTTGATGTCCATTGATGAAATTTCCTACCCATTTCTTCTTTTTTGTCTCTTTTATGCAAATATAATTGTTGATGAAGGTACTGATCCTATTAATACCTCTATTTGCTCAAATGTTCTTGGAATTTGTGTCTCTTTTTCTGTTGAGAAAGTAGATCTGTACTTAAGGCTTAATAATTTTGGTGTTCAATTTTTCTACTCATAGAGAATGGTGTCACTTGGATTGCTTTGATCTTAATCATGCCAAAAAAATATTTTGGAATGGGAAATCACTAAAACTTGCTACTATAGTTGCCCTTAACATGCTCCCAATGACTATTTCTTTTTACATCATTTGATCATGTTGACCATATTACTTGCTTCTTCCACTAGTAGAGGTCACTCTACGTATATGAATTGATTGTTCATGTTTCCTTTGTACAAGATCACCACAGAGCAAACTGTTAACATAGGGTATATAATTCTACATAACATGGCATATGCTCTTCGCCATTCTTCCAAAAATTTATTGTATAGCATGCTCATTACTCATATTTCCATCCTGAAAATGTTTTCTTTCTTCCCTCTTAGGCTAAAAAGGCAAAGGAATGCAAGATTTTTAACTTTCCTAGCCCAAAAAAAATGATAATTCAAATTGGTGAAGATAGGGTCTAGTACAAGGGTATTTCTACCTCTACCACTATTCCTTCTGCTCCTCATCATACTTTGCTACATGCCACTGGCAAGAAACCAATCTATATCTTTGTGGAATCAGTCCATGAGACTGACTTTGCACTTCTAAAGGTGCCACCTCTAAATGCAAAAACAAGCAGTTGGAAGTTCCAACTAGTGACACTCTGACCTTTGTCTAAGCTATTGCTTCTTTTGTTGGATGATTGGATTGCAAAATTTCCAAACTAGCTACCTCAGCGGAAGATGACTTTCATCACTACAAAATTAAGGTTTTTTTATCTTCATGATGAAATTAAAATCCTTTGCTACGCCTTTCGCAAAAGATATCGTAGTCATTGGACTTTTTGATGATGAGAGGGAGACATTATGCTATTTGCCATTCTTAAGGACCACTTTGTTATCTTTTAATTATTCTTTAAGTACTATTTTATGTTTCGCATCCATGGTATTTGACAGAGGGAGACAAGAGTTATGTTACTATTATTCTATGACCTAAACTAAAATCACTTGCTTTACATGTACTAAGATTTTTGACAGGGGTAGAACAATGATATCCTACTTTCGTTGACAAGGAAAGAACTTATGTTATTTGTAGATGATCATCTTAAAGTTATGATATCATTTTTAGCCTTATTATGTCCTTAAGTATTTTTGATAGGGAGAGAAAACATCCACTAAAAACTGCAATGACTTATTTCTTTTAATAGGGGGAGATCTTGTTTATTGCATCCTATATCTTTTGTAAAACTTATAGCCTAATGTTATGAGTTTTTTCAAAGTTCATTGACTTTGGTGAAAAAGGCAAAAAATGGCATCATCAAAAGGAGGAGATTGTTCAGATCCTTTCCAAAATTAAATTAGTTTTGATTATGCCTATTTTGCATTAATTTAATTTGGTTGAAATCATTATGGCAAGTGTAGATTTTATGGTAAATGATCGTCTGCCGCTAATCTGGAACTTCGCATCTGTAAGATACTTTATTTATGGTATCTAATCGTTGCACCACTCAAGGAGAGAAGATTCAGTTGATGAAAAGGAAATGACACTATTAGACTTATTCCAGAGGATTTGTACTCGATTATTTAAAGAAATGTAGTTAAGTGTAAAAGATTTAGAGTGGTACTCAGTAAAATAAGGATTACTCCTTTGCTCTCAAATATTGTCTTTCTCAAACTTCAGTTAGGCTAGTTGAGTGCTTATTGCAGCCTGTGAGATTTTGAGAAGTTTGCTTTACTGCTTGCACTTGTTTCTAATCTATTTGGTTAATAAAGTGTAGGTTAAAAAATCTTAAGTCTTGTGGCTTAGGTAGTGAACTAAGTTTGTCGAACTACTATAAATATATTGTCTCTTCTTATTATTCTATTACTTAGTTTTGTTATTTTTAGAATTTCAGTTATACATGGAAGTTCCAATTCATTGTTTCTAACATATTGATGGACTCCTTTGAGTCTTCTTCCCTTCTGGGACTTTATACTCTTTCAAGAAGGCATAAAAATTTAGGAGGTTATATATAATTTATAAAACAATAAAGATCTTTTTTAATTATGCTAAAATTCAAAGTGTGTAAATTTAATTCACTCTTATCTTTAAATAATCTATTTTTGAAAGGTTGTTTTGCTTCATTTTATTTTTGAGATTATTTTATTTTATTTTATTGTTTTGAAATTTTATTCAAACTCAACAAACTGATTTAGAGTAGTTTATTTTCTTTTCTTTGGGAGGGGGTTTGGTTATTTGAAAATTAAATTAATGATGTTCAAGGTTGTTCTTTTCTTCCTCTTATATATATATATATATATATTGGATAATTTCTCTATTTCATTTTTGTAGTCTTTTTTTGGTTCTACTTTCAATGTTTTGCATTATTGGATAATAATGAGCACAGTATTCTTTTTTTTTTCCCAATCGATATGTTGCATTTTTTATTGAATTTCTTTATTTATTTATAAGAATCTTTGTTTAGTTGATGCACAATTATATTGTTTAATTTTTTCATTTATAAAAAATCACATGTCCCCATACTGTAATTTTCATATCTTGTAGTACTGCAATTTTTTTATTTTATTCTATTCTATTTTCATGAATCTCTATATATAAATTTTTCTTGCAAATGATCTTTTGGAGTTGTGAGAAAATAACGATTGATAATTTTATCTCCAATAATAAATTTTAATAGGTTGTTTTGCATCATTTTACTTTTGTTATTTTTACTTTTACTTTTTATTTTTAAGTCTTTAGTTTTTGTTGAAACGCTAATAAATGATATTTAGGATTTTTTTTTTAATTCATCAATTCATTTCACTTTTGTCCTTTTTGTGATTTCACATAGTTTTTCACCTTTTTGTGATTAATCTATGCACTTACAGTAAATATAATTATGGAATTAATGGTGCTTTAATTGTTTCATTTTATTCTTTTATTAATGATTTCTCTACTTATATACATATATCCTCTTTATGGATAATTTGTTTTGGCATGCAGTGTTATATACGGATACAATATTTTTATTAATTAATTTTATGTATTACTACTTTTAATTACCCCATTTTATGCATTGGTTTGTATCATTCTATTTTTGTAGTAAATATTCTTCTATCATTAGTTTAAGTATTGTGATTCTTTCATTAGTTTCTGTCGACCGTGGTTTCAATTTTCTAAATTATAATTTCGTTAATAATTTTGTTTGTAGGACATGATCTATACTAACATTTAGTATAGATAAATAGATTTGGCCCGTCGAATTAAGGGTCCCAATCCCCATGCACAACCCTAAACCACGATGAATAGTTTGCCTGTCAGCAGCAAATACGGAAAAGCAATATGTTTCAGCATTAGCATCACACAAAATCATCAATTTAAGATCAAAGCCACAATATTAATTCTGCGGAAGGCTTTATTATAATTAAGCCATGCATCATCACAAGAAAAATAGGCATCTAAATAACATATGAATTATTTCAAAGAGGATCACGGTCCAAAAATGGTGACCGTATCAATTCTTGGCACCACACGACAAACCAGATCATAGGCCCGTGGAGCAGTCAACCCGGCCCGCTCGGTCATGTCGACAGCTCCAGAACCATTGGGTAATTTCCAATCAAAGCACTGAATCATAGTCCCAATTATACTGATCAGCTCCTGTATAGCTAATAGCATTCCAGGGCAGCCCCTCCTGCCCGTGCCAAAAGGTAGTAGCTCAAAATGCTGCCCTTTCATATCAATGGAACCATTTTCTTTCTCCAAGAACCTCTCAGGCCGAAATGTCATCGGGCTTTCCCAGTACTTTGGATTCCTACCCATAGACCAAATATTGACAAATAAAAGGCTTTTGGCAGAAATCTTATACCCATCGACCACGCAGTCTGATACTGATTTTCTGGAGAGCATGGGAATTGGAGGATGAAGTCTGAATGTTTCTTTAATGACTGCCTGAAGGTAATGCAGATTTGGTGCGTCTGATTCCTGCAACAATCTATTAGATCCAATGACTTTGTCGATCTCTTCTTGAGCTTTCTTGAGTACATTTGGGTTGTTGATGAGTTCTGCTATTGCCCATTCTGTTGCAATGGCTGTTGTATCCGTGCCAGCAGTGAAGAAATCCTATGCAATTAATATGCCAAGTATGCATTAGGAGACAGACTAAGCTAGGCGACCTTGACTACCAAGCACAAGACTTGACTTAAGTAGCAAGCCAAAGAAACAAGTACAACTTTACAAAGAAATAGCCCGTTTGTTTTATGAAAAGAGATTGGAAACATTTTTAATGAATCATTTAAGACAACTTAATTGTCATTTGTTGCTCTAACTACTTCCTAACTTTCGAACATATATAATATTAATCCAAGTCTTTTTTTCCTTTTTTTTTTTCTTGGAGCACATAATTAATTCACCAATTCGAGTGAGTTCCAACTAAATCAATAGAGTATTTCGGAACACTAGATACTATGTGACCTATAATGTCCCATATACAATCAAATCTGTTATTTCACGTGCAGTTTACGTAATTTTTGGAACTGTTGAACTATTTATTTACAAGGGGTTGTCGAATTAAAGAAAAGAATATAAATTATATAGTGCAATTTCAAATCCACACTGATAAAGGCAGATGAGAAGCTACTGATTTTACGGCAGTGTGTCCAAGAAAGAAAAAAGTTTTCATGGAATTGGATTTGATTATTCATTCACATAGACAGAACTAACTAGGAAGATAGTATCAAGAAAAATCATTTGGCATAGGTAGGGAGCACCTGCTGCGGTTAGTGCTTGGCTCGGAGTATTCCTCTTTTTTTTCTTTCTTTCTTTTTTTTTTGTTTCATTTTTTGCATAAAATTACTTCGCGTAATGAACAAAGACCTAAATGTCATTAGGTGGATATAATTAATCCTAGGAGTACAATAACCTATGGATTGATAAGTTAATGATCTTCTCCCTCCAAATCAAAAAATAAGTATACCAATTATGTCTATTGTGAATGCTAAAAAAGCGATCTCGAGCCACCTATTTGAGAGAGAGGTTAGAAGACTTGATGTGCACAATGCCAAGCCACGTTTGCCAAATTTCCTATCAGAGAGATTACAGGTAACTCATTTTAGGATCCACGTCATACCAATGCAAGGTTGAGTATCAGCTAACTAATGTCCTCCAACACTAAATTCGTGAAAGAAAATATATATGCATATTATAGTAATTGGTAATATATAGAAAATTAGTTTGCTTATGTTTAAAAAACTTTTCCCAGTCAATAATGTACAACAACTTTTTGACACCCTTAGCACTGATCTAAAAGTTCATCAATTATAAACTAACAAATCTTGCAGATATAGAAAGCGTTCTTACCAAAATAAGAGCTTTGAGATGTTCCCGGGTGAATTTCACGTCCGATTTCCCACTCTCCATAACATCCAGCAACATATCAAGAAAATCTCTCGCCTCCCCGCCGCCGCCCCGACTCCGCCGCAGTTTCTCCCTGTCAGTAATAATCTTCTCCAACAAATCATTGTACCTTCTCTGTATATCCTCCGATCTCTTCCTTATTCCTTGCAAATCGAAGTTCTTACAAAACCATATGATATCCGATACATCAAACTCCCCAAAAATCTGGGTCACCTCCCGAATCACCGTCCTCGCCGCCTCCGCCTCACCTTCCGTCTCCGAACACCTGATGCTCAACATCATATTAGAAATCATGTTGCTGGTCAACTTCACTAGCTCTTCGGTAACATTTACACTCTCCCCTGATTTACCCTTGTGCGTTAGAAGTTTAAGGAAACTCCTGACTTCCAGCGTCCTGATGGGCTGAAAATGGTTGAGATTTCTCGCCCCGAGCAGTTCATAGGTGCATAATTTCTTGATGAACTTCCAGTAAGGGCCGTAGGGTGAGAAAGCAAAGGAAGAATCATAGGTTACAATGTCAATAGCGGTGGAGAGTTTGCGTGAGGAGAAGACGAGCTCGTGAGTCTTGAGGAATTCTTTAGCCAGTTCGGGACTGGACGCAACCACGCAGGGGATCGAGCCCAGGTGGAGCTGGATTAAGGGGCCGTAGCATTGTGAAAGATCATGGAAAGTTTGGTGGAGTTTTGGGCCTAGGAGGTGTAAATGACCGATGATGGGCAGGGCGATAGGGCCCGGCAGCGAGGGAAGATCGTGGCGCTTTCTGGTGAAAATGGTGTGGAGGAGGACGGCAGAGAGGAGGAAGAGGGCGGCGTAGAGTATGATTCCTACAGAAGCCATTTTGGCTATTGTTTGTTGGTTATGAAAGTTGAGGCAGTGTTGAGATCAAAGGAGAATTATTTCTATATAATATTGCGTGTTTCTGCATGCGATATGATTAAAAAAACGAGTTTGGTAGAAGGGGTGGTGGAAAGTGCGCAATTTGTTCTGGAAGTCGGGGGACTGGTGGTTGGGTGGAAGCGGGCATTGGTTGTTGGGGCCGTCGAGAATAATGAAAATGGATTAAAATTGAGGCTACTCAAGACTGAGCTTAACTAAAATCAGTTGGAATAGCTTTAATGTATTTATATAATTATTCTAAAAAGGTACTAATGAGTATTTATTAAAAAAGAAAATCTATATTATAAAACAGAGTCTTATTTGAGATCATAAGAAAAAGCGAAAAGAAAAAAGTGGTATAATTTTGAGAGATATATAGAATACGTAATTTGGCCCTCCAGGTGGAAAACAGCGCATTGTTTCTGTACTTGTTCACTTGGGGGAAGTTCCATGCGATCATACTCTCGTTTCCCCTAATTGAGAGTGTAATAACAGATGCACCAGTGGCTTTTAACCCAAGCGGCGAAGTGATAAATGGCCAAATAGTCACTTGTAAATGCCCAATATATTTATATACAGCATAGTTGTCATGAAGGGAAGTTGTTCATGTCTCAGAGGCACTACATTAAGATTGTCTTTCAAAGGTTCAGGATACAAGATGCAGGGCCAATGAGAACTCCGCTTACTCCACTGTTTATGCTATCAGCTTCTTTGTTACCACAGTTTAGTGAGGAGGAGGAACATATATCTCGTACTCCATATTTTGATTTAGCTGGAAATTTCATGTATGTCATTGTGTGCAGTAGACCAGACATATTATATGCTATTAGCTTCGCGAGTGAGTATATGGCCACATGTGGCTTTACCTTTACCCAAAAAAGGTAAGTGCTTTTACGCCTCTGAATTCTAGAGTCCTCGAGCATCTATGTGTGTATATATATATTTTCTTTATTTTTAAGCCTCATGGAAAAAATAGGGGCACTTTTTTTTTAACATTAAATTCCTAAAAGAAATATAAGGCCTTTATTTTAGAAGCTCCACACATATGTTTATCTTCAAAAAATTTAGGTCTTAAAAAAGGTACAAGGCCTCAAAACAAAGGCCTTATTTAAAGTTACAATAATTAATTAATTTAATATAACTAATTAAATATATAAATTTAAATTTTAATACTTTCTATTCTCCTAAATCACCTCTATCTTTTTATTTTTTATTCTTTTATTTATCAAAACTCTATCTACTTTCTTCTTTTCCAATATTGATCACAAAATAACTCCTATTTTTCAATCCTAATCACTAAATAACGCTTCAATATTAATCATTAAATAACATTAATTTCAATTCTCCTTCATTATATATTAAAGTTTTATTTTTTAAATGTTTTTTTTTTCACTTCAGCCGAACAAAGTTCTTTAAAATTGAAACCAATAAAATATTACCTGAGGTCAATAATTTCTCAAAGATAGAATGTACTAGCTATACTATCAATTGAATAAGAAATATTAGAAGAAATTGATCAAAAAGATTAATTAATAAGTTTGCATCTCAAAAAAGCCAAAAAAAATAAAATAAAATAAAATTAGAGGGTAATATTTCATATGGGAAACTTTTTCCTGTAGAATATGAAATGCTTATTAAAAAGACTATGTCTTAGAAATTTAATAATTTTGTAAAATTTAATTTTTTATTATATATTAAAGATCTTATCTTTATATTTCGCCTCAAGCTTTCAATTTTTGTGAGACGACTCAATATATGGCTCGTCTAGAGAGAAACATTAGCAAGCTTTCAAGTAGATTTTCAGCTACCTTAAAGGTAGGACATATGTTGGGCTTCTATTTGACGATGCAAGGAATTCATTGAAGTGGTGGTGTTAGGTACGTCAATTCAAATTATATTGGAAACTTGAATGAAAGATGCTCCCTACCAGAAATTATCACCTTGTTTGAGGTTTGTATCAATTGGAAAGTAATTCTACAGCCTGTTGTTACTTATCGGCTACAAAAAGAAGTATATAATAGTGACAACGGTAATAAAAAGAGCTATATAGTTGAGGAATTTACTGCAGAGCTTGGGGCACAATGTGGAGGTTACAGTCATTTACTGTGATAATTAGACTGTACTTCACCTAATATAGGATCAGATGCTTTATAAGAGAACCAAATATATTAATGTTTGATACCACAACATTTTTATTATCATACAGCGAAGTTGCAATTCACCAACATATCAACTAAAGATACCACTACAGATATGATGACTAAACTTGTTCCTTATGCAAGTTCGAGCCTCACTTGGACTTGGTGCTAGTTTGATGACTTTGCTCAATTGCCTTTAAGAGCTTTGTGTGGTAGCCAAAGATAAATTAAATACTGGTTGTATCTTGTTTTGAAGAGGTGTTTTGCTTTGCGACTTGACCTTTTGAGTCAAAGTGGAATATTTGTTAAGATAAGTCTCAAAATCCAAGTCTCCAGATAGTGTTATTGGCACTGTGGTACCTCTCCCATGGAAGTAGGAGTCCAAAAACTTCTATGCTATAACACCTACTTCCTAGGACCACAGCGATGACAGGATTCAAGCATCTTCCAATTTAAACAGCTTGCCTATTGTGCCCAATATATTCTTCTTCGAGAAATTCTCCATAACCTTCGAGTCTTTGGTAGGTAATGTAATGGCTTCCACCCATCACCACAAAAAAAAAAAAAAGGTTTCAAATATGGATTTTTCCATCTCTATAGACCTATTTTCCATCTTTGAAATAATATAGAGATGGATTTTTCCGTGTATAAACCTGTGGCTGAAAGCCCATGACAAATTTAAAAGACGGGCTCAATTTTTGTCTCTGAATTTAGAGACAGTCCAAATCCATCTCTGAAGCTGTCTCTAATGTCTAATATTTTTTTTTAACAAAATCTGTCTATATTCTTATAAACTTTCCATCTCTAATTTTTTTTTTTTTTTAAGTATTACAACAAAACTGATTGTAATTCTGTCTTTAATTTATAAAAATTCATTGCAAATCCATCTCCAATCTTGTCCATTGTTTGCCAAATTCCATCTCTAATTTCACATATATTTTTCCATCTTTATTTCTGTCTCTAATTGTCAATATTTTGGCCTCCATTCCATCTCTATATCCGTCTCTAATATGTTTAAATTTGTTTAATAATTACGTCTACTTTGTTTGTAGATTTAAATTGATAACCAGCTTAAAGAAAATTGTCTATACAACTACATACAATCAAATTCTAAACTAATTACCTAGTCATCCACAAATAATGACTTACTGGAAACAATGAAAACTAATTAGAATTCATCAAAACAAGTTACTTTAAGCATCCACCATAATGTAAAGGAATTCATTAATATAAAAACTAAAGCAATTAGCCATCTAATTAATAAAGATAAAAGAATCAATGCTTCTCACCAAAATCTTGTTGCTCTCAAGGTCTAGATCCACTAGCTTATGAATGGTTTGTGTACCCTACTTCTTGAAGTAATTTACGAACCATCTCTTGTAGCCTGGTCTCTCTCTTCGTAGCCTTTTCTTCCCTCTTCATAGTCTCCTCTTCACATTTTCGAGCCTCCTCCATGGCATGTTCAAGCATTTTCTTACTCTCTTCTTCTCTTCTTAAAAATCTTCTTGCATTTTAGCAGTAGTAGCACACATATCTTCCATTGTTTTTGATAATTCATTAAATTTCTCATTAGACTCTATAAATCATGAAAAGGCACACAAATGTGATGACTATTTAAACATTTTTACTTCTCATAAAAACCTTTATGTCTATGACTACATATTCAACTCTTATATTTAGTCATAAATATATCAACAACCAGTGTAGGTTGTAAGCATCCATTCAAAAATTGTTTAACTTTACTTTGCAGCAAAAAGAGCAATAATTTTATTTTGGGACCAAAAAGTACAATATTTATTAAGAAAACATATCTTAATAAATATAAGCACTAACATTTGATGTTACTAATAAAATTCAAGTGGTGCAATCTTTGGCAATATTCTTATAGCACTATACATTATCATAAAGCAAGCACATTCATTCTTCTTTCCTACAATATTTTCCCAATTATAGTATTGAATCAACTGAGAATTAATGCCATCTTGATAGTTGATTTCCAGTTGTAGACCATAGTTTTAGAAATTTAAGATTTATCCACTTACATGAGTTGATTTTCATTGAATGCATGCTCACAATATATATTATATATCTCTAGATTTCTTATTTAGCACATGCTTAAATCTACTTATTATTCGTATATACATACTTTTAAAGTAGTGTGCCTAAGTTGATCAAAAAGAGACAAACTTTAATCATATTAGCATGCAACTAACTCACGTTTCATCACAAAATAACTAAGTTGTTAGGTTAATAATCTACTGAAATTGTGAAAACTACCTGAAACTTTAGATTCTTGTAGTAAGACAAAAATAGTTAGACCTGAGCAAATATGAAACATCTTTAATCTAAGAAAGAACTATTTTCAAATAGCAGAGACTGGGGAAATACCTTGGCAACATTCTCCTTATCAGCAGTCAATCCAGTTATGGTAGACAAGGGCACTTTATAAGTGATCTATCCCTTCCCCTAAGATTCAACAAATCCATGAAATTTTACAGTTTGGAAACACTCATATGCCGGAATTTCAACAATGCACATTGGATTTTTGTACTTCAAACTTCAAAAACATAAGCCAAAAAAGGAACAAAAAGGTAAAAAATAAATTTCAAAATGGGATTCTAGGGAACATTACCAAAGCTTGAGAAAACTTTCTATTCAAACCAATTAACAACAAAAATAAAGAGAAGCACAAAAAAGACAAAGCGCAAATATGTACAAATATCATTAGCTTCAAGATTTTGATTTAATCCAATCAAGTAAAGCAGGAAACCACAGCACAACTTTCTCTATCTCAATCGGGTCAGATCTCAATGTCTAGAAAGCATTAAACCAAAAACAAATCAAAAGGTTAGTACAATTACATATGTGTGCGTGTGTGTGAATAAGACCACATGTTAATAATTAAAGGATTTTTGTAGGGTCCTAGAGTAGTGGTTTGGTGTTGCCTTTAGCCTCTTGGAATAAAAACTAGACCCGCTTGATTCCCTCAGCCTATCGGTTGAGTCACTTTCTTTCACCTGACTTACAAAGACCTTCTGGACTATCGATTTTAGATAGTCTTCTTCTTCTCCCCTTTTCACTTGCTTCCTCATGTCATTTAGTCAAGTAGCTCTTCTTAGTTGCTCAACTGCTTGCTTTACTTAGTTCTTGTGCTAAGGACTCCTCAATCTTCTTGGACTTGGTTTATGTTTGATTCCACCGTCACAGCTAATGTAGAGTTTTTTAAGGTAATGACATTGGCACATTATTCAGTTAAATATGTTCTATTTTGTCTTTCAATAGTTCTAAGCTACAAAGAGAGCCCCAAAAATTGGCAACCTAATGACCAAAAATCTAAAAATTAGGCACAGCAGCCGACAGAGGGTTCTGAATAATGGCTTCTAAGTTTCTTCTCTCTTTACAAAAGTGGTGGAGATAGATGTTAAAGCGTGGCAATCGACACCAGTGGTCGATGGTAGGCAATGGATGACTAGCGACTAGCAACTAGTGATTGGGGATTGTGGTTCACGATAGGTGGTTTCTAGGGCAATTTTCAAGGTAGAAAGAAATCTTCCACATTTTTATTTTTTATGTTTAAATAAATGTATCATCACATTATTGTTTATGTTTAATTATATCAACACATTTTATTTTTATTTTTATTTTTATTTTTATTTTTTATTAAAATCATGTTTTAAAGTCATATTTGAAAATCCATCTTAAATCTATCTCTACTATTTTTATATTTTTTTAAAAGTTTATAAAATTAGAGGTGGAAAGAAAGAAAACTTTCAAAATATATTTTTAAATTATAATTGTCTATATCCCATCCCTAAATCCATTTTTTATTTTTTATTCTGTAAAATTCATAAAATTAGAGATGGAAAGAAAGATGTATTTCAAAACATATTTTTAAATTATAATTGTCTCGATTCCATAGATAAATCTATCTTTGATTTTTTATGCTGTGACGGATTATTTCTATCTCAGGTGATATAACATTTTTATTTAATAATATCGACAAATTAGAGATGGAAAAAATTTCAGTCTTTGAATTCATCTTTGAATCCGTTTCTATTTATTAAAATTGCATGACCTTCAATCTATGCGTGAACCCATCTATGCTTTCTAATTATTTATTAAATTCAAATGGAACTTGATTCTGTTTGTAAATCCATCGCTATTTCATGAAAATTAGAGACAAAATTAAATCCATCTCTAAATTTCTGTATCTAAAACGATGTTCCCTTGTAGTGTATTAGCATCACAAAAAAGTAGAGATCACTAAAGGATGGAAAACAAGCCCATGAAATTTCTACCTCAAGCATCAAACAACTCAACTCTTATGATCATATTAAGGGGCACCTCATATTTCCAACTCTTTGACATCTATCAAATGTATAGTAAAAGTATAAATATCTTCAAATGAAGTAGGCCAATAGAACCTTTGTTGCAGAGCTGTCACTTCGATAATGGCCTCCATATGGAGATGAATGGCAATGCTCAAGTACGCTACATTATGACTGAGTAGCTAGTATGAACAAATTCTAACTAGAAAGGACTTATCCTAAACATACTTTCTAACTTGTAAGAGGAATTGCTTTTTCTACTGGGAGTTGATGTAGGGGTGTAAATAAGTCGAACTCCAAAAAAATTATAGGCTCACTCTCGAGCCCAAAATACTGAGCTTGAGCTCATGAGCTTGGTATCAATCAAGCTTGAGCTTGAGCTTGAGCTCAATAAAATTTAATTATTATATTATGTATAAAATACTTAAAATAGAAAAAATAAATAAATTATTAATATAAATATTTATTTAATTAGTATGTAGAGAGTAATTAGAAATAAAAATAACTAATTATTAATATATAATAGTTATTTAGTTAATATATAAAATATTTAAAAATAGAAAAAAGATCTTGAGCCGGTTCATGAGGTTTTGAACAACTAAATCAAGATTCAAGCTTGGCTCATTATAAAGCTATAGCTTAGGCTCGAATTTTTTGAGTTCGAGTTAATTTATAATCGAGTTGGCTTAACTCATTTTACACTCCTAAGTTGATGTTTGAAGGAAAAATTTTGCTATGTTATTGAATAGGTCCACGTACCATGGAACTCCTTTTTCTTCTACTACTTTAAAGAACTGCTTGTTTGAGAAGGTTTCGTTAATTATCATCCTCTTAATCATATTTTATGCACTTTCTAATGTTGACCAATGCTTAAAAAATGGTTTTTTGAGTCTTTCCTATACTAAATATGAAAATCAAACTATTGTAGCAACGACACCTATCTAATTGGTCTTGGCTAAGCATTCTTCTTCTCCACTAAGTACCCGATGGTTGAATGGTCCTTGTACATGTTTACCTTGGCCACCACCACATGTGAAAGTTCCTACTACTATCAATAGCTCCTTCATCATGGCAGTGCAACTCATCTATGAATCTATTAGTATTTTGCTATCATAATATATTGAATGGCAGAGCCAACACCAGTATTAAATTCACTAGCACCACATATAAGTTCAAAGGTAAGCTCTAATTAGACACAACAATAATAGATACAAAAACAAGTTTTTTTTAGTTTTGTGAAAACAATGAGACATTTATCATCAAATTTAAACGATACATCTTTTCAAACAAATTACATAAAGGATAAGAAATTTTGGAAAAAAATTTAGTGAAATGCCTATAGAAACCTACATGTCCAGAGAAACTATGAATATTTTTCCTTGATAATGGAGGTGAAAGCTTTTTAATTATCTTAGTTTTGACTTGTCCACTATAGTTCCCTTGCTAGAAACATTATGTTCGAGAACTAGTTTTCTTACATCATAAAATGACATTTCTCCCTATTAAAAATAGGGCTAGACTTCTCACATTTTTTTAAAACAAGTGCAAGATTGTTCAAGCATTTATCAAAAGAATTTTTAAAAATTGACAAACCATCCATAAATACCTCAAGAAAATTCTCTACCATATTAGCAAAGATCACTTTCATATGTCTCTAGAAAATAGATGATGCATTGCAACATCAGGCATCCTTTGGAAAGCAAAAATATCATGTAGGCATATAAATGCTATCTTTTCCTAATCTTTTGGAGATATGAGAATACTATTTTACTATGAGTCATCATCTAGAAGGCAATAATACTTCTTTCTTGCCAAATTCAACATCTAATCAATAAAGTGTAAGGAAAATAATCTTTCCTACTAGATTTGTTAAGCTTTCTATAGTCCATGCACACTATTCATCCAATGATTGTTCCTATAGGGAAGTTTATTATTATCATTCTTCACATATGTCATACCTCATTTCTTTAGCACATATTGTACCAAACTTACGCATGAGCTATCTGAAATTGGATAAATGATGCGCGCATACAACCAATTAAAGATATCTTTCTTAATCATTTCCTTCATTATTAGGTGTAGTCTCCTTGGTGCTCAATGGAACCTTTGTGGTTATCCCCAAGTAAGATTTTGTGCATGTAAAATAAAGGATTGATTTCCTTGATATCTATAATTGTCCAACCAAGTGCTTGTTTATGCTCTCTTAACACTCTCAACAATCAATCTTCCTACATATCAGGCAATCAAGATGAGATAAGCAAGAGAAAATTACCTAGATAAGATACTGCAAGTACTCAGAAAAATGCTTCAACTCTAAAGCGAGTGGTTTTTGAATGTACAACTTAATAATTCATGATAGTAGACATATCCAAAGCTTCAAATTTTACCTACTTAGTCAACTTTCATGAGACTTCTAGAAAATTCTAGAATTTCTAGATTTAGCATTATCATATTCACCAAAGCAAGTAAAGTTGCTTCAAGAGGTTTAGTGTGGTGGGTGTTCTGAAAAGTGTTTCTTGCAAGACTATTTACAACACTAACTAAATAACATTTATCAAATGCCTTAGAATATTTAATAGCCTTGAATATATTAAACATTACATCTTGGTGTTGAACTCTTATGTTCAACTTTTCTTTTGATGCATTAATGAGAGTTCTACCCTCAGCTAAAATTGGTCTTCCAAGAATGATAAGCTTTCAGTCCTTCTCCATATCTAGAATAATGATATTTGTGACCTTAAAATAGGATATCTTTAATTATTTTCTTTGCATATATAAGTGATCTATTCACCAACTACAAGATAATGCCGGTAGGTTTGATTTCTCCAAGCCAAAGTGTTTGATAAATGGAGAATGACATCCAATTTATACTTAATCCGCAATCACATAATGCACATTTTGACAAATAAGTACCAATGGTTCATAGAATCATGAAGCTCCTTGACCTTTGAGCTTTGGTGGCAACTTATTCTAGATAATCACATTATTTCCCTCAATCAAAGTTACTATCTCAAACTCACCCCAATGTCTTTTGTTGGTTAAAATATCATTTTTAAACTTCACATAGTTTGGAATTTATTCTAGAGCATCAACAAATAGAATGTTGATTTGGAGCTTCCTAAAGACTTCCAAAATTATTGAAAGTCCTTGTCTAATTTTTGTTTTTGAAGCCTCTTATTAGTTAAGATTCTTTAGTTTTCTACTCTACATCGACTCCTTTCTCAACTGTTGGTTTTTCTTCTACCTTCTTTGTGGATGGAGAAACCTTCTAAAATTCATACCAATCTTTGCCAATCCTCAGAGTTGCTACTTTGCAATGTCATTACCTTCTTGTTAGGATTCATCTAAACATCACTGGACAAAATTCCTTATTGTCACATATCTAATGCGTTGGCTAGATATCTCATTTGCATTTCTAATATCTTAATTAAAGATTATTGCCATTTACTACAAGAACATTTTCTCCAACAATGACTTGTTTTCTTATTGTTGAAAGCCCACACAAATGTGGCTTACAAACTAAAGTTTGTCTTTAGTTGTTGTTCCATAAAAAGTTAGGGTATAGTTTCATCCAGGATTATAAGCGTTTGAATATGGATTATGTTAACTCCTATTGAAGTTTCCAACAAACTACATGGTTTTTAAAGTATTCAGGCATAATCATTTGAATGCATATCTTCACAAATTTTGCAAGTGATAAACGGGCTTTCTGCTACATGCACTTGCTACACTAGTTGTATTACATGACTTGCAAGGGCGCCAACATTCTTCGTCAAAGCTTTCATCTGTGCAATAAAAGCTGTAATAGCATCTACCATTAACCACTGATAACTATTAGATGCCACCTCCTCAAGTAACTCAATTGTTTCCTCAATCCTCTTACTCATTAGTGTACCTCCTATTACAGCATCAACTATGCTTTTGAATTGCAAATAGCATATTGTAGAATGTTTGTACTTAAAGCCACCTCTACAATCCCTAATGAAGGCACTTTTTTGGGCATTTCATATACTTTTCCCAAGCCTCATAATATGTTTCTTGGTCAAACTAGACAAAGGAAGCAATAGTATTCCTCAGGTTAACTATCCTTGATGGTGGGAAAAACTTAGCTAAATATCTTTGTGCTAATTCCTCCCATGAGGTGATAGATCTCATGGTAATAAACTAAATCAACTCTTTATTTTATCCTTCCGTGAGAATGGAAACAACTACAATCGGATTGCATCTTCTAAAACTCTTTCATGTTTGAAGGATTTGAAAATCCCCAAAAACCTTTTCAAATGAACATTCTAATCTTTAGTTGCAGACCACCAAAACTACATTGGCCTTTATATCATTTGACTGATGGGGGCTTGATCTCAAAATTTTTCATCTAAATAGATGGTCTGGTGATACCTCAATAAAAGTCCCAAACTTACTGAATTGAATAGTCCCCCAAAGACCCATTTTCCTTTGTCATTTCTTCAATGTTCTCATTTACCCACAAAAGTGTTCCTTTATGTCTTCAAAATGTTCTATCAATATAGCACTAAATTAGGCTCCTAATTATCCTATATATGATTATAGGAACTCCTAAAATAAAACAAATTAAATAATAAAAAATTTGAACTAAGACTTGGGGCTTAAAGCTAATATTAGCATAAATAAAATAATTTTAATTCCCCAGCAACAACACCAAAATCTTATTAGGTGTAAAACAAATAATGCAATCAACACCACAAGTGAATGTATATATTGCAACAAGTAATAAAGTGATAAATAGAGTGTTGATACCACAAGGAACTAAATTAGTGGCTTGTTCATTCAAACAATTTATTAAATGCAGTAGTTTGAAAATTAAACTAATAAAAAAAAGAAAATGTTACCATTTGAGTTTTGAACATGATATGGAACCCTAGATTTATGATTTCATCAATTTGATTTTATTGATTATAATATTTCCTTCCTACGAATTTAATGACAAGTTATTAATATTGAGACTAGTGCAACAATGTTGTTCTTCTAAACTACTCGCAACCAAATTTGAATTTATTCAATTCAATATATTCCTATGTAAATTACTAAGTAATGGATGAGATGGTTCAATTCAATTGATTGCTTAAGGCATACATGCACATTTGTACTTGCAAATTAATTTATTTTATACTTGAATAATTAAATCTAAGCTATTTGATAGTCAACCAATACTTATCTTTTCTAAGATTTCTCTAGGTTAAGAGATGTACCTCACTATTGATTAAATAATTAAATAGAAAAAAAAACACGAATAGAAGAGCTTAAACTGATGAAAGAAAATCATGCAATCAATTTATTCGAAGGAATTGGCCACAATCCTGAAATAACAAATTAGTATATGATTAAATTGTCAGAGAAAGTACAAATGACGACAAAATATTGTGAGAAATACAAAAATAAAAGAAAATCAAACCAAGAAAAGAAACTTTATTCTTAAATGAACTGATTCTCTTCTTTATCCTCTTTCGAATCCTAACCTATTTGAAACTTTTAGTCTCCAATTCCAAAACAAAAATTAGAACTCTAACAAAAGTTTAAAAAGCTGTTTATACTTGGTGGCTAAATCTTCTAGAAAATCAAATAGTAGAAGGACTCTTTCATTTGTCGTCAAGTTAATCACCAAAATTTCCAGCCAACTTACATTGCCCTTCTTATTAATTTTCTTTTTGTTCCATGCCCCTTTTCAACATTTCTTGTCATGTATTCTAGCAAGTCTAAATAAATTTTCATTAATTAAATTTTTTTTTTTATCATTTTAAGCAAGAAAATTACTTTTTTATATCCCCAATTTGATATTAAAATGAATAGAAATAATGATTTAATAAACAGATACATAATATTAAACATTTAGAAAGTAAAATTTTTATACTTAAAACCATCTTTGTGTTGGTCAAAAAGATATCTAACTCTTTTTTAAATTCATTATGGTTATTTCATCGTAGGAAGATAAAGGCACAGTTGTATAGAAATGGCAGTGATTAAATTTCTACGTAAAAAATGATTGAACTCATTATTTTGGAATAAAATTCGTATACGAATGAAATTTCCTTCTTTAAGTTTTATACCAAATATATATGTTACGCTAATGAATTTCAGAATGTTCAAGATTCCATTATTACTTCATATTCATTACCAGTGATGCTATATATATGTAGAAATATAGACCCTTTCACGGATAGGAATAAATTCTCATTTTCCCATGCCCTATAAATATTTATTCCTTATTATTTTAGAGATATGGTGAATTCTTTGAAGATGATAAGTTAAAACATTATTTAATTTTAGAGATTTGATTAAACTTCTTACTCATATCCAATGCATCGTTTCATATTTATTGACGAGAAGATAATATATATATATATATATATATATCATTTCTAGAACCTATGTGTATTGGTACGAGCTCTATGTATTGCCATACATTCTCTCTATTTAATAAGCATACGTACGTATCTTTTCTCCTTCCGTAAGTAAGTTGGTTTATGCTTTTGAATTGGAAATTAAGAACTCGAATCTAACTCTTTTTATTCTATCAAAATATTTTAGTTGTAGAATTTATTTATACATGCTTTATTTCTTGTTGTGTTAATGAATTTGCGAGCATGTGAGTTGCTGAATTTTTTTATATTGATTTCAGAATTTTGGTTCTCTACATCTATGTTTTTAGACATTAAATTTATGAACTATATACCAGGTGCTTTTCGGGTTAATTATATTCGTGTCGCCGTATATCTAATCATATACGAGTAATATATATAATTTTGGTATGAAAAGATAATAATTCGGTACGGCTTTGTTTGGCTAACAGGGGTATAGTTCTCCCTAATAAAATAGATGAATGTCAAAATTTAATTTAATTTAATTTTTATTATCCATTGCGCTATTTTAGAATGATACTTTAAATGGCATCGCTATTAATTTCATAGGGACCATGTCTAACACTACTCTTAACTTATATGATGCTGTGCATTCACTTAAATTAATATAGAACAATGATTAAGCTGAGGCACTGGAATTGGGCTTGGAGCTATTTGGACTGTTGGGGGTGGGAGGGTGTCCTAAATGAATATCATTTATACTCATCCTCTTGCATTTAATAGGATGATTTATACCCATACTGCTCTGGTTACTCCTCCATTAATGTCGTACATGGACTCCAACCAAATTCACATGGCAATATGTATGAACACACGGGAATCTTGTAAAGAAAAAGGGAGGTTGGTAGGTTTTTGAGTTTTTGCTTTCGGGTGGTGAATAAATATAACGTAAGTTTCTAGAAACAAATATATATATATATATATATATAATAAAAATAAAAAATGTAATCATCTAAACCCATACCAAACCTTTTTTTTTTTTTTCTCTTTTTAATTATATTTTGTTATCAAGGAATTATTCACTGGTCTTCCTTCCATGTTCATTTTTGAACGGCAAAAATCTATTTCTACCGTCAATTTTCAAAAAATATGAAAAATCATAAGCACCAGGACACATCAATAAATAGCTTGGCAAACTTCGGAAATATTTGTTTACATTAAGGGAAATAAAAGGATTCCCCCAAAGGTAAACAAATATTTCAACGTAAAACGCATTTTGAGTATTTTTCGAAAGTCGTTTATTTATTCTTTCAATTTATTAAAAAACCCTCAACCTTTATCAACAATATCATTATTTAATAAATTAAAATAGTAATATTTTAAAATTATACTCAATCATTATCCTCACATACACAAATATTTTAAAATATTATATATATATATTAAAATTATTTTTAAATTATAATTTTTCTCTGCTAATAAAACAAAAAAAAGTGATTTATTTCATATTTACAATAAAATTATTTTCCATCAAAATATTATTAAATATTATTTTATTTTTAAGATAACTTCTACCGTTCACCTAAAATAGAATTAGGCTAATTCATTTTCCACAATATATAGACCAGAGCACAACAAAATGAAACAAAAGATTGCCTTAATTATTTTCATTATTTCGATGAAGGTTTTCGTGTCCCCTCAATTTAATTAACTGGAGTATACGCACCCAACTTCTGAGCAATTGGGCCTTTTGTGCAAAAAGGTAATTTAAGAAATTTGGGTACACAATAAGTCAGTAACGCTAAAAGGTTGGTGGCACGCGTCAACCTGCACTAACGATTAAAAACGTGAGCTAAATATTTTATTGGCGAAAATTTTGGAAGATTAATGTAATTGATGATTAATTTTATCTGCACTTATACTTAAATGGAAAAATTAATTTATCCTATTGAAGATATAATTAATTAAATCCACAAGAATTAAAAGGTAAAATGGATTAAAAAGGCTCAATGGAGCAAATAAATTAATTGAATAATAACGCCAAAGAGCCTAATTGACTAAATCCACTAAACCCAATGAGAAACTAGACACAAAAAAATCATTTATAAAAATTTGTAAAAAACTTGAGAACATGTGAGGATTGAAAAATCTTTGCACCGTCTTACAAAGAAAAAGAATCTAAAACTCTATTAACTACTGAAAAGGACCCTAGTTCCATTCCTATGCAACATCATCTTGGCTCTATTTGTAAGAGCTTTGAACAATGAAGAATGAATGCTGAAAATACAAATGAGATCTAAGAGTGATTATAAGATTAAGAGAGGGGTGAATTAGGCTCAAAGAATTTTAATGCAGTGGAATTTTATCACTTAATAACTTTTTGGCTTTTCAAAATACTTTATGTTTTTTTGCAAAAAATAGCTTTAGTTACTGGTTGGAATTTATAAATACCACTTAAACAACTAGTCAGACCAGTGATAAATAAAGCAGTAAAAGCAAAAGTAAATGGACATAGGAATTTATAGAAGTTGCAAGTCTACTCCTCTACCTAAACTTTCACTTAAGATTTTGAACCTATCAAATCAATTAAGATATAAGAATGTTTTACAGTTAAGTATAATAATTTGACAAAATGAAATTAAAGGGTCAGAAACACATTAGTAGGGTAAAAACTAGCTTTTCTAAAAGTCCTAAATAGAAATCCCAAACAAGATAAGACAGATTCCAAAAATCAACTATTTTATGAACAGTTCAAGTGAACTTTTGTTAGTTTCACTTGCACAACCTAGAGACTGATGCATGAGCTGTTGCCATTATGTACGACAAGCTTTAGACTCTCATTTCAGACTAGAACCTAAAAAACTACAAAAGATTCCAGATAGCATTGCTCTACTAGTTTCTTCACCTATATGTCCTTAGAGAAACAAGTATTGATCTATACTCTTCATGGGATCCCTTAAGAAAAGGTATTACTCCCATCTCTCTTCGTCACTATGCTCTCTAAAACACAAACTACTTTGTCTTTATCACTCTAAGGTTTGTCAAATGCAAGCTTCCCTTAAACTTTTTCACCACAAGACCCCTCAAGAACACAAGTAGAGCAAGGAATTAGCAAACACTTAAGTACAATGTGAATAAGAGTATCACACAATTCTTGCCAACTTAATGATTCTCATGTAATTGATGATGCATATATTCTTATTTATAAGCTCATATCCAATGGCTATAAAATTTTAATTTGGTAAGTATCTATTGGAATTAAATAAGGAAACAACATATTAGGGTAAATATGTGTTAACACCATAATTTGCAAATATATCAATGGGTGCAGCAATATTGATTTCTTTCCTAAACAATAATGTCGTGAATCAGGCTAGAATCTTCAAAAGATCTTTTAATTATGAAAAGTTAATTCCAATGCACAGATAAATTCCAATAGATAATATGGAAAGCTATTCACAATTTTAATTGCATGCTTTTGGCACATAATAAGGAATGTATAATTTTGTCCTAATCAAAGTAATGTAATTCATCAAGGGTTAACAGGATCTAAAGCTCAAAACTATAACCATCTGATGGTCCCAAAGTCAGAGAATGTAGGAAACCACTAGCCTGAAATATAGTTAAGTCAAACACTAGAGCTCATGTCAAAACTGCAGTTGACACTAGAAGAGAAACCTAAGCAGCAAGCACCATCTTTTGGAGATTTAATTTTGCAGAAAACTTAAGAGATGTTGGTGATCCTACTAGAGAATGCCACTTCCTAATTGCAACTAAAACAGTTAGCCAATATTCAGAGAAATGTTGCCTTCAAGAGTAATAGCAATCTCCCGCTAGAGGTGGAGAGCTTTGTCCTCCTTGAACAAAGAGCCAACTTTGATGTGACATTAGTTCTTTTCCTTAACCTTTATAGGTAGACGTGTATTCATCCCTCCAAGTAGACTCTTCCCCACGACTACCTAATACTTTCCTTCAACTTTGCTCTTTTATGACACAAACCCTTCTACTTAGCTATCTTGGCGAATGTGCTTCCCCTAAATGCCTAGCATCACTTTCTGAGTAAAGGTATCACTTCTAGAGTAAGGGATGTGGATCCTAGATAAGTAAAGCACAGTAATGCAATGGTGATCTTTACATTCCTAAGCAACTTCTAGGTGAAGAAAATACTAATGGATAGTGGTAGCTCAACTGATAACCTATTCCATGATGCATTCCTCCCTTCAAGAGTGGGTAATGACTAGCTACAAAAGATCAACGCTTCTTTGGTGGGGGAAGACTATAGAAACACTATGAGAAGTGTCTTTGCATCTCTTTTTGGGCATTCATCCCATGCAAGTGACACAGGTAGTAAAGCTCCTGGTGGTCAAAACCTCAATAGCTGACAACACCATCCTAGGAAGACCTATCTTAAATTTATTCAAACTAATGGTGTTGTTGTATCATATGAAGTTGAACTTCCCCACACCAAGCAAAACTAGCAAAATTGTTGGTGATCTGTACAAAGCTAGAGAGTGTTATGCCAACACCTTAAAGAGCATCAAATTTTCTGTCCCAAAGATCGATGAAGCAAAAAAGTTGTAAGATATCAAGAAGAAAGATAAGAGTAAAGCATACTTCAAGATACTGATGTCATAGTGATGGTCATGACAAAAGCCACCACCTATACTGCTTGGTTGCATTATCATTGCCACTCTCTTGTTCTAACATTGTCTTAGTTGATTTTGATTGCGTAGTTGGGATTTACTTTTCTTATTGTTTTGAAGTATTGATTTCTCTTAATTCGGAGTTTTGTTCTTAGAATTGAATAAAGCCAACCTACATAGGAATGAGAGAATGCTTAATTGATCCCTAGCGCGATGAAGCTCCCCAAAGTACACTCTATATTTTACGGCATAAACCTACTATATAGTCTTTTAGGGGTATATGGTAGCTGTGTGAAAGCACATCGTAAATCTTTCCTAGCACTGCCCTTAGAGGTAAGGAGCGACATCTCTCTTATGAATAACTTTAGCATAGAATTACTATATGATCCTCTGAGGGGACATAGTAGCTGCACATAAGCTCAATGTAAATCCTTCCTAGCACTTCCCTCAGAGGTAAGTGGCAGCACCCTTGATTCTTTTGGGCATAAACCTACTATGTAGTCCCTCTAGGGATACATGGTAGTTGAACATAGACCTATCATAAATTCTCATTAGCATAGCCCTTGGGATAAGGGATAATAACTCTCTGATGAAAAACTTTAATGTAAACCCATTATACGATCCCTCTAGAGGCACATAATAGATGTATATATACCTATTGTAAATCCTCCCTAATACCACCCTCAGAGGTAAGTGGCGATACTTTAGCACTTTTAACAAACCACTCCTACACTAGATCTAACTTGGCATTAACCTATTGTATGGCTTCTAGGGAAATATGTCATTACTGTAGGTGGGCCCACTAAAATTCTCCTTGGAGGTAAGTGGCGTCACCTTAATAACATTAAATGAATTGCCCTAATACTCAAATTCATTTGATGTAAATCCACTATGCGGTCTTCAGGGAATAAGTATTTGCTGCATGTAAGCCTACTATAAAGCTTTCTAGGAGGTACGTAGCTTCAACTATCAAATCCCTCCAAGACATATGCCAACATACTATATCTCATTACTGCACTTTTTGGAGACAAGATCTCTTGAGGGAATCTAACAACCAAAGATCATCATGATGCTTAACTTCATTAATAGAACCTTATAAATGAGGCTCATATTTAAAATTTTCTACATTTAATGATGATGTTGAGACCTTCCATAAAAGCCTTGTAATGAAATACTATTGTACTACTTAATTTTTATTGCAAGACTCACTAGTGAAACAAAAAATTAAATTAAATTTAAATAACTATATATTATGATAAGATCTCATCAGCAAGACATTCAATTAAATTTGATTCATATATTTAAGTATTGGGATAAGAACTCTCTAGTGAGGCTTATGCACGCCATCATGCACCGCTTCGTGTGATCTAATGAACCTCTTTTGAAGGACTTGTATAAAACTCAACAAAAAATTGCTTAATGTTTTCCTCACGCTCACTTACTGCACATCAATCACTTATTGATAGCATAACCACAATTGAAAGGTGTGCACTTGATTAAGTGTACAAATAAGAATGAATAAATCAAAACATCATTAAGCAAAAAATATAGTAAAACCTCCATAACATCAAAAAAATATAGAAAAATATTTAGCCAACACTTGGTATCATAAGATAAAACAAAACCAAAAAATGAGTTGAAAAAATACTTATTAAAGGAAAATGCTAAATAGTTCTACACACAAGAAAAAGTAAGCACCTATCTACTATTCATAATTTAAAACACCTATCTCTTCCTAAAGAGCTGCGTCCGTAAGATTCTCTACTATGGCATTTGTACTAACCTCTAGTGTCTCTCCAAACTCTCCAATAGAGAGATTAACTTGGTTGGTAAGGTCTAGCATCTGAAGCCCTTAGTTGCATATTGCATAATCTCTCTTATCATGCAACGATAATCCTAAATAGTCTACTTATATATCACTATTGCCTGAAAGAACTCATTAAAACTCCTAAATTCCTTAACTAATTCCTCACAACCAGTGTTGATAACTATGTTCCTAGCATAAAACTCTAATAATTTCTTTTTGGTATCCACTTCCATCACATGTTGTACCTTTAGCTACCTATGCTCCTTCAGTAGCTTTATGAACTCCTCTTCTTTCTAGCTGTGTTGTTGAGCGGATTTGGTTGCCTTTTCCTTAATTCATGTTACCATTGCCACTATCCTTTTTCACTTGATGAGATATTTACACAATCTAATTCCAAGCTTGGGCTAAGAAAGACATAAGACATGATGATCAAAGAATTACACATGACCACTAAAAGAACTCACATGCAAAATAAACTTAGTATTAAAACAAACACTTATTCAAGCAAAGTTCCCAATCGTAGGCTCAGTCAATTGGGAAGAAAAGTATACATCTTTCTCTTAATCATAGTCACTCAACCCACCTAGCAAGCTATCAATACTAAAGTCGCTCTCATTTATATCCCAATGCGGGTTACGTCATAGTTCTAGCGTAAGCTATAGAGAAAGAGTTCCTTACACATCACAGTATGGAATAGATAAGATGATTATAGACAAAAGCCTTCAGTGACTAATCCACGCTTACTTTTCAATCAGCCCAAAAATCACACCTCCGGTTCTTAGCCTCCAATAGCTTGATGGGCCAATACAAATAGCTGAACTTGAGACAACTCTTCTGTGCAGTGCTACTAATAGTTCACCTTTCGTGCAAACCTCTCTCAACCCTCATGGTGTAGACCCTTACCAAGTTAGCCTTTATTCCTTCTTAAATACAAAGAACACAGAAGTAAACGTAAGTGCTAAAAAGAATGCTAATATGCAACAAACTTGGAAATATGCATGGATAATTGATAAAAGATTAATAACTAAGTACATACTAGAAATATATAAGTTACAACAAAAAAGCAATCAAATGTTCTTTCTTTCTCAAAACTCTGCCAACGGTCAAGATTAACTCAACTTGGATGAGCTAAAGATAGAAAGCTACTCTATTCATGAGGACACCCCAACCCTCATCATGAACAAAGAAATTATCTCCTTCCAAGGCTCTCGTGAATATGGTTACCTACTCAAAAAACTTACTATCAGTTTGGAGAACATACAAAGAAAAGATTCATTAAGCAACTTGCAAACCCTAAATAGAGAATAAAAACTATTAAATGAGAACAGAACACCTAAGCCAATTAGATGCTATTGAAATATGTAAAACAGGCAAAAACATGAAGGTAGATTAACTTAGATATACCCAATTACTCCTCACCAAAGTTATTAACAAAGGATCTAGAAGAGGAAAGAAACCAGTACTAAAATAATTGTTGAATATAAGTCTCTTTTAGGAGTTATCAATGTGTTGTCACTCAATGAAGGAAGAAGAAACTTAAATCTTTGTAAATACATACTCAACGTCTCAAAATTTCTAACTCCTCAAGCATGAATAAACATCAAATCTCTACAACTTGAATGAAATGACCATAAATGATAGGAGCATCTTTGCACTCTTCATCAAAAGAACTCTCTACTCCAAACTCACAACTAGACTTTGAGGTGGAAAATAAATCATGAACTAAATGTTGACTTCTCAGAACTTGAGACTCGTTTTCATTCATTAACATTTGATTTGACAATGCACTTGATATAGAGCTCATGAATCCAAAATATACCACAAGATCATGGGGGAGATGACCCCTATTAATATGAAGGTGCTTGACCAAATTACAATTTCCCAGAGCTGTACCTTTTTCTATGTATATCATATGTCATTTTCCAAAATTTCTATTCATTCATTATTTCTTCACCAAATTTCTTCATTTTCATTATTTATTAGTTAACCATGGTTGAAGTTGTAATTTTATAAGCATTTCACAGCTACCAATACCGAATCCCTAGTAAGCTATTATTAAATCACATGCAGTAGAACTTCGTGAATGAGCTGCATTACGTGGATATGCTACTCTTTTTTTTTTTACTCATACATGCACACCAATAGTTCATTAATGCATGTTTCGATATGTTTTCCAAGCCCATTTTTATTTTCATGCATTTTCAAAATTGAAAAGGTAGTTATGATTAAATAAAAATGAAATTGTATTTGCATGTTTAAAAAAATATATTTTTTATATTTAAAAAAAATTATTTGTTAAGATATATGTATGTTTTATTAATTTTAAAACGATAGTGGGTACTTTATGTCAAATCAAATTTGAATTTAATTGATGTGATAATAGGATGATAGAGTAGGTTTAGAAAAGAGTTGAAAATAAAAATGAATAATATTTTAAGTGAAAATAATTAGAAAGTAGATAGCTTTCTATTTTCATTTTGTATTGAAAATGAAAATGGTTGGTGAAAACAAAACCAAGTAGGCTCTTCATTTCACATATTCCTTTTCTTTATTTATTTCCTTAATTTATTCTATAGTGTTTAATTTTCATTTCATAAAAGTTACAAAAGAAACCCCAATTCTTATATATATACAATTGAATTTAGTATTAATTCTTCTTCTTTTTCTTCTTGTTTTTTGGTTAATTTTCCCATAGACAAAAAAGATTTGTAAAAAGAAAAATGCAGGCAAAAACTCTACAAAAAAAGCATCTTATTGGGTGTTGCATTTGCGAATATAATAATGAGCATGGATACGCTCTCTAATTTGCAATCTTTAATTAGTTAGATTTACATAGTGCAATATTTGTCATTGCATGAAATAGCCAACTATGACTGACACCATCAAAAAAATTAGTGTTTGTGACTGCCAAATCAGTCACAAATTCATAAAAAATGTTATTCCTAAGGACATCAGTGATCTTACAAAAAACCTCATCACAAATTGAAGTTTGTGACCACTATAACCATCGGTCACAAATTAGTGACTGCAATATTTATCTTTGGCCACTAATTTGATTTTATACAAATTTTCACAAGGTGAAAATGCGGTCATTAAATGGTCACTAATTAATGACAAATGGTAACGGGCACTAAAAGTTGGCCATATGACCAACTATAAATTTGTGGCAGTATTGTGACTGCAATAGTGGTCACTAATCTATGACCAGTATATGAGGTCACAAAATTTCACAAATTATCTACAGTGGTGGTCATGAATTTTTAGAAATAATGTCTTCGATTAATGACTGCTTAATTAGTAACTAATCAATTACTAATTTATCAAATTTTTTTATATTTTTAATATTTAATCTAATATATTTATCTAGCCTTTTTTTGTTCTCATGAATAACAATCTAAAATTACACCATTTAAAACATAATTCACATTTCAAATTAGCCGAAACATAACCCAAATTCAATAATATTGTATCCAAATTCGTAAACAAAATAAAGATTTTAAAACATAAACAAGCTCATAAAATCTAAGCATGTCAAGTTAGTTTAAAGAGATTTGTTTGTCTTTCCCATCATTACCCTTTTCACTACGAGAGAAAGAAGCAACATGAATTACATTTAATGTTTTCATTATTACTCCTAATGTTCTCATCAATGCCTCATCTCACACCTTTGATTCTTCAAGTAGCCTCTTTACCTCATCTCTTGCCTTCATAGCCTCCTCAATAATGTTTGCTTCTCTTGTTGTGGTTTCTTCTCTTTTCTTAGCCAATTCTTGACCTATTACTTTTGCAATTGCATCCTGTAGTTGCTCTTGACTCACATAGATTGGTAAAGATGTCTTCGATAGTGAATTTAAGGAAGTTTCAGCACCAATAAGCTCACAGCTGTGATAAGTGTTCCCAAAGCCATACACTTTACCCTTATATAGACCACAATTGATCTCAAGCCATTTTTTTAGCATCAATGAGTTTTTAGGAGTAGGATTACTACAATGTTGACTAGCATGTTCTTGATAATATTCATCCTATTTGAATATCCAAATATTAAAAACACTATTAGTTCAAATAGAGAAAAAGCTTAATCTTTAGTAAAACTAAAAATACTTATCTACGTAATAAAACACTTTGTGAATTTACAGAAATAGGATCATTTTTGTTAATGGAGAAAGATTGAGCTACATTTAAATAAGTACCTGATTCTCTAGTACCAAATGAGGATACTAGATCAATTCCTAATAGAAAAATTAACCCCAAAAACATAATAATGAGAGTAAGTAAGTTTTCATTTACATATCCCTCTACTTTGGATTAGAAAGAAAAAGAAACACCAAACAAACCTTATTATATACATGTGTAGTTTTTAGTAGAAGATGAACATGTATTTGACAAGATATAATTAAACATACCACAAAGAGGTGCTTGCATTTTTACTAAACATATCTTGACAAATATCAAGCTGCCCAAAATTAATCCTCAAATATATAAATTCATTCATCAAATAGCAACCACACTTTAGCAATTGAAGATATTATTAACTGTAACTCCATCTATATAAATGTCTTTTCAAAGCAATAGGACATGCATCATAACTGTACATGCAGATTTCCAACTAAATAAATATCTTTCCAAAGAAATATGAAATAGAAGCACTTCAAATTTCTAGTTTTCTTGTTGCATTAAATCCTAAGTTGATAAATTAGTAAGTCATAATAAATTAATAAGCAGGCTAGACTCATGACGTGATAGATTGATAGGATATATTTTGCCACCTGGCTAGTTAAGATGAATATCAATGCCTAATTGGCATGCAGTAATTTAATAAATTATGTATATACATTTAGTTATTGACAATGGCGTACATGTTTACATCCTTCATTATTTAATCCATCCACTGCTTTTTTTTATTTAAATTCAATGGAAGTCAATTTATCCTTTCCTTATCATGAATTAACCGATATATACATAAGTTATTTATTGGAAATATATACATATTCCAACTTTATTTCTACAAACTCAACATAATAATTTTCTCTAAATTAATAAATTGTTTTTCTAAAAGATGATTCTCCCACTTTACTCACACAAACTCTATGAATATATATGAAGCTTTGATTTGTATCCTATTATATACTTCTCTCATGCTATGATGTGCATATTATTATCTCTTATTTAGTGTAATTAATTAATTATTTATGATTGTATTAAATTAACAATTAGTTTTTATCTTGATGTAATGATTAATTGGCTTAAAATCCCAAAATCTAACTTTCATTTTGTATTACCCCACTTAAAAAAATTTAGTCTTAACTCCCCAATCCCATTTTTTATTTTGAAACCACTCTCCACTACCTATCTAATTACCAAAATGATCTCCATTTGAGTACAAAATTGATAAAAAAATCCACCCATCTACTATCATTGAAATGGATGAAATCACATGCATGCTTTTTACATATTCCCCCCTCCTTAAAGAAAAGAAAAAAAAACCTTTACATCAATCCCTCTGTCTCCCTTATTTCACTCCATTTCTTTCATCAACTAAAGCTTTCATTCACTATGGACCTTGATTTGAAGTAATTTTTGTCCAGTGTTCGAGTTTTGAAAGCTGCATTTTTGTCTTTTTCTCTTGTTCCATTGGTTATTCTTCATTTCACTTGAATCCATTTGATTATAGAAGGTATTTTTCTATTGAAATGTTGGTTTTGCAGTTATTTTTGTGAAATGTTCATGAAATATTCCTGAAACTTCTATTTATATATGTATTTTAAATGAAAATGTACTTAAATTCATGATTTTTGTATGTAAATGTAGTATTTTGTGTACTAACACAAATAGTATTAAAAAACCCTATTTTTTTGTTGTTCAAACCTGATTTAAGGTAATTTTTACTTAAATGTTTTGTTTAATGGTTATGAAACTTAGTTTGAGTTAAATGATACCTTAATTTTGTAATGATTAAGTTGGTTTACAATATGATTAATATTGGATATGTTGGCAACTCAATTTTTGGGGCTTATATTCAAAATATGATTTGTTAGATGGGTGTACAATATATTTAGTTGTTTCCTATTTTTCATAAAGAAAAACATAGCATTAATTTATGTAGTATTGTATACATGTATATTTGGCACAATAATATGATATTTTAGTATTTTTATTTATATTTTCAGTATGAAAATCTTAAATGTAAGTATACATGGAGATATTTATAGTATTTATTTGCATTCTTTCTATATTTGTAGTAATGAAATTAGAAATATACTCCTATTGTTCCCCTTCATACTTTTACAAAGCAATGAAAGAATTAGAATCCAAATTTGGGTTCCGACACCAACGCACCCTAAAGGAAACCCCATTCTATGTTTGTTACAATATGCCACAATTGAATTATAACTTCAATAGAGTTAAAGCAATCATAAGATGATTCAATGTATGAACAACTTCATTTATCTTTGGTGAAGACATCAAAATTCCTTTTAGAGGGCCAAAGTTTTCTTTAGTATTATATTTGTCTCATGTGGGGCAACCTGTGGACGTTGATTTGAAGATGAAGTCTGATATAGTTGATCATTTGTTTTTCAAAAATTTTTTAAATGTTAATCATTTACAAATATTTAAAAGGTTGCAGGAATTGTACATAGACATAGTGATCAAGATATTGAAGATTTGCTAGGTTGTACATACTTTTTGTTTTTAATTTATTTTGTTTCCAATGAGCAACTATTGCATACCTCATTTCATCAACCCTTATGCTGATGATCTATCTTTTGTTGGGTTGTATGCATGTGGAGGATGCTTACAACTTTATAGTTCAAGAATTGATGAATCATTTAGGAGGTGATATGGAAAAGGTGCAAAGGAAGAAATACTTTGGTGGTTGTACTATTAGTCTTTTGGTGAGTGTCTTTGAATCTTTAAATTATAAAATTGTTGTCATTTGCTGTAAATAACTATTAAGTTTTTGCTTTATCAATGATAGGGATAGTTGTGTGAGCACAATCCTTCTTTGGGGAAACTCAACCTTTATATACATGCTCACAGCTCTTTTAGTGGGCTGATAGTAAGATCCCAAAGAATGAAACTGATCTAAATAAAGCTTTTAAGCAAATTAAAAGGAAAAAGGTAAAAGTTTATTGTTTATGTTTAAAATGATTCCCTATGAGTTTGACAATTGAAAGAAATGTATAAATTCATACTGTAATAGATTGTGCCTATCTATCCCTTTCCTAAGAAGGAAAAATGTGTTGCTTCAACATAGGTAATTATTTAGATACACATGATTACTATTTGAAGTTTACTTTGTTATTATACTAATAATTTTGTGCTTTTTGTGCAGGTTCCTTCAATGTCAAGCTAGGATGTTTTAAGATTTGAAGCTCAATTGAGGTAGAAAATAAAAAAGGGGAACTATTGGAGCACATAATTATAATTTTGGAAAGCAAAGGAAATAAAGGCGACGAAGAGAAGATAACTGAAATGGGGAAGGAGAATGAAGATGAGAAGTGTGAAGAAGAGGACACTGAAAGAGAAGATGCCAGTGATGGTATTGGTACTGGTGCTCAAGACAATTATGAGAAACTACACCTGGAGGCTGTTGTTGATGAGTTTAAGACTCCATGTGGTGGTGGTGATGGTAATAATAGCCATGAAGGTGATGGTAATAATAGCCATGAAGGTGATGGTTGTAGTTAGGGTGTAAACGAGCTAAGTCGAGTCCATATCTAGAAGGCTCAAGCTCGGTTTGTTTATTAATTCATGAGCTTGAGCTCAAGCTCAAGCTGAGCTTGCTCAAACCTAAACAGCTAAGCTCAATCTTGGCTCATTGGAATAGATGAAGGCACAACGAGCTTTATCGAGCTTGACTTGATAAAACTTATCACAGAGAAACAAAAATACTCAATTTATTAAGTTCGGATGAGCTCGAGATTATATAGGTTTAGATTAACCTGAGCTTATTTAGAATCAAAATAAAATCTATAATTGTAAAAGTTTTTAAATAATTTTGTTGTATATTTTTCTAAAAATAAAAAATTGAATTTTTATTGTTATTATTGTTATAGATTTTATTTTATGGGCCTAAATTATAATTATATATGTGTATATATATATAATAAAAATCTCATTTAAGCTCGCAAATATCATTGAGCTCAAGTTGGCTCGTTTGATTAACAAGCCTGAGCTTAGCTCGGCTTGGCTCAAGCTAAAAATTATTGAGCTAAATACGATCTTTCATTGGGTCGAGCTCGAACCATTCATGAATTATCTCATCTCATTTACACCCCTAGTTGCAGTGATGGTGATGGTGATGTTAGGGGGCCACAAGGGAAAGATTGCATTCCACATGAAGACAAAAGCAAAAACAAGCATGATCATACCTCTTCTATTATCCAAAGTGTGAGAACAAGAGATGATTGAATGAAAAAGAGAAAAAATGAAGACTTTATCACACCAAACCCCTCAACACCATTGAAGAGTATCAAAGTTTGCACCCATAGAGGTTGTGGTAGAGGTAGAAAGGCCTTAAAGAGAATGGTAGCCGAGGTGAGCTAAGATACAACTAAAGAGATTGATGATAATGAAGAAATGGTTCAACATACTAAAAAAGAGAAGAATGACACTAAAGAAGTGAGTTTGAATACTGTGGTGTCTAATGCATAGTACTTGATCTCTTTAAAAAAGTACCAAAATTGTGAACAAAAAATACTGTAAATTAATTTTTGAATATTGAAATTACTAAGAAAAAATATTGCCTCCTTTTTTTTTTTAAATGCAAATTATATATATGTCATAGGGTACTATTATTATTTATGGAAATGTTGCTATTAAAGGTTTTGGAATTCACCTAAGTGAATTTCAATCAAGAAAAGATTATAAAGGGCATAATGACATTCCTAACAAACAACAAAGTATTATTGATTTGTTTTTATCTCAACCTAATTTGGAGTAATAATAATTTTCTCCTTAATTTTCCTTTTATTAAAAATTTTTAGATTCTCTTAACTGATAATCTTGACTTGTTTCATAGTGTAATTATTTAGGATGGATCTGACCACTTTATCAAAAGAGATGTCTTATGTGATATGTTATTTGGAAAGGAAGTGAGAGGGGATATGATTGATATTTACTTGAACATATAGTGCAACAGCTTTTTCAATGGATCTTCCAGACATGGAATGTGGTATGTGTCTACCAATGTTCTAGTAAATAATTGTAGACTATTAAGCACTCTACATGGTAAAATGAGTGCTAATATCAATACAATTTGTAGACTACAATATTGAACCAATTGGAGATGCTAAACAAGAAACACACAATAAAATCACATCAATACCCAATGTTTCTTGAGGAAATGAATGTAAGTCCATGAAAGATGCTTCAGCAGCACAATTAGGATATGCTAACCAGATGTCATTTTGTTTTTTTTTTCAATTATGCATAAGTTCCATTGGTTTATATTGGTTTTTGATGTATTCACAAAGATGTTTGCACAAATGAATTGTGCTTGGTCCCCCATGTCAAAAGCGATAACAAGAGTTTATGTAGGTTCGTTGCCTTTTAAAAGTATTCATGTAAACAAGTTTATTAAAAAATAATAAATAAATGATCTTATAATTATGCTTTGTAGGGTTAGTTTATGGCAAGATACCTTAGGCATTCATTAGGTTATGATGTTGGAAAAGATGACATCTTATATGGCTATTGCCGCTAACAAGTAGGCAATGTGGACTATAGAGTTTATTGTTGTCTTTAGGCTGAATGTTATGTAAGAAACCAAAATGATTTTTGGGACTATTCAAACCTATGTTCCATTTATGCATATCAGGCACATTTCACTGCTACAATTATAAGCTATGAGCATGCTTGCTGCATTCTGATATAATATGAGATAGGCTTATTAATTGTAAGGTTAAGGTCACCAAGAATAAGAAAGGAAAAGATAGTTTAGCTACTAAGGGCAAGTGGTTATGATCACAAGCAGCTGGGTTATGGTGGTCAAACTATATTCAATACTTAAATACAAAGTTTCAATACTAGTCTAGTAGTGCAATATTTCTCTTTGTATTCTTAGTATACTTGACCAAGTATGAAGTATTATTTATCTGACTGTAGGTATCAACTATAGTATGGATGAGAACAACAATGTGGTAAGATGTGGGATTTTGGATAGTTACTATTTTTACAATGTTGATTTTTTGTTTATGGATATTTTAGTGAATTTGGTCTCTCATTTATATAGGTAATGTTAAATGTTACATGTTACTTGATATATGTATGTGTTACATGTTGGTCCATGTACAGTTCATTTGAAGATGTATATGTCACTTATATTAAGTTAAATAGTACTTAATTGCCAAAAATTATAGCATGTAGAATGAGAAATCATTATAAAAGTATGAACTAAAAGACATAAAATACATACAGAACAATGAGAATTTAGTACAAAAATGCAGAGTTTTAACTACAAAATCCCTGATAACAATTACACAACATTATAAAATTCAATACATAATCGCAATCTTGAAGTACATAAATGCCTAAACTAGGTACTTTTTTTTTTTTTTTGGATTTCCAATATCATTATCGGCACATAAAGGGATCGTTTTCCATTTGGCCTAAAATGACCATTGCTTGATCATAAGACCATGAAGTATTAGACTTAGGAATCATATACTCATGATAGGTTTGGTGATACAGAAGGGGGTTTTTGGAATGATTCTTTTGGCTCATGTATCAGTAGTTTATACTAGTATGAATGAAAACACAAGTGGTTGAATGTCGGTGTTTGTGTTCCCAAACATTCCAACACGTACTATCACAATCATTTCTTCAATAAATCATAAATTATTGTATTAAGGTCACCAATGAGTTATTCGATGCATCAAATTAAGGATAGAATCAGCCTTTAATAAAGTAAGTACATAACCCCTTATTTTGAGTATATAACTAGTGTGATTTCAGTACATAAATATACTTTTGAAGTACATAAGTATCTAAACTAAGTACTTTTTTATGATATCCAATATAATTGTTAATAGAATATGATATTTTTATCTATTTGTATTTAAGGTATCCGACAATTATATTGGATATCATAAAAAAGTACTTAGTTTAGTTACTTATGTACTTCAAAAGTATATTTATGTACTGAAATCACACTATGATATTTTTATCTATTTGTATTTAAGGTATCCGACAAATTTGTCATAATATCTAAAATTATTATTATATTACACTAAGATACAATACCAAACATTCAAACACATACTATCACTTATTAGTAGTCCCATGCATTGAATTGAAGTTAAACTCTACCTTTGGAAGAGTAAGTACAAATCCCCTTCATTTTGATTACATAACTAGTATGATTTTAGTACATAAGTGCACTTTTGAAGTACATAAGTATCTAAACTAAGTATTTTCTTTATGATATCCAATGTTATTGTTAACATAAAATGGTATTTTTATCTATCTATATTTACGGCATTCGACAAATTTTTTATAATATCTAAAAGTCTTAATATATTACACTAAAATGTAATACCAAACATTCCAATAAAAATTCAACAAATATTATTACATAATAGTCCAAATAGTCTAAATCTAGCATGTCCTTCAAAAAGCAAAATTAGTAGTTGTCATAGGTCTCTGAGCACTATGCAATCTTTCTTACATTGATTGTGTCTCCTCCATGCACTCTTTTCTTGTGGATTAATAACAAATTAAAAAAGATATTAGTTAGACAATAATGGCAAGAAGGTATAAAAAGCATACATATACAACATAATGGTAAGCAAATACATTGAAAGGTCAAGCTAATCTAGCTAGTTGTACCTTTTTCGCATGTACGATGATTATGCCCGATTCTACCATAAAACCTATACCTAGTTGTCCTAATATCAATTTGAGATGAAAATCTCTGTCCTTTCATGGCCTGGCTAAGGTCTCATATCAGGTGCATGAATGGTTAGTTCTTCCTCTACTTGGAATGTGTCAAGTCAAAAATAGGTATAAGGTTAAGTCAAAGTTTGAAGGCTTATTGATACTTCTCAACCTGGTAGTATTAGTTAGTAAAGTCATAGATCGACAATAATTTAGACTCAATATAGACACAAGCATACTTGCAAGGCATTTTATCAACTTTCCATTCTTTAGATGAATAACTCCAGCTCTGCAAATCCACAACATAGGATTTGTCATCATCGCTAACCTCAAAGTTTTAGCCACTAGATTTTTCTATTTTTAGTGTACAGGCTATATAATTTACTACTAGATTTTTCTCCTACTTTGGGCATAATAATCCAATAAGTTTATTAGATTCTCCTTGTTGATCATTCATCATAACCACAATTTGTTAGCACATATGATCGACCATAGCTGCAATGGGCATAAATCGTGCCAATTTAACTCAATCATTCCAACATTCTGCCTGATTATTGTTTATTACTCCCCATCTATCATCAACAAATAAACAATTTGCCCAACATTTGGGGCTCTAACTACATGTTGAAGTCTCTAGCAAGATGCATGGACTCCACTATGGTATTTATATGATGAATATATTTTTGCCTTATTAGAGCATATGCAGTTTTATGGAAACAGATGCCCAATGTTTCTTATTTTAGAGGGAGTACTTTCTCATTACTTGACATTGAAATTATATGATCACTGGATTTCTTGAACTATTACTTGAACAATAATTTAGATTAGAATATAGTTTTCAATAAAATACAAAACAACTTACTTGCTTTTTGAAGTTACCCACCAAGTATCTCAAACAATACATATGAAAGCCACCAGGAAATACGATAGGGTTACTTTAAGAAGCCCAGTATGTTTGTTGACAAAAAAAAAGTTGAACTTTGTAAACCCTGTGCTGTGGTGAGAATCTAAAATCTAAAATGGCCCTCAACTTCAAGCATAACCACTCCCAATTAGTATCATTTTCAACATCAACAACTGCATACGCTAATGTGAATAGATTATCATTGGGATTCTTGGTAACAACACTAAGTAAGCATCATTTATACTTATTATTAATGTGAGGGCAATCTAAAAAAATTAGTGGTCTACAACCACTGAGAAAGTCAACCAAACAAGCTTTGAAATAGATAAATAATTGCTGAAATTTTAGAGTCATTGGGTCAATATGATAATCAACAATACTTCCAGGAGTTGTTTTTTTCACAGCCTTACAATACCACCTCAATTTATCAAAGGATCTCTTGTCCACCCCATGTATATCATGCATAACTATTTCCTTACCCAACCATGCACTATGGTATGGAATTTCTATGCCAAATTCTCTATGAATATCTTTTATCAAGTTGATAGGTCAGTAACAGGGCTCTCCTCTCAATTTTCCTTTTATTACATTAGTAACCCAAGCAGAATCAGCTCTAGGATGTCACATTGTCTAAAAACTACCCTCATTACATGTATGTTCTATGTTGCATTTTCGAATACAGAAGAGTTTGTCTACTCCACATGTATTCTTTATTTGCAATTATTATCACTACAAATTGCTATAATAATTTTGGAATCATTTTTATTATATATGAAGGACCTTCTAATAGCAACATTATAATTTTTAAGTTTAATTCTAAATTCTTGAGCATCCTAGAACATTTGCCTCTTAATAGATGCAATGACTCCAAGCATCAATTGAATTTATTTATAAAGATGAATCATACTGTGACTCATTTGTGAAGGGAATACCCTCCTCTATTCCATTTCTAAATAGGTGTTCATTGCAAAGAAATAACATGGTTAAGTACAAAATAATTGTCAATAAAGTGCTACAAGATTAGTGTATAAGTACTCTACTATGCAATATCATTATTCAACAACCAGATAACTAGGTACTTAAGTAAGCAATATTAGTATTTAACATATAAGAACTAAGTACTAAAATAAATAATTTGAGTACTTAACATAGAGGAGATAAGTGTTGAAATGATAGAATCTAGTATTTAACACAGAAAGAGCTAAGCAGTGAACAGGAAAAAAAAATAAATGCAATATTTGACATATCAAAATGAACAAATCAAGTATTTTACATAAAAGAGCAAGCACCGGATAATCATAAAATTCAATATTCAGCATAGATGAGTAAAGTATTGAAATGAACAAATTTAGTATTTCACATAGAAGGCCTAAATACTAAAACACACATATCCATTATCCAATGTAGAAAAGTAGAAGTACTAAAATGAACAAATCTAGTATTTGACATATAAGACTTAAGTACTAAAACACAAGAAAAAGTATTTTGTAAGACAAACTGCATATAACTAAAAATGCAAAAAGGTATAAATTGGAACAATGGAAATATGCTAAACAATAAATGCAGTACAAAATTAATGATATGAAGTATTTACCTGCTCATATAGCTATTTTGCTTTCCTTGTGCACTAGGTTCACTTTTTCTTTAAGTACAAATGTAGGCAAATCACGTTGGACAGCCAGCATTCAGAGTCACGTATATTTTTTTTGATATGGAGCAAAGTATTGGATTGTGTGGAATTAAGGGCAAATTTTATACCATTTTTTCTCTAATTGGAAATACAATCCCATTAGAGTCATGAACTCAAAAATGGAGATGATATAAAGTTTCGCACTGTACATATTACTCCACAATAATTGAATTTGAGGTTCTTCCCTACTACCTAACATTTTTAGGTAAAAAAATATTACTATTGCTTGCAAAAGATTGCAATGTTTCTTCATCGTGCGATAGTAGGGACAAAGTAGCCTTGCTTCCTACGAAAATCTTGCAGTCAATAGTAGAAAATGAAATGAAAAAAGAAAAAGATAAGCACTGGAGTTCAATGCGGGAGTGAAACAGAATTGACAGGAAAGAGAGATAGAGGTGGCAAATGCTTAGGATATCAGAGTTTAGGAATAAACAAAAAAAAAACAAAAACCCACTAAAATGAGGCAATTCCTATCATTTTAAGTGGCTAGGGAGTGAAGTCCAAATGCAAACTTCAGATTGGGTATTTTTAAATAAGATCCCCTTGATGTAACTGTATAATTATTATTTTTCTTGGGGAAAAAAAAAAGGTTTAGAGCTTACACTGGATTCTTTAGATTTGAGTACTAAATCTTTCTAATTTACCACATTGAACATATCTTGCTAAAGTGGGAAATTCTACTATATCAATATTAAAAATAAATTTATATTTGTTGTGAAAATATTAAGCACTTCTTAGTTATTTATGAAATAACGTGTATGTTTTAATGGTTTAAGAGAAAATCCCATATTAGCTGCTCACTACAACTATGTCATTTTTCCCCTATCAAAATTCATTTTGCCACGTTTCTAATACTTTATGGCAATCTATATTTTCTTGACATGATAGTTTGCTACTTTATGATCATCCCATACAGAATTGTAGTTTTGCTCGTAATTTCCATTCTTCTTGTTCTTCTTCAGTATCGTCCAATCACTCTTTAATACATTTATACCCAAAACATGATACCAAATTTTGGTCTATTTGCTTGCTTACCTAACGGCCAACACAACTCGCAACTATATATATACACACACGCACTCCATGCCATGACCATTACTGCAAGTATATACTTGGAAGCTTAATTATTGTTATGTTTCATCATATCCCAGGCATTTATTTTCGTTACCTATTTACTTGGCCAATCATTCATGAATACATTTGTATTCAAATATGACACGAAAATTTGGACTACTTGCTTGCTTACCTAGCACAACTCGCTACCGATTTATGACATAGACTTACTTAAGAATTTATACTTCAAAACTGTGTTATGCCTTTGTCACATGCCTTTCCTTTTGTTACCTATTACTTGGCCACTAATACAATGGCTGCACCTGTCTCGCTAACTACTAATACTACAGAAGGCGTGACATTGGTGAAATTATCGAATAAATAGAGTGAAATATACTCGATTCACATAATATTACTGAATGAAAATGATATACCATTAAAACCCAACTCAATAATCTAGGAAATATTTGTGGATTAAGTCAAATGTAAAATAAGATAGAGTGTTATTTAGAATTTGTGAGGGGGGAATTGTTGAGTAACTCGGGGGTCAGATAGCTAGAAGGCTTGTTAGCTGATTGGCAACAGGAGCCATATAGCTGCCAGAGCAAGAGTGACTACAAGAGGTATAGAAATAGTAGAGCCCCTTTAATTGCGTTGTTCCTTCGTCGGATTTAGGAATAGCATGGGGTTATTGTACCGGTTATACATCACTGAAATTAATCACGTCCAGATCGAGTTGGCGGCCTCGACTAATAAAAGTAGGGGTATAATTGTCCAACAAGGCAAAAGTTATATTTTAAGTTCCTGCAAAACTAGAAAAGGCCGCCACTTTAAACATTTATGTGGATCAAGACCTAACTTTTAATTATTTGATCAATTCCTTTGATATTAAAGAGTAACATCTTCTAAATATGGGAAATGTTTCACTAACTAATTCATATTTAAGTGTTGCTATGAATGTCAAAAAGGTATCTCGTAAATAATTTCCATTAGTTTCTGTTGTTATATTTTCAGGTGAAGCCTATATATAACAGATACTCATAGGTCGCATTATGAAGTTACACTGATTTTTATGAAAATCCTCATCTACTTATAAAATAATTTAATTATTTGAAACTCTTTCCCATGAGACTCAATTAATGTTTTATAGGCTGATAGAACCCCGAATACATTGTTTATAACTTATTATTATGAGCTGAAGTCATTTAAAATTTTTGTTAGTGCTCTGAATTTTAGTATGAGTTTTTGCACATGATTAGTCATCGGACTCGATGAATTCAGATATTAATGGCATGAGAATACACAAAAATAAATTTGAATGTGATAATTACTTAAGCCCTACAAAACTAAGGGCCTCCCACTCACTCAAGACTACCGGAATGCATGTGTTGCAATTCCTGAAAGTTATGTTCGGATTGATGGCTTTGAAGTCAAAGACTTCATATAACAGCTTACTGAGTTTATTTCGATAATGTCAAGTCAGGGTAATATTCTAGTAAAAGTTCTGTGCGTTGCATAAAATCTATATCGTTAAAAGAATTTATAAAATCTTATACATTAGTTTTTTAGAGCTATTTATATTATTTGTATTCACATATTAATTTCCATACATTCCAAAATGAATTATCTTATATAAGAAGAGAGACTACATAAAGGAAAAGAAAACAATTATAGCACCGCCAATTTGATAATTACATTTACAACTTATAGGATTTATAATAAATGTAAAAAAATATATTTTTGGTATGATAAATGAGAAAAAATAGAATAACTTCAGTTAATAAAAATTATGAAGGCCAAAAATAAATAAAGTTCAATGAAAGATAGCATGCAATGCATTAAAAGACAATTCTTATTGGTAAAAACAGCATAATACTCATTAATTTTAAGATACTTAAAAAATGAATGAAAATGAGAAAAAAATGAAGAAAATCAGAAACAAAGTCAAAAATTGTGTGAAATCATACAAAGAAAGTGAAAATGTTAGAAAAATGGAATTAATAAATTAATGATTAAAAAAGAAGAAAAACAACGCAAATTATCATTCATCTGAGTTTCAATCTAATACCAAAATCAAAAGAAAACAAAAAATTTGAAAATAATATGATGTAAAATAACCAACAAAAACGGAATATTTAAAGACAAACTGTAATATAAAAAATTACTATTTAATTATTTTCTCACAAACCCAAACTAATTATCCAAGAAAGATTAATTGATAGAGAATCATAAAAAAGAAAAAAATAAATCAATTGTTGTATGACTAATTTAAAAAACTACACTATATATATGTAGGATTCATAATACATGAAAAAGACAAAAAAACAATTTAAATAGTTAACAACTAAACAAAGAGACTCTTTTTATTTTCTCTAAAGATCATATGAATCAAGAAATTCATATTAAAAAGAACATGCAACGTGTTAAACGGGTTGTCATATTAATAAACAAAGAAAGACAATATTGTGCTCACTATTATTTAAGGAAGTAAAACAAATGAAATGTAGAGCCAACCAAAAAAGAAAAAATGAAAACTATATGAAATCATTAACAAGTAAGATAAATAAAATTGTTCAAAATAAAATTAATAGATATATGGCTCTTCAAATATCATTAATTTGATTTTTAAATAATCTAAAACCAAAATAATTGACGCAAACATCTCTTGCCAGTGATTTTTTTATTAATATATATCATCTAGATTAAATAAAGTTGAAAGAATCATACAGATTGAGGACAAAAAGAAAACAATAGAATTATGGAAAAAGGAATTCGAGAGAAGTTTGGTAAAAAGAAAAATAAATTAATAAATTCAATCTTAATAATTAAGTTTTTGATATATATATATATATATATACACTAAATCTATGAAACTTATATTTGCAAATCAATAAGAATTCTTTTAGAATTTAAAATCGTTAAAATGACAAATCAATAAAAAATTTTCTTTCTAATTAAAGTATTAATTAAGAATAATTAAAATTTGGTAAAGATAGATAAGCAATATTATTTAATTTTAAATTTAAATATTGGTGATTACAAATTTGAATGCAATTTTAATAAATTATGCATGAATTTGAGTTAAGCTATTACTTATCTAATTAAATTTTAGACTTTTTGATAAAGATAAATATTAAAAACCATTAAGCATATACAAATTAAATGAAAATTTTAAAATTCTATGGCCTTTTTCTCCTGTGTTTTGGTCATTTTCTTAAAAAAAATTTAGGTAATGAGTTTTTGGGAGAATTTTTGAAAAATGTGCCAAGCATTTTTATTGTTTTGGGAAAACAGGAAAAATGATTTAAGAATAAGCTGTTTATTTCTTTACTTTTTTGAAGAGGGGGGAAGATAACTTTACTGTGAAAATCAAATCAATCACTTTTTTATTGGGTTTGTAGGATGAAAGTGATTTTTTTATGTAATAAATTATATATGAATGTGCATTTATAGTTAGATAGTATATGTGTATATATACGTAATGATTGATATATGGTTGTAATAAAATGATGTGTAATTAATTCAATTGATGACTTATTTTAAAATTTATATTTTTATAAATTTAACATTGACAAATAATGTATTATTTGGAAGAAAATATTCATTAATAAATATTAATTATTTATGAAATCATTATTGTATTCTAATTATGAAAAATTGGCTAATATCATAATTATAGTATAATTGTTGATATTGGCTTAAATAAAAAAAATTAATTATTGTACATTAATTATAAACTAATTATTGTTAATTAATTAAATTATAATTATTTAACTATTTATTATTTTCAATTTATGTATAAATAAAACTTAGTTATTTAGTTAAAATAAACTTAAATATATATAAGACTTAATAATGATTCATCAAATTAAAAAATAAATAATTTTATATTGTATGTGTAACACCCCAGCTGAGATGCACTTGCTTCCGACCGATGTGCTACTTACTCTACACCACAAATCTTATGAATAACAGAAAAATATATCTCTCAAATTTCTAAAATAATTAATTTCCACAATAACATCCATTGAATGTTAAATTCTGAATCAAAATATCCTGAATGGCATTTAACACTTTTATCATCCTCATTAAATCATGTGTTGTCGGGTTTAATCAATCTTCGCTATTCAATCCTATCTGGGGCAAAGAATGAAAGAAACAATGAAACAGCATAAGTCCGAATGACTTAATGAAATAGTTTAGCAATAACAACAAAGTAACAATTTCACAAATAGAACTTAAGCAACAAATAAAAGCATAAATATTTCCAGAAGCTACAAGAAAAGTTTTTAATCAAAATTTAAGGGTGATCCATCTCATTACCATCCCATACCAATGATGAGACTTCACAAAATTCACTATCTCTCACAAAGGATTTAAGGCGTTGATATCAAACTGATGATTTAATCATTTGCAATTAGCAGACATTTACAAATAAGAGCTGTTGGTGGTTCTCCTACCTTATTACTCTACTTTCAAAAACATAGAAATCCTTATTCCTCCAGTTTGAGTGATTGGCTCAGATATTAACAACCAAAGGCATGGCTAGCTACATACCTCATCCCCCATAGCTAGCTAACTTTGGAATCAGATGTGTTTAAAGGGGTATTGGTTGAAGGTTGGTTGCCGTTAGTCCATTTTGCCCAGTCCACCCACATGTAATTCTAAGGCCCACCCCCAAGGGTATTAATTATATTCAAAGATATCATAGAATGTGTCCAACAACTTTTCATATAACATATCAAATCACAATGTTAACATCAAACACATAAATTCAGTATCAGGCTGGTTTCCAAGAAGATATAGCAATAGAACATATATTTTGAAATCATTTTCAACTCCCTCAACATAATCGTCAATTTTTGATGAAGTGCAATAAATCAACATAAAAGAATGCTCGGTGAGAAGAGGTAATGTGGAGTACTATTTTCACAAACAGTTTATTTTGTCAAAATTCGTACAGACACTCGAAATTCAACAATTTCAGTCAGATAAGAATCTCAAGTAGGTATGGTTTAGAAACCACTATAGAAGAGACAAGATGCACTATCAAGAGTATCACAACAATCAAGGATCGATGAATATTAAAGAACAATAAATAGTAATAATTATGTTTCAATACAAATGGGATCAAGTAATAAAGACATAATAGCAATTCTCTATGTTCATTCCCCAACAATATAATCTCATACTATTGAGTATAAACTTATCTAGCGATGGTAGAGAAATCCCTAGTCATGTGGTCTCTTTGTTCCTGACTTCCCAGTCCATCCAAGAACTATCATAAGATAACTCTAGTCATCATTTCATCAATCCTCTAAACCTTAACTATCTATGTAACGAATATCATTATCAAACTTAGTGGTATTCCAACATAGTCCTAATAATTATTAGATGTTTAAGCTATCTATGACCTTATTTCCCACTTGATTTAAAGTTCAAAGGAGATAACATTAAACCAATATTGATTGCTATTTCTAAATCATAAGTTTTAATACACTTAAATATTCTTGTCAAATTCCTCAATTACTTTAACTATTCAGTCATAATTCTCAGATTCCATGCTACACTCAATTGCACAAGGTAATCACCTATCAGTCCTTAACTTGATAAGTTAGTAAACTGGTTATCAAAATCTTATTTAAGGTCTCAACATCAATCCGATAATTTATTTCTATCCCAACATTCATATAACTTAAAACTCTAATTTAGACATAACCCTACTTAGTTTATAACATTTCATGTTACTAGGCCCACGAATACAAATATAAGATCATCCTTCTTAATTTACCAAGCTTGAATCTTATAATTAATTCTTAGTGCAACACTTACAAAATTAAATCATTAATTTGAGTAAAACTATAATTTCATAATCTTGACTTAATAAGATTATTCCATAACTTAGGCTAAAGTATAGTTTAATGGTCTTAGTTCATGTCGTAATCAGACTTTAATCCAAAATTCAGTTACATTTGACAAATTAATCATATTAAAATTTGATTATTGAAAATTACCCAAATTAGGTTGAACTGGGATCCAGTCTTGAGACAAGAGTAGCCTAAATGAGTCTGGCATCAAATTTGGAATGCACTACTAAAACATTGTCATCACGCGCCACCATTAGCTGCTGAGCACTACCACCAGACCACCATGCGTCGCTATAGAAAGTGAAGACCACAACCACCACCTGGCATGCCTCAATGCCATGAGCAAAATGCCTTTAACAATTTTAGATTCCGACGACAATAGACTAGTCAATTAACCGTTCAAAGCCACAGCCAACCTTAGCCTCCCTCGTCAACCACCATCGTCAATTCTCCCTCCATTGCTTGTCAAAATCTAAAATCGAACGCACCACTAGACTACCCACCTTCTCACGATTGAAACCCACCAAACGTTGTCCTACTTATCTCCAGAAGCGATGGAACCACCACCACCATCAAGCTTTGCCATTAGCCCTTTTTCTCCGGCCGTTTCATTGGTCCTTTTGGATAAAGCTAGGTATAGAATTGGCCCTTGAGTTGAGGGGAAGGAGTTTATCATATTAGCTTGATGTTTTCCAACCATTCACCGCGAGGATGGATGTGGGGTTGATTTTGGGAATTTGACAAAGTTGTGTCATTAATATATATAGAGAACTTTCTAGCCTTTTACAAACCAACCTCAAAACTTCTGGACCGCCCTCAATTCTTCCCCAAAATGTCAACCACCATGTACTTCAACCCTGAAACTTCAATTCAGCCCTTTCAACTTTAATTTTTCACACATTAAGCCCCAAATGTTTCCATTTTTGGCAATACAATTCGAATCTAATTATTTTAAAGACCTCCAACTTTTAACTTCCCTACATTAACCCCATAAACTTTAAAATTTTAAACAATCAGGTCCTTTTCTTTTTTATGATTAAATCTCTCAACTTCTAATGTTTTTACCTAAACTTTTATTAATTTAATTTTGATCAACTTAAATTTATTATCCCAAAAATTAGGATGCTACAACTCTCTTCCCCTCAAGGGAATCTAGTCCCTAGATTCCTCTCTATTATATGAAAAATCTTGTAATGTTATCACATACTATTTGGCTATCCCCAAGAAAATTTTGTTTCTCTTTTAATCTAATTGGTTCCACCTATTCTCTTTTCCTATTTCAAATATCTCTTACTTATCATAGAAATGTAGGACTCTTTCTTACTAGAAATCATGCTGTGGATTTCTCGGTTACTCATACTCACTTGAGTCTTCCACATTTTATCAAGTGTTTCAAGGGATTTTTGATATCCCATGTCCAGCAAGATTATCTACCTTATGTCTCGAGTTTTTCCAGTACCTATAAAATTGCTCCTGTATGATCCCATAGTCATCTTAAGCATAAGTGTACTTGATATTTCCTTAAGTTTCCCAAGAAAGAATAAAACTACCACCATGAATAATCTATCTCTTTAATCCTCAAAATTTTTCCATACATCCCCATTTATTTAGAGATTCTTTAGATCAATGGACCTATAGCCCTAAGAAGATCACATTTGATGTGTTTTGTTAAAGCTTAAGAAATATGTATCTCCAACATATTCTTTGATCTTCTTCAGCTTAATGTGACCTCAACTTTGGTGTGATCAAAGTTCCATTTTCATCCAATGAATCATGTGTTTCAATCTTATGACGTTAGGATTGGTTTATCCTAAAACTCATAACTTAGATTCCTTGTAGTCCTTCTATTTCTCTTTGTCCTTCTGGTTCGAATGTTGGTGCTTTAACTTGGTATAGTATGACAGTATGTTCCAAGAAATTTCATGACCCTAATGTAGTGAGATAATCCAAGGTAGCAAATTTTATATCCCGAACGGAACAATCCTATTTCCATCACTTAAATTTCTTATGATACATGCTATCACCTTTTCCATAACAAACTCTTCGGTTGGCATGGATATATAAAACTATCTTGCACTTTCTATAGGAAAGATGATAACTAACATAAGTTGATCTTGTTCCTTAATTTACAAAACCACCTCACGTCTTTATTCATTTTTTAAGACCACCAATTCTTTCAACTGGATTAGTTAATGAACTTATTATCTAAGAAAATATTAAGTACACTCTTAGTATTAATTTTGTATGGCCTAAAGAGCTTTACACCTTTGACATAATTGCATCCTAACTCTTCTTGATTGATTATAACCTTGACCTTAGTAAGATTATCCTGATGATCCTTTGTGGTGTAATATACCTTTAAATTTATCTTTTTCCCAATTGATACTTGATTAACTTAATGCACAATTGATATTCCTATAGGTATCCATAATACCAAGTATAAATATAGTACGACTGTTTCCTAAATTCCAAATCCACCAATTGTTTGGAATTGATTTGATAGAAGTGTAGCACAATTACTTGACTACAGTATTTTAATAACATAACTTAAATGCAACTTGACCTTCGGGCCTACAGCGGATGCCCAAAAAAGAGAGGTTGGGACCTAATTTAACAAATCAAACAACATGCATATCATATTTGCATACATGGTAGGAGTAGGTCCACCCAAAAAACATTATATCAGCCCCCAATACCTATATTACAAACAAAACGTAATTCTTAGAATGCCTTCTCTATTGACCTATAACCAAGAACAGCTCAGCTTAGTTCAATCTTAAAATAAATTATACACCTTTATCTTGGGCCAAGTTATGGGCACAGGGCCAAGTGTTAAGATCCTATATTTAATGAAGCTTATTTAATTCCTATCCTTGTCTCACAAATTCTAGTTTTCTGATTGCTAACCCTTTTATTAACCTCCATAATGAAGCCCATGGATTTACTTGAAGTCCTTTTCATAAGATCTTTTACAATACCTTCAAAATTACTGGATCAGTTGTGTTTATCAATATTCCACAAAAACAGCGTTTATCACTAACCTATAGAAATATGGTTTCACTAGAATCGAATTCTCACCGCATGTCTCCCCAAATTCTATCCAAATCTTACTAACTTTGTTGAGGGTGTCAATAAACCTTAAATACATCATGTTGTCTTTATTAGATTACATGCTCAACTTGCTTGCTTCAAAATGCTTTCTTAAAATTGGAACAAGGGGGTTGTTGCTAGTGTCTATCTTTTCCTATATGTTTTCCACTAAAGTATTCTCCAAATAATGTTAAAATCTATTGGTGATCATTCATTGTAAAATAAGTGACTCGCATTTGCGTTCAGTTGATATCTTCAATCAGCATTAGTTTCTAGCATATCAAAATTCTAGCTCAAAATGGCGTGCCTAAACCACTTTAACATGCAGTGTCCAACCTAGAACATTTATAAAAAATATGGAGGTTACTATGTGATTATTTAGGAGTAACCCAACAGTCACTATCACTTGCACACAATCATTCGTACTATAGTTTTCCACTCATATAATACTTACACCAAAAGTGACTAAGTTCAAACTTACATCCCTGAGGTAGTATGACAAGTTATACACTTAGATATCATGGACTACCTGCTCGCCCTAGCTGAATTAACTTAAACAACATTACTAAAATAAAATTTACGATATCATTAAGTACAAACCAGAAAGTTCAGCATAATTACATATCTCCAAAATGCATAATAATCTAAGCCTACGATTGTCATCAACATCAAACCTACATAAGCATAGACATTTATATAAGTCCCCCTAGAGTTCAAGCTTATGTATATAATATTTCACATAACCAAGCTAGATTTGGTACATTTAAAAACTTATAATGGAATCATTTACATTAACACCACCTAAGATTTCATAACAAGTCATATGCCTCTATATAGCTCACTACCAATTCATGAAATTTATATATACACACTAGGTATAGTTATGAGCAATACAATTATGATTCTTAGATTCTATATATGAGATAAGGCCCAGATTATATAGGACTAGGTCCTCGATTGACATTCAAAGCCTAGACAGTACCTTCAACCACTCATGTGCCCCTATTGATTGCCTGAGTTTAGAAGAATCTCAAATGAAATGTTCATCGCTATTATACCACCTATATTCCCAGGCTTCTTCCAACACATGCTTTTATTATGAAAAAAGTCGCCATAGAAGCTATGGGCTCCTGCCAAGAATAGTTAAGGTATCCAGGGTTATCCTAATAGTTTATTACATTTCTAAGTAAATCCCGCATATTACTGATGACATCATTTAGCCAATCACACTTGATATTCAATCCCCATAACTTAACATCCTACCCTTCCTCTGCAAAAATCTACTTAAGGTTCTCTATTTCGGCATGTAGGTGTTTAGTTATCATTTGTGTATCTTACATCTTTAAATTTTAATAATTGGTTATTCCCCACTAGAATAATAGTCCTTGTCCTTCATCAAATCCTTCTGAATTAGGATTCTATTGAAACTCTTTTTACCTTATCGTTTTCATTCAATTCCTCTAAATCCTTCCATCTAGATTTTTGTACCCTTACGTAATATTTCCTTCCAAACTCCTTTACTAATCATAGATATTTTTTGCATTCCTTAATAACTTCACTCTTATAGTCATCCTTTCTTTCGTTTGTTTGCTAGCATCCTATAATTATATCAAGGAGTTTCGCTACTATTAATGAACTAACTTCTCAAACATTCAAATTATGCCGATACTTTCATATAAGTCATCTTTACCTTAAAAGATTTCCTTATGAGAATTATTCCCTATTTTTCTTTCAAATATTGTAATATAACTACACTAGTTAGTCCCATTGTTGAAATATCAATTCCTTTGTGATGACAACATTATATGGACCTCAGCAAAATATGTGAAACAAAATGCGAATTACCTCAAAATGATCCTTCGCTTCTCAAGTTCTATTATCACAAAATATACCTGCACAACAATGTAATACCATAAGCATTGCTCCACCAAATATTAATGGAGTCATATGCTTGACATTTCAAGAGCAACGAATTAGATATTGGTAGGCTATTCCAACACCATTCCTTTACCCTTTTAATATTGAGCAATATCCCAAATTCACATCCTAGACAAATCTTCAAATGAACCTTAGCCTCTATTGATCTTAATATTCCATATACCAACAAGATTCAAATCATCAGCATACCATTTTTGAATAACCTTATCTCATGTCACAACACACTCTTATGTCCAAAGTAATGATCTGAAAGATCCTTTACCTATCAAATTCAACTCCATCTAAAATAGTCACCAACTTATATACTAATTAAAATGTTCCCAAACAAATTTGCTTTCATTATAAATTCCCAAGGATATTATTCTTCTCAAACATAAAAAGTCACATGTTGGACACTTTAGGAACTACGGATTATACATTGGTTGTGCATCCCAACCATAACCCTTCACATTCTTTGGATTGAACATTATCTAAAAATTCACATCCTAAATAGATTTTAGAATCACATTTAATCTCCACTAACCAAAACTTTCATGCCTCTTTCAAATCTCGAGATCAAACCTACCTTTCACCAGTCAAATCTTTCATATCCCAAGGATCATATCCTAGCTAGCTTAAGTTTCCAAACCTAAGCTCTAATACCACCTACAACGCCCCAGTCGGGAGGCACCTACTTCCAACCAAGGTGCTACTCACTTTACACCACAAATCTTATGTACAATAGAAAAATATATCTCTCAAAATTTCAAAATAATTAATTTCTACAACAACATCCATCGAATGTTAAATTTTGAATTGTAATATCTTGAATGGCACTTAGTACTTCTATCACCTTCATTACCTGATGTGTTGTCAAGTTTAATCTATCTTCACTGCTTGATCCTATTTGGGGTAAAGAACAAAAGAAATAATGAAATAACATAAGTTTGAATTGCTTAGTGAGATAGTTTAATAACAACAACAAAGTGACAATTTCACGAATAGAACTTAAAGAACAAATAGAAGGATAAATATTTTCAAAAGTTGTAAGAGAAGTTTTTAATCAAAATTTAAAGGTGATCCATCTCATAACCGTCCTATAACAGTGAGGAGACTTCACAAAATTCACTATCTCTCACAAAGGATTTAAGGCATTGATATCAAACTGATGATTTAATCATTTGCAATTAGCAAACATTTACAAATAAGAACTATTGGTGGTTCTACTACCTCATCACTCCATTTTCAAAAATATGAAAATCCTTATTTCTTTGGTCTGAGTGATCGGCTCAAATAATAACAACTAAAGGCATGGCTAGCTATATTTCTCATCCCCCCGTAGCTTGCTACCTCTAGCTAACTACGAAGTCAGATGTATTTAATGAGGTATTAGCTAAGGATTTGTTGTTGTCTGTTCGTTCTGCAAGGCCCACCCCCAAGGATATTAATCATATTCATAGATATCATAGAATGTGTCCAAGAACATTTCATATAACATATCAAGTTGCCATGTTAACATCAAACACACAAATTCAACACCAGGCTAGTTTCCAAGAGGACATGATAATAAAATATATATTTCAAAATCATTTTCAACTCCCTCAACATAATTGCCAATTTTTTATGAAGTGCGATAAATTAACATAAAAGCGTGCTCAATGAGAAGGGTAACGTGGGATACTAATTTCACAAATAGTTTATTTTGTCAAAATTCATGTACACACCTAGAATTCAACAATTTTAGTCAGATAAGAATTTTAAGTAGGTATGATTTAGAAACCACTATAGAGGAGGCAAGGTGTACTATCAAGAGTATCACAGCAATCACAGATCGATGAATATTATAAAACAACAAATAGTAATGATTAGGTTTCAATGCACATAGGATCAAGTAATAGGAACATAATAGAAATCTTTATATTCTTCCCCAGCAGTGGAATATCATACTATTGAGTATAAACTCACCTGGCAAAGGCAGAGAAATTTCTAGTTGTGTGATCGCTCAGTTCTTAGTTTCCTAGTCCATCCAAGAACTGTCATAAGATAACTTAGGTCATTATTTCATCTATCCTCTAAACCTTAACTATAAATATAACGAATATAATTATCAAACCTAGGGGTATTTCGACATAGTCCTAATAATTCTTAAATATTTAAAGAGTCTATGACCTTATTTCCCACTTGATTTATAGTTCATAAATAACATTAACCCAACATTGATTACGATTTCTAAATCATAAGCCTTAATACACTTAAATATTCTTGTCAAATTCCTCAATTAATCTAACTATTCAGTCATAATTCTCAAATTCCATGCTACATTCAATTGTACAAGGCAATCACCTATCAATCCTTAACTCAACAAGTTAGTAAACTGGTTGTTAAAATCTTATTTAAGGTCTCAACATTGATTTGATAATTTATTTCCATCCTAACATTCACATAACTTAAAACTCTAATTTGGATATAATCTAACTTAGTTTATAACATGTTATGTTACTAGGCCCATGAATACAAATATAAGACCATCCTTCTTAATTTACCAAGCTTGAATCTTACAATTAATTCTTTGCACAACACTTATAAAATTAAATCATTAATCTGAGTTAAATTATAATTTAATAATCTTGACTTAATAAGATTAATCCATAACTTAGGCTAAACTATAGTTTAATGGTCTCAATTTATGTCGCAATCAGACTTTGATTCGAAATTACCCAAATTAGGTTGAACTGGGATCTAGTCTTAAGTTGAGAATAGCTTAGACAAGTTCAGATTAAATTTGGAATGCATTGCCCAAATGCTGCCATCACACGCCACAGCTTGCCGCCTTGCACTGCCACTAGAGGCAGAGACTGCCGCCACCACCCGGCGCGCCTCAATGCTAGGAGTAAAATGCCTTAAACAATTTTTGATTCTGACAATGATGGCCTGATCAATTAACCATTTGAAGCAGCATCCAACCCTAACCTCTGCCATCAACCACCACGGTCAATTCTCCCACCACTGCCTATCAAAATCCAAAATTAAACAAACAACTAGACTACCCAGCCCTTTGCAACCAAAACCCACCAAAAGTTGTCCCGTTTCCCCTGCCAAAAACAACAGAACCATCACCATCGCCAAGCTCCACTGTCGACCCTCTTTCTCTGGCTGTTTCATTGGTCCTTTTGGATAAAACTTGGTATAGAATTGGTCCTTGAGCTAAGTTGAGTCGTTTATAATATTAGTTTGGCATTTTTCAGTAATTCACCATGGAGGGTGGGTGTGGGGTTGATTTTGGGAATTTGACAAAGTTGTGTCCTCATTTGTATATATATAGCAACTTTCCAACCTTTTACAAACTATCCCAAAACTTCTAGACCCCAAAATTTCAACCACTTTACACTTTAGTCCTAGAGCTTCAATTTAGCCCATTAAACTTTAATATTTCACACATTGACCTCCAAATGTTTCCATTTGTGGCAATCTAGTCTGAATCTAATTATTTTAAAGCCCTCCAACTTTTAATTTCTCCACATTAACCCCCAAAACTTTAAAATTTTAAACAATCAAGTCCTTTTCTTATTTACGATTAGATCCCTCAACTTCTAATATTTCTACCTAAACTTTTATTAATTCAATTTTGATCAACTTAAATTTATAATCCCAAAAATCGGAGTATTACAATATGGAACTAAATCATCTTATAAATTATTTATTAAACAAACAAATGTAATATTTAATTATATGTGAAACATGAAGCATCTATTAATATATAAATAACAATTTCTTTAATAATTAACTAAATTAATTTAATAAGTTATTTATTTACTTTAACCTATTATTTAATTAATACATTATTTAATTAATAAATTGATTAGTAATAGTTAAAATAATTTTCACTTAAATTTAATTAATTTCTCAACAATTACTTTAATTATAGTAATATTAAACTTAATAAATTATTCAATAAATATCACACTATAATTAAGTTTCTTATAATAATTTTACATAAATGTGAATATTAATATTAAATTAAGATTAAATTTTTTTGAAGAAGATTAATTTATTTATTATATCAAATTAAAACATCTTAAACTATTTATGAATGAATAAATTTAATATTTAATTAATATATTAAATATTAAATATAACACTACATTAATTAACTAATAAGTAATTTAATTAATTTAATGTGTTATTTAGTAAATAAATTATTTATCAAGTTTAATTAATTCCAACATGCTGAAGTTTTAGACTTTGCAAACCTCAATAACCACCTGCCCCTCTTTGAATGAGGAGTGGGAGTCTTTTTTAAGGAGTGAAGCTCCTCATTCTTTGAAGGGCCCTCTCCTTTGAGTCGAACTACTTCATTCCTCTCCTTGAGAATCAAGGAGATTGATTTGACAATTAGTTTAATTAAATTTGTAAGCATAAGTTTTAGAATTTTTCGAGTAGTAAAATTTTAATATTTTATTATATGTAAATATATATAGGGATAATTGCATTAAACCTCCCAACATATGGCTCTCGTGGCACATTGCTCCCCAACTGTTGTTGATGTACAATTTTACTCCTTGAACTAATGAAAATATCCGCCAACACCACATTTGCACTATTCCGTTAGAATGTAACCAATGAGCATTGGACATGCGGGTTGAAAGAAATGGAATATTCTTGTTAGATTCCACTAGAATAGTGCAAAATGTGGTGTTAGTAAATATTTTAATTAGATCAAGGGGTAAAATTGTACATTGACAATGGTTAGGGGGAAATGTGCAATGAGGGCCATATATTGAGGGGTTTAATGCAATTAACCCAATATATATTAGTAAAGTGAAACAGTGATAAATAAATGAGTTATGTAATAGATGGAGTGAGAAGATAAGAGGGTATGTGCGGTTTTTGGGTGAATGGAGAGAGGTTTTTTGGGCATAAAATTGTAGGAAACGCTTAGTTATATTTTTTCAGAACAAAATTATTTTAGGAAAAATAACCAAACATATCTTTATTTTTTCTCCAAAACTTTCATTTTCCAATATAAACATACATATATTATATATACGTTATATATATTTTATTATTATCTTAACAATAAAAGATTTACTTAATTTCATTTTCACCCAAAAATCAAACAAAAAAGTATTGATTTTACTGTTACAGTAAAAAACGTTTCTCCAAAAATGTAAACAAACATATTAAAACATAACTTTCATATTCTCTAATAATCCATTCTACAAAAACACATAATAAATATATAATAAAATCACATAAAAAACATAACCAAACATTCCTCTAGTGTATTGAGGGAAATATCAGAAAATGTACCTGCATTTTGGGGTTGTTTTGGAGAATGGAAAAAGTTTCTCCAAAACATAGGAGAACAAGCCCTCAAAATTTAGAATTTTTTCAAATTAAATTATAGTCAAAATCACGCCATACTATAAATGGCAATATAGATAAACTTGTATTTTAAGTTAAACTTTTGGGTAATTGTGGCAGATCCGAAATCCATATAATCTGAATGACTAAATCCACAAATTGTTATTTCAAATAGTCAGTCGTTCCATCCAAACGCAGCACTATACTTCCATGGCATCATTTGATTACTTTCATAAATAAGGATTTAAAATCCATATTGAACTTATCATACTTTATTGGATAAATTTGAGTTTTATGTATTTCAAATATTTTAGCTAGTAATCTTTTTGAATTATATTTCCATCACTATGATAAAAATAAAATTCACTTCATATTGATGTCATTTGAAAAGTTAATTCAAATTCTTTAATCCAAATTTAATTTCACACTAAAACGTAGAAAAAAGAAATAGACAACAGTTTCCTGCAAATATTTCAAAGAATTGGAAATCTGCAAGCTTTGTTACACCATCATGATATTATTTTAACGCTAAAAAGCATCACATCTGTATTTTTTCGAAAAGTTCATTACACCTATTCCCCTAAAATTGTAAAATTATCACCCACTCTCATCTAAGTTTCGTAATTATCAACATTTTGCCCCTAGACATACAATGTTACTACACTCCCCTATCGTTAAGGTTAAATTTTTGAGGAGAAATGATGATGTCAGCAAAAAATTACATAAATTTTTGGTATATTATGCTTATATGGCAGGCTAAAAATCATAATTGCATTTGTCATGTGAAAATAGCTCGTTGAAATACTTCTTTTAGTGTTGCAGAGTTGACGTGTATATAGAAAATAAAAATGTTTTCAAAGACGTTACAGCAAAGAAACGACTGTAATAGGGCGGGTCTAGAACGACAACAAATCGTGGAAAGTTGTTGTATTGTGCCTCAAGTATGTGATTTCTCCAATTAGTAGATATTGTGTACTGATGAAGGTGAGTAAGTACGGAGTGCATGTATCATAACTCATAATGAAAGTTAAGAAATAGAAATTTTACAGGAGAGATGTAAGTTATAATATTAATAGAACTAGGCTGGCTAGTGCTTCAGTTACTGGAACTAAACTTAAAGATGCTAAGAATCCTAGTTTTTTAAATAAATATGTTCGTATCTTACAAAAAATATAATTTTAACAACGTCGAAAGTTATCATTATCCTCTTACCTCCATTTTCTTGTTTTTGAATTAGTAAATTATATTTTTAAGCAAATCTAATTAAGTTTATGTACGTATAATTTTATTATGTGATGCGTCTCACAATCCAATTTTAGTTCTTTTTCTAGTATTACAAGATTAAAATATTTTTCAATAATTAGATTTAATTTTACACGTTAAAAAATAAAAATTTCTTTTGTTTTCATTCGTTTTTCTCTAATTTTTCTGCTTAATTTCTTTCTGTCAATTACTTTTTTCATTTATTAATCGTGATTTTAATTTCGTCTCTTTTTGAAGGTATAATGTAGAGAATTTCCCCACGTATGGGGTGGCCAGTAGGTAGGAAGAGCCGACAGAATGAAGAACAATAGAAGAAGGAGAGTGAGAGTCAGGAAACGAGAGAGAGGAAGAAGGAATCGATGGGAAGAAATGTTGGGCGGAAGAGAGGAAAGAAGAGTGCAGGAGAAATGAGAGATACAACACGAGGACAGGCCATAGAAAGGAGAGGGTGGACAAGAATATAGCGTGAAAGAGAAGGAGGGAGGCAACAACAAATAATTACACAGGAAAGAAGGAGCACAGGAGACGTGGCTAATAGAAATATGTGGTGACCTTGGTGAGGAGGAGATGGATGTTGTGGGGGGTGGCGGGATTACTATGTATAATACTATTTGAGAGCGTTAGAGAATTGGGCTTATCTAAATTGTGTCAAAGTAACAAAATTTAAACACATTTTAATAATAGAGGATGAAAATGATACTTTCATTTAAAATATTTATTTTTCAAAAAACAAATGCCAGGGGATGTATTAGCTAGGAAACACCCTTTAATTTCAACCATAAATAAATATTATAAATACATTCATTTACAATTAAATAAAAATTACCAAGGCACAAATTTTTAATTTTTGAAAAAAATGGTCAATTCACAACTTTCACTTGAAATCTCAAAGTGGCTGTTTTTGGATTAAAAAAAAAAAAAAAGTTTTGATTATTATGAACGTTGGAAGGAATGAGCTTATATATAACTTCACTATTCGAAAATAAAGTATAGATATAATGATGAACCCTACTTTAAATAACAAAGTTCGTACCACAAGAGGCACACATGCATGCAAGGATCCTATTATGAAAGTTTTGATTAAAGTGATTAATCAAGCAAAAACAATAGATACATAGTTAACCCTTCACAAAGGGCCCAAATTTCTGCTTCTTTTTTTTTTTTTTTTTTTTTTTTCTGCTTTATTGCACCAATGTGGTATCAATATGCATTATTAATTATTATTTCTGTAAAAATATCCACGAGAATTCTCCGGTGGCATTGGTTTGGTACGTAGCAAAGACCAGAAATTAATTATGAGAAAGACAAGATATATAATCAACGCAGCAGCTTAGCTGGTACAACAAAGACAGGCAACTGAATAATATGTCAAAAGAAAAATCAAAAACGACAACGCTATTCCCACCACTTATCTCACCTAACAGACTGACCGAAGGGCGAAGGAGAGTCAATTAATTATCTTCGATATATATTTCGACGCATTGTCAGTAATGGCATGAAAATGGAGTTTAGGACCACTTGCCAATTTGGAAGATGATTTGTCCCATTTTTAATGGTGACTATGACCTATCAAAATAAAGTTGCTTTACTCACATCTCTGTCCTTACAATTCAATTCTTCCTTAACAGGGAGAATATGTTAGTTTAGAACAGTACATACAATTATATATACACACTAGTGTAAGGCCCACCGCGCTTGTGCCCCTTGAAATAATTAAGTACTTGTATTATATATATATTATATATTTATTTATTTTTTGTAAAATATTATTATCAAATTTAAATTGTAATTTATTAGTAAGTATTTACTTAAATCATATAACAAAACTCAAAAGGTGAAAGAACACATATATTTATTAGTAATACTTAAATAAAAAAATGAGTTTTTTTATTTTTTATTTTTTATAAATAGAAATTAGTATACTAGTAGCATCTATATACCTTAAAACTAAAAATGTCATTACCAAATTTCATTAATTCTTCTGCATATAAGGCAGTAGAACTTTATATAAGTGCCACAATTGCACATCAATTTGTAGTAAAATTAGTGGCCTCATTGTTTTTGGGGAAATCTATTTAATATAATATTTATTTAAGAGTTAAGACCATTTTTGAATTAGGTTTGGTTTATCCAAAAAAGAAAAAAAAAAAAGAATTAGGTTTGCCGTAATTTTTCTAAAAGAAAGGATTAGGCTTCCAATGATAAATGTGAATGTTTTCTCAAAAACTATTTTACAAATAAAATTAATCACAAACCTGGCAAAAAAAAATTTATATGAAAATAGATATCTTAATTTGTGTTTGCCATATTATATATGTACATTTTAAGAAGATGTAATTAATATATATTTTTTATAATTATCCATAATTAAGTAGTTATATTTATCAAATAAATTTTAATTATGATACTTAATAATATTTAACTAATATTGGTTATAATAATATCTTAATTTTATAATATATAAAAAAATATTATTGTGGTATCAAATTTAAGTATGAATTTATTTGAGACTTAAAAAGAGAAAAGAAAAAAAAATTCTTTTAGTAGTCCTTTTGCTGCTTTGTTTCTATGAAAATTTATATTTATATTTTAAATTTTTTGTGTTTCTTTTCCATAATTCAATATTTTAAGTGTATTTTTCAAAAGTTATTAATTATATGGATTATATTTTATTGAAACAAAATATTTTATGGTACAAGCTTCTAAAAATTAGACCATATCTCAAGTTTAGTAGAACCTGTACTGCTCCAACGAAACTCTTAATATGTAGCAACAGTAATATATAATTCCTCCCATGCACGGCATTTCCACATCCCCCAAACAACACTATGCCGCAACTCAAAACTCAAGACACTCATATTAACAACTTCCACAAGTCCCACATGCACATTGATGAAGTAACCCACACTATTTCACAAGATAAAACTTTTACTTTAAGATACTAATCAATTAAGAATATGGCCAAGTAATTGAAATTAAATTTTGGTAGGTATTGGCTACTAATAACAATACCTCCTCTTCAAACACTACATATAAACTCCATAGAACAACTTTCATAGACTCATCACAATATTACATTTTGCATTATATAGAACACATATAGGAGAAGGTAAATATTAGATAAAGAATATTCAATACTATATAAACCAAAAGTCATCAAAATAAATAATTTAAATGTTAACTTACTGAATGTATATTCTTAAAAGATAAAGAAACTATCTTATCTTGCTATAAAAAACTAACTTTTCACACTTTGATTCACCTATGCGAAGTTTATCTCTATGTGCAATGTGAATCCCCAAAACATTAGCAAGATAATAAGTTCCTTCATCTTCCTCTTCAA
>JACGDI010000656.1:856171-903537 GCA_014898725.1 Jacaranda copaia | reverse complement strand
ACCATCCAAAAGCACAGCACCATCAAAACACATACCTATTACTATCTGCTTCATTTTCTTATTTTGAATAGATGAACTTGTTTCTTCTATATCATCCACATTTAGTTATTAAGATAAAGAGAAATTTTGAATCAAATAATTGTATAAGTAGGACATACTATGTAATTATGTAATTAACAAACTTATATCAATTTGTAAAACATATTATATTTTTTCATACCTTCAGAAAAGAGTCGCTTCATCATCTTTACTTTTTCTACTGTCACATCTATTGGTGTGTTTCAGGTACACCTTCTACAGATTCGTTTGCAGAGTTCATCATAGCATTTGTTTTTTTGCCACTTTTTCTATCAAGTTCAAAATTGCGTACTGAGTGTGCACTCCATCTTACCTTGTTTGATAATTTCTTTTCAACTTGATAACAAAGAGCTTATTTTGCAAACTTTCATTCATTTGGACAGGCAAAGGAGTGTGGCCCTAAGAAGTAGTAAATTTGTCATGTAAATATTGAAAAATAGAAATCTACTAAAACATATTAAAATTTAGAAACTCATAGCATTATACATCTCCATTATTACATATGCATTCATGTTTATAATTTTGACAACATTTTCTCTAGATACAGTTGCATCCAATGAGTTAGTTTCATTAACAACGTTGACAATAGCAAGCTCCCTAATTTCATTCATATATTGGATACAAATATATTATTAAGTTGCTATAAGAAAGACCAACAGCCATTCAAATATGAAAAAAGAAAGTTTTTTGCGCATAAAGTAATTCCCTAAATTCTTAGAATTGCATAATAGTAGTGAATATAATTGGAAATGCATTCTAACACATTTATTTATTACCTTGGCTTCACCAAAGTTGTCTGACCAAATGTTTGATAATTAATTGACCAATTAAACTCGGCCGCATATAAAGCATTACAATTTTCACAAGCCATATAGAAGTATTCCTAGTTTTCATTGTTGATTTCCATTCTTGCTCTCAACATAAACTTTTCAACCTACAATCAAACAATCAATTCTTAAACATATATATTATCATAAATAATGCAAATTTCTTTTAGTCTAGTTTATTTCTCTGTTTAAATAAATTATTATCAAAATACTTTTTTGCCAATATGTAATAATGGCAAACATTCTCAGCTCTCACAACAGTAGTCACCATAAAAAACTTGCTTGTGAGTTGAATGGAACTCTACTATTTTTTAACCATTTCATCAATTTGCAACAAAACATCAACAATTACATGTTGATTATTTGCTCGCATATGTAATAAAAAATGTATAAGAAAAATGTTAGTAAATTCAAATACATTTAATTGAAATACTTTGATTTGCGCACAATAATTTTTTTATAATAGAAACCATACAAAACAGAAAATAAGAAAATAACAAACCGTGTTTTTCAGTCTTTGGACATTTGGAACAAGTGGATCAATTGTTATAACAGTCAATGGGGTTGATCCAAGGGATGTACCTAATTTTTGCATTTTTTTATAAAATCGGCATTCAATAAAAATTTCTTGAAATGAAATACATAATTTATTTAATTATCTTTTGAATACAGTACTAATGAAAATTAGATGTGATAAAAAATATATATAGCATGCCATACTGGCCAGAGACACCTAATTTTGTTGCATGTATTATTGGCATAGGATCTTGAGCAAACATTATTATACTCCCTTCTAATGTAGTGATGTTGTTCCAAAGAAAAAGTATCAATGGCCTTTTTTTGTCAAAATTGTAATTTCAAAAAGTAAACGTTTAAGTTCATGTTATGAATTATATACCACATTATAAATTTTTTAAGAAAATTGAAAAAGAAAAGAAAATTTTTTATGCGCATGATTGATGAGAGCAAATTCGTAGATCAAGAAACTTTTAGGAGCAACCCCTATAGTTTGCTGATCGAATTTTTTTATCATAACAACCAAAATATGTGAAGATTACAATCAAAAAGAATATCATACAAATGAATTCAACAAATGCAAAAAGAAAAATATAATAACATGAGTTAACCAACTTACCAACAGTGTCTTTTCGATTCGATGGAACAAAGGAGCTAAATTTTTGAAAACTTGGCACTATAATAGATAAAGGAATTATATCAACTAATTCCTTTCTAATGACTGCTCTTTGTGTTAAAGTCCAAGTATACTTTTTGCCCATAATTCTCATGGAGTGGATTCGCAAGACTAACGGGCATTTGAGATGATATATATGTTTAGTAAATTCAAGGTCTTCTCAAATTGCTCAATTGCAGTATCAAATATTCTTGCAAGGACTTTTGCACCCTAAAATTAATATATAGTTAGAATTTATGATATATTATCCATATGAAAATGTCATAAAGCAAAAGCTTATTGCAACTTTATGAAATAAAAGAACTGAACAAGCTTCAATAAATACCTTATACTAATGTAAGTAAAAACATTAGATATATAAAATAAAAAATAAAATGACTACAATTTCTTTATTGGATGCTAAAATTTTATGAATGAATAACACAATAGATTTGATACATGCAGTTCTTATTTTATTAAAAACGTTGAACAAACATGCATTTTTTATCATAAAAGGAGAAAAAATTAATTTCAATGTCACAAGTAACACTGTGATTAATATATAACACAATATACTTAATAAATTTAGTATTTATTTTAAAAAAGTTGAGCAAACATAAATTTTTTATTAAAAAAATATGTAGCCGTAATTAGTTAAAATAGTCACAAAACAAGCATAATTAGATTCACACAAAAAATAAAAATTTTAAAAAATATTTATTACACCTATACTAAACAAAAACCAATCAATTATTTGACAACACTATTTTTTCTAGTTTAATACAAATAATAAGAGTTGGATTCAAATGTACTTTAAGAGTAAACTGTACTATTTTAGTTCAGAAATAGTTTACTAAATAAAATAAAAATAAAAATATATCATACAATTTCATCAACTAATGTAATATGTTGATATCTTTTTGGATTATGGTTGGATTGTTGTTCACCACTTTTGGATTCAACTAACACCTTCACTGACTAGCTATTCAGCATAGATGTTATATCTTTGATGTGTAGACTTGGATTTACAGATGCAAGAAAAATAATTTGTTATAATTTCACTACTCAATAGAAAAAAAATATAAAATTTTAAAATGTAGAAAAATAGGACAGCTTAAAACACATATTTTTTTGTAATATAAATATATAAAATATTTAAATTAATAGTAATAAATTGGAAAACATTGTAAAAAAGTACAAAATGACCTTTATTAATAAGCTTATAAATTTCTTAATAAACTATGTTTTTTGTGTACTATTGAGATTCTCCCTCATTCAATGTTGGCTCAACCAAAACTTTAACAGAAGAAGCTTTCTTGGCATGAGATAAGGCAACATATAATTGGCCATGCGAAAAAACAAGTTGCAGCAAGTAAACTCCAACATAATTAAGTGTTTGTCCTTGAGCTTTATTAATTGTCATAGCAAAATATGGTTTAATAGGAAATTGGAATCTCTTAAATGGTATTGGGCATTTTTCCTTGTCAGTGCACTCCAAAGGAATTTGTAAAATAAAAACTAAATTACCATTATGATCTCCAATAGCTATTCTAGCTTCAATGAAATTTTCGGCCAATCTACAACAAATTCACCTTGTCCCAGTACAGAGGCCTTCAACTGGATTTATGTTTTGCAGTAACATTATAGGAGTATTTTTTCAAAGAACTAATTTATGTGGAGGTAACTACTAGAAATAATAGTAGTGAAAATATCTTTGTATTGTCCTTGGCTTCAAAGCTTTATTGAAACTAATGTATTCTTTTTCATCCCCTGGAATCTTATTAATAAGAATATTGTTTATTTCTATCATATATTCATTCTTAGGAGTTAGAATTGCTCAACTCACTAAATCATATGGCTTGCATAAATAATATTCTATAGCTAGAAAAACAATATTAATCAAATGCTCTAAAGAATCAGCTCTATTTATAAATGACAAAAATATATTATCCAGAACAAAAATATTTTCTTCAAAGAGAAAAGGTTCAATGCCATCGCCAACTCTCAACAAAAATAATGTAAATAATGGATCATCTTTTGCTCTTATGATCTCCTCTAACTTCATTTTGTAAGATGAGGCCAAATATTTGAAGCAACAAAACTTGCATCTATGATATGTAGCTTGCTTTCATAGGGCACAGTAGGAAGTGTTTGTCTCCAAACATAAGGATTTTTCCTCCAAAAATACTATCTTTTCAATTGGTAATATCTTGCAAAAGTCTATTAAAAGCTTCAACAATTTTCCTATTTGCCATTGATGCTTCATCCCATATAATTAATTTTGTAATTAGAATCGCTTTTGTAAGACTTGATTGTTTACTAATCTTTGCTTCATGCTTTCTTCAGTTTCAATGGGCAATTTAAACCGGGAATGTACAGTACGACCACTCGTCAAAAGAGAAGCTACAACACTAAAGGCTGCAACTGCCAAAGCAATTAAACCCTTCGATCTTACATATGCAAGCAATGCTCTATACAAAAATATTTTTCCTGTTTCTCCTGTCCCATCTATAAAGAATGTTCCGAGTTGATCAAACTTATTTTTACTAACTATAGAAATGAAAGCTTTATTTTGCATTTTATTTAATTTTCTTATACTCAATAAATCCTCTATAGTTTGCGTAAGGCTTTTTCATACACTAATTCTATTGTGAATCTCTATTCTTTAGTTAAGCTTCAAAATTGTGAGCCTAAAGAATAACCATGAATGGATTTGCCCATAACATAAGGAATTCTTCAATACTTTGCAATGTTTTATTTTTAATTTCAAATTCTAATACTTTGATTTTTTTTAAGTTATCAGATAAAACATAAAAAGTAATTTTCAAAATGCTATTTCAGTTTAGGTGGTAAAGAATGTACTAATAAGATCATAAAAAGCTTACATAAAGTATGTGGCATTTGAAATTGAGAAGCTTCTTCGAGGCACTACTCTGCATAAATATCAAACTCAAGTAGACCACAATGCAAGGCAGCATCTCGAATTTTTTTTTCAACTTCCTCGATTAGAAGATCTTCAAATGATTTTGGAGCTTTCACGTTAGATAATAGAACTTTTAAAAAATATCGCTCTCCTTCTAAAGGATCGACAATAGCAATTCTACCAACAACCACTTACCTTTTTCATAGTTTCCACTTTCGATATTTTTGTCCCCAAACAATGTGCTTAGGGAACTCCTAATACAAAAGATTTAATTTATTTGATTGTGGATCATTTGAGTTCATCCAAAAAAATTCAATTAACATTGTTTTGCCAATAAATGGATTTGAAAGAATCTCATTTAAACTTTCATTTCTACTGAAACACATATTGTCCATTAGGTAATTGTATGGGAAGAATTATGACTAGTGGGTACATTTGTGTAATACCAAAACTGAAAATTTGCCAATAAGCTTCAATAGTTGTAATCTAATGACCTTTTGAAATTCCTTTATTTAATCAACCTTGTCAATAAAAAAATCATTAACTATATTGGAATAAATCCTATCATGATCTTTTTATATGTATTTGTGCAAATACATAACAAGTTTAAAATTAGAATGCACTTCAACATTTATATGACAATTGAATTTAGCTAATGAATAAGGACAATAAGGAACAACATATCTATTCTCTAAATATACATTATACACAAAACTTTTTTCCATCATTTGGTCTTCTATAGTTAGGGTAAGAAAATTTATTATGACTTTTGACATCACAAAATTCTTTAGGATACTTATTTTTACATTGTGCTTCTCCCATATAAATAGTTTTTGGATTATTTGTACCACACAAATCATGTATCATATGAGAAATAGCATACGACTGTAACATTGAATTAGCTTTATTTAGTATTTCAACACTTATGATATTATCATATAATTCATGGGTGGTTAATTTATGCTACTCTTTTATAATTCAGGAGTGGTTAATTTATGCTGCTCTTTTAAAATTAGAATCCAATGAGCATGTGGCGGGCCTCAATTTTGATATTCCACAACATAAACGTATACAACAACTTTACCAAAAAGGTTTTTTTTATCACATCATCTTTAAATTCCTCAAGCTTAGCTTGAAAATATGGGCAACTAAATTAGGTCGATCATTAGGCTCTTCTACTAGCAAGAGATGATCTTTAATTTCTTTCCAATTCGGATTACAATTCATTGTGATAAACAAATCTAGATTTCCATACCATTGAACTAAAGTCATCACATTAACATATCTCTTCATCATATCCCTTGACCCACCTATGAAAGATGAAGGCAACAAGATACGTCTCCCAACTGTTGTTGGATCATTTAAACCATCCACTCCTAAAGAATCAATCATTCCTTGTAAACTCTCTATTCTTGCATCAAATTATTATTGCTCCATTTAGTAAAAATATAACTGTTGCATTTCTATTTTTATATACAAATCTATACTATATTGTTGTCCTAATCTCCCTGAATAAAGAATATAATAAAAGATATCCTCATGAATCTGACATCTATAAGTAGTATATTCATTGTAATAGGTATTGGTCTTCTTGTTTTTATTTTAAAGATATATTGCAAAAATAGTATCAATATAGGTACAATATTATAGAGCTAACTTTTTCAAATTTCTTTAAAAAAAATGTATTTCTGAACAACGTACTTTCATTTTCCATATGCACAACATCAAATGTTGATTGTCCTATTGCTGGTAAAAAGCTATGTTAACCTCTACATTATTTTCTTATACTTTAAGATGTAGTACAACGTTCAATACCAGCATGCCAACTAAGCTTTCCAAATGGAAAAAGAAAAGGATATTGTAGAAGATCATAACAACCATAGTGATACAAAATTATATGGCTATAATTATCTGAACCATGGACTTTAATATCTGAATTCATATCTTTAGACTCATCAGTTGTCTTATCCTAAATTCTAGCTATTTTTTCAATAGTTGGAATATTGTGTGTCTTTTGGTTCAATTGAGGATTTGTGTTCAACACAACTTTATATTTTTGTAAGCCATTCCTACAACACATTCATTTGAACATTTTGAAGTATGGATAATTAGCTAAAGTTGTAAGAAGCAAATCAAGGATTTTAGCTTCAAGAACATATTTCTTTAGAAAATTATTTTCTATATCTTTAGGAGTATCTAAAAAGAATAGTTGAAGATGTTTAGGAAGTTCTATGGAATTTTTGAAAGCATCTAAATTATAAGAAACTCGCCCATGCTTTTTAAGAGTGTAGATACCTTGATTGCACCAACAAAAATTAGGATCAGTTTTCATCACAATAAACATAAAAGCAAGATTGTTATTATAACTGTGTACACTTTGTCTAAATCTAATTCCAATGCTTGTAGTATCATTGCAAAAAGATGTTGTAATATTGGATTCAGAGAAAGAGGCGCTAGATATACATCACCATTTGCACAACAAAATGAAGGAGGTCCATAGTAAAAATTTTTGGCACCATAATATTGACAAGATAAAGCTAACGGGAGATCCCAAGGAGTGATTAGAACTAACAAAAGGCATAAAAAATGGGTTGGAATTTGAACTGGATGAGAATAGGCAACATGCAGTTCATAAAACACATTATTTTGAGATAAGTTTTGATATATGACTTCTCTATGTAAATTGCTTTGACGGAATGCATGGAAGCAAATTGAAGAACTTTCAGCACAGTCAAGCTTACAACTATCAACATTAACTTATAAATTTAATTCATATGAAGCTACAATTGGTTGCCTATACCTTGTAACTTGCTCTTGATATTTAATCCTATGACGTTCCAACAACTTTTTCTTTCTTCGGGAGACATATTTTTATACACCTCCCTTGCTTTCTCTCCAGGTTTTCTTTTTCCCTCGTCATTTTGATCCATTTACTCACCAATAGTCAAAGTTGAAATGTATACAAAGAACAACTTTTATTTTAAATACACATAGAATAAGTTAATAGAGAATAAACTCATATTATAAGTTGAAAATATTCTTATAAAAACAAATAACTAAATAGAAATATAAAAAATAAGTAAACATTTAAGTTGGATAAAAATAAATTTTAATAAAATTGCATCTACAAAAATAGTAAGAACATAAATATAACATAATTGAGAAGCATAAATTTACATAAAAAAACATACCAAACTTAAAATAAAACACATGCATTCCAAGTTTCGTCTACCAAGATAAAAGATAGCTGAATTACTACCCAAAATATCAAAAACGTTTAATGAAAAAATCAATAACTTCATTTATTATATCCAAAGATTATATCATGACAAAATAAAGTGATTTTGAAAAAACAATGTATGACAATTAAAGAAAAAAAACAAAAATTAATTCTAATATGAATAGACATAACACACAAAAAAACAAATGTCTTCAAATAAAGTTATATATTTTTACAACTAAAAAACTTGAGATAATAATCTCAAAATACTTTTTTAATGCTAATGTGACCCAAATTGTTATATTTTTGATTTCTAAGAATACAAATTCAAACAGAAAGATACAAACCGTAAATTATGCAATCATTAAAAGATATTATAATCTAAAAAATATTATTTTTATTGTTCAAATGTAACCAATATTCCTAAACTAAGAGAATGTTTTTAAATCTATATATATATATATAAACTTTTCAAACATAACCTTAATTCTATATATACTTAATAGATTAACTTTACACTTTCATAATATAATTCAATTCATTTTTCTCAACATATTTTATATGCAAGAATATAATTGTGCATAATATATAGATAGTTTTATAATAATAGCCTATGTAAATGCAAGGACATATATGTATCATAAGATAATCTTTTAAAAATAAAAAACCACCAGAAAAACTTTATAAAAAATAATAAAAAGATGAATGTATTTCAGGAAAAGATAAAATAAAGGAAGATACAATAAATAAATAAAACCTATACCTAAGACAAAAGATCCAATCAATATAAATGTCAATCCAAAAATATTTGAATGTTAATTAGTTTTAAAATCATCAAATATATTTCAACATAATATACATATTAAATTAACACCAAACCATTATTTATGCACCATCATCCCATCAATCAAAAAATCGATAAAAATATACTCAAATATAAGTTCTTGAATGAGCATACATATTTTAAGCCAACGCACATATTAAATGAACACATGCAAGGAAAATTTCAAAATGACAGATATTGAATCAATATATATATATAAACAGAATCAATATTATGTAATCTACATTGAATAAAACAATGCAAATAACAATTAAATTAAAAGAAAATAGAAACAATAAATAGAAAATAATAAATATCGTAAAAATTTATTGACATCACGAAAGAATAAAATAAAATAACATTGTAGTTAAATAATGACTAAGCTCCTCAACCAATCTATACATAAATTTTACACATCCCTTTTTAGCTTCTGAACCTCACTAAACCAATTAAGATAAAATTAAAATCAAATGAAAAAAAATTAATCAATACTCGATCAAATATTATAAATATAGAGATAATATACAAATGGACCTGAATAAACTTTGAGAATCAATACAAGCTATAAATAAAAGATACATAAATTCAATATATACTTCAACCTCTAAACCTAATTGTAAATACTAAAATAAAGTTTGAATTAATTGAAGACTAAAATCAAATAGCACTCAAAATAAAATTGTATCACCCTTAAATTTGGCATTTATAGAAAGTAAGATTTAAAAGTTAAGACATTAATTCGACAATAATTTTGGAGCTCAAAATTATGGATATGAAGGACTTAATTGTAAGAATTTTGAAAGCCTTGGATTTGTTATGTAAATAAGAAAAACTTGATTTTCAAGAGTCGTGAAAGTTTTGGGGGAAAAATTGGAGTTATTCTTGGTCGACCGGGTCAATGTGAGGCATTAAAATAGTTGGGGGCTAATTGGGAGGTGGATGATTTATGGAGAACTCAATTGGAGGAAGGAGGGAAGTTTTGGGGATGAATTCTTAATTTATGAAAATTCTTTTTTAAATACAAAACTCTTCTACGCCTTTCTCTCATTCTCACCCACACACCCCTTCTCGCTCCACCGGCGATGGTGAGAACTCCCAAAACAACCCAGCCAAAATCTTCCCTACCTCATCAGGGTCCTATTGGAGTAACATGCATCTTATGATAAGCAGCAGGCTGTCGAAAATTTGAGACCCACAATTGAGCTTTGGCAGTGAACGGTGGATCAGTAGTTGTAATGGTGGAAGCTGGTGGTTGAAACCTAGGTTTTGTAGCCCTCAGCTTAAGGATTAATTTGGTGCCTCCAACTTCCTGAACTATCTACCTACAATGGCAGAACTAGTGATAGACAGTGCCCGTAGAGGTGCTGGTGTAGTTTCATCGAAGCTTCAATTGATAAGCTTATTAGTGGCGAATGGATAAATTATTTTGTGAATTAGGTTGTTCTTATCAAAATACGCCTAATGATAGGGGTTGTGAGCATTTTTTATGGTGATGATGCTGTGGCCATGCTAAGGTTGTATTCTCACTTCGTTGTGTGGTTTTAGTGGTGGTGTTAGTTTGCAATAATTAAGCTTCGATAAGAAGAACTTAGGTAATTGGCCAAAATTTGGGTTAAATTTGTATTGCATGTGTATGTATTTCTATTCCAATTCTTGTGATACATTGTATAAATGAAGAACACATGATTTGATTGGAAAATAAAGCCATGCATGAGATATGAGACGTATATGTATACTACATGAACCTAGTGGACTTGAATTTGTAACATTATATGATAATCCGAGTTAATTAAAATATTTAGATGATTAAACCTTAATTTTATGGATTTGAGACCTAAGTGATAAAATTTTGGATATTAATGATAGTTGGACTATTGTAATCTATATTGTGTAATGATGTAAGGTTAATTATATGATTCAAGATCTGATTATACCCTCTTTTACCAAAATAAGTACAAACCTTGTAAATATTCCTATATTATCAATGTTATTAGCATTTTCCCTCTCAATAATGCTAAATAAACCCTAAAAAATCATATTAACATAATAATTACAAATTTTAGATTTGCTATCTATATTTTAGGATCAAAACGAGGGTTCTGATAGTAAATATGTTCCTTTGATTAGGTGATAAGGAGCTGGGTCCTATAGACAAGTAGGTTGTGATAACATTTCAGTGGCTACTGAGGTAAGGGTCTAACCTCTTGAGTATTTATTTTGTATACCCTTTGGGGGTGTACCAATCTAATACTTGATTTGATAAACCTATATGTTGATCATTTTGTAAACCCCTATAAGGGTTAAGCTTATCTTTGTTAGAAAAATAATTGATTCTTGATTGTTGAATTTCGTGATTTGTTTGAACTCTTGATTGTTATATGTTAAATGATTGATATACCCCTATGAAGGTTGTTTCTTGATTTTGCTTCAATTAAGTTGAGCGTTCCCGTTTTGGCACCAAGAACTATCATTATCTTATACGATATTGTTCAATTTGAATTTATTCTGCTTGTCGCATGCTTGGCCTTGTCAGCTTATTTGAATCCAATCTATATATCGTTGATTTATTTTGTTGCATTTAAATCATGCTATGTTGTTAGTTGTTGCCTTGTCGGCATGCTTGATTTATCTAATACAACATTTATTTGGCCTTGCTGGCATTCATTTATCTTTTGTTCTATCATATATGGGAATAAATAATGGGATGTTACTCCATGTTATGTGCATAGGATAAGCCATAAGCCTAAAATCCTTAGTTAAATAATGGGACGTTAATCTCTATAGTATGCATGCAATAGGCCATAAGCTCGAAACGCTTGGTTAAATAATGAAATGTTAATCCCTATTGTGTGTTGGGATAAGTTGTAAGCCCGAAACCCTTAAAATAACAAGACGTTAATCCCTACTGTGTTAGGATAAGCTGTAAGCTCAAAACCCTTGAAATAATGGGATGCCAATCCCTGCTGTGTGTTTGGATAAGTTGCAAGCTCAAAACTCTTGGTTAAGTAATAGGACATTAATCTTTGTTGTGTGTTCGGATAAGCTGTAAGCTCAGAACCCTTGGTTAAATAATGGGATGCTAATCTCTACTACATGCATGGGATAAGCCATAATCCTAGAACTCTTGGTATAAGAAAAATCTAATATGCATGCTATACTTTAATTTACTTAAATTGCATATGTTGCTTAGGTTTGTTTTGATTTTGTTGTACTTTATTTATGGAGCACTATGGGTGGTGTAGCTTTTCGGTCTAGATTGGGTTAATGTCCTAGTTGAGTGATCTGACAGCAATACATCCCAAACTAAATCGATTGAGGCAACCTAGACTGTTTAAGTTGACGATAACAACTCCCGAACTGGTATACACTGGTAGCATAGAATCTGATAATATCTTTGTTATGGCATATTTGTGTTTTTCTTTACAATGTCATGCCAATTAATATTCTCTTGAATTACTATTTCTTTGATAGATCCATGTGTTTGTTTTGTACTATCCCTCACTGAGTCTTTATAACTCACCCTTCTATGTTATTCTTAATTTCCCAAGCAAAAGCAAAAGAAAGGCATGACTTATAGCTTAGATTAGAGGATCTATTTTGTAATAGATTAGGTGATTATATGGGTTTACAATTTCATCTAATAGTTATGCTTTGACTTAAAGATATTGTGATATGTTAAGTTTGAATTCAAGATATGCGGCATGTATATATTGTGTTGGATGATATTAGGTGACTTGTGGCATGTATATAGTACCTTTGTGGTAATATGCTTAGTTGGAGTGTGTTTCTATTTTAATGAATTTGAAATTTTTTTATAAGCCTATCGACTGTCTTACAAGTTATGAATTAAGATTCATTTGGTGACATCTTAGCTTAGGGGCTATCTTAAGTGGGCTGCCACAAAGGTTGTATCAAAGCCTACGTTTTTTATGACCTATAACGTGGGAATAATTTTTGTCATACGAATTGATGTGTTTACTAAAGAATAAACTTGAATAAAAAATCAATTACGATGTAAACCGTCAGGTTAAGGAAATCCTATGCTATGCTAACATCTGATCCTGCGATATGATCCTTAGAATGTGAAGTTCTTGGTTTGTAGAGATTTAGCTTATTTGGAATTATCTTGGATGTGTAGTCTAAAGTAAAGAATACCTGAGTTATGCTAGGATATGATTCTTGGAATGTGAAAATTTTGGATAGGAAAATATGGGATTTGAATGCTGAATGCTGAATGCGAATAGGATATGAACTTTTAGGATAAAGCTCAACATTAAGAAAGTGAAGGGTTATAGTTGGGGTGGCCAATCAATGTATGACTTCTTAACTTCGATATGTCAAGCATATGAACATATAGTGATTGGAAAGAATGATGCTATTTAAAATTTTAGTGTTATGTGAACAATATCTAGGAAGGTTGAGTTTGAGGAGAATTTGAGACCATGGGCTTTAGAACTTAAGAAAATAATCAATAAGGACAAGTTATGTTCTAGGACAACTAGTGTATGATCCAGTAATCTAGAGATGTCAAGTGCGAGATTTTATTTGAATTTTGAAAAGGTGAAATTAGGGAAATATCTCATACTTTGACGTGTTCTATAAGATTTTAATTTATGAGTTGGGGATTAGAGTTAAATAGCTTTGTGTATGTAGTTACGCTTGCAATACATATGCAAGATATTGATTTTATGTAACTTTGCTAACCTTAACTTTTCTTTTCTTTTTGTAAGCATGAAAATTCAAAAAAAAAAAGTTGGTGATGATAAAGATGTCGATTTGCAAATCCTTGATCACAGACCTAAGAAATATCAGATGTGTGATTACATCACATGGGAGTGCCAACATACCCACTCTAACATAAAGAGGTCGTAGAGGGAGGCTGCCAGGTAAATTGGCCAATGTTCAGCAGACTCCTAAGTAGGAAGCACCTGCCTATCAACAACCCCTGCCATATGATAAAGTTTTGCAAACCTCTCCAGTTGACCAACTAGCTTTATGTCAACCTTAGAATCCCTGTATCAGGGGGGGACAGAGGTTGAGGTAACATAGCCAACCATAGGATGATAGAGTAGAAAGGGCTAATGAGGTAGCCAATGACCAAGCGTTAGAATAATTTCTTCACTTTCAACCCTCAAAGTGTTTAGGGGAACCAAAAGATAGAATGGCTGAGGTGGTATGGGTTAAAAATTTAGAAAACATATTTGAGACCTTATGTCATCCAAATGAGTGAAAAGTTTGATTCACTATATTCTTTCTAAGAAGACCGATGTGTTGTTGGTGGAAGATGATAGATTACAGATGGACAACTGAAGGAACTCACAGAACTTGGGAGAATTTCACCAGGGAATTTATAGATAAATACATACCCTTGGTGGTAAAATAGGAAAGATAAAAAGAATTTATGGATTTGACATAGGGGATATAATTCGTTAGCTAGTATGAGGCTACTTTTAGCCTATTAATTCTATATGCCCATCATATCCAAGAAGGTGAAAGTTGACAAACCTACTGTTTATGCAAGGACTACGACCAAAACTCAGATAGGGCTTTACCACTAATGATTTGCCAAGCTTCAATCAGGTGGTGAGTAAAGTACTACAATTAGAGTCAAAACTACATGAGATTTGGAAGATTCAAGACAGGAGTTGAAAAGATCAAATGTACCCTATTTGGCAAGGTATCTCTAAGAGAAAACAACCAAAAGTGTAGATTAGGGGCCATAATCAACAAACAACCAGGTTGGCGAGGCTGCAAATTTAGTTCAAGAGATGGCATCAAAATAATACAAATTTTGTAAGGGATTTGGCCATGAAGAGACTGATTGTCGGAGAAAATAAGGTAGATATGTGGGTTACGATAGTGACCAGCACTTTGTGAGAGATTACCCTAGACAAAAAAGCTTAACACTAGTAGGAAAAAGGATAATTAAGAAATAATGAAACATTCTATGTTAATAATAGTCAAGTTATGATAAGTGTAGTCTACAACTATAGAGCCTAGTAACTTATTAAATGGCATCACAAGAACTTAGCCCCAAAGCATTTATTTGGATGAAAAAATCTAGAAGAAGGTACTTTGGAACGAAGATGTCCAACAAATGCGACAGAAAGGACACAAGAACCACAAGTGCATTTAACAACAACAGAAAAAATTATAGAACAGATGCTTGCAATGTGGTAGCAATTTATGGAATTGCATCAGCAATAAAGGCCAGTTGAATAAACTAAAGAGAAACAAAGAGTTTCCAAAGTTCAAGACTTTACCATATTTTCTTAAGTTCGACTCCTTAATGTTTATGGGTGAATCGGATCACCAAAATGCAGAAGCTTAAATTAGGGAGATCAAAGATATTTTTTAGATGTTAGGTTACTCGGATGACCTCAAACTTATATTTTTCATCTATCTATTAGAAGGAGCTATAGGTCAATGGTGGACCTTGGTAAGTCAACGATAGGAATATAAAAAGGTATCTTATACTCAGGACAACTTTATGTGGGAATTTATGGATAAATTTATACCATGAGAAATCAGAGGTGCCCAAAAACAAGAATTTGAGAGTATTACCCAAGAGGACATGACAATGTATTAGTATGAAGCTAGATTAGTAGATTAATTTGGTATGCCATGCAAATATAGAAAAGAAGAATGTTGGACTTAGAAATTAAAGGGTTAAGATAATGATACGACAAACCCTTACACCTTACAAACAATCTAACTTCAAGGAAGCTTTAGAGAAAGCTTTGTGGGTGGAACAAAAACCTCTTGAGGTTTAAACGAACGAGAGAAAAGGTAAGTGAGGGAAAGCTTTTGAACTTAAAGTCGCTGTTGGTAAGGAAAGTAGTTTAGGTAGGAATGGTTGAAGGTCCTCTCCGGGACACCAAGAAAGAAATATGGATTTTGTAGTGGCTTGAATTACAAGGAATCTAACTATTGGAAAAGACTAGGAAAATGCATAGGGTATGGTAGTAGCCAAAATCTCCTCCAAGTTTGCCCTAAAAACAAATGGTCAACCTTAAGTGTTCAAAAGGATAAAGGAAAATAGGTGATTCAAGGTTCTATCTAAGTTCTTAAATATTAGAAAAGAGTCTGATACCACATATTTTTGGCTTTATATCACAAACAAAGTTTAGGAAACAACAGATGTATTGTTCGTGATTATATTTAGTATGTATAGTTTTTCTAAACCCGTAGCCAGCTGTTTGCGAATGTATGACCTATTATGAAGTCTAGTATGTTAAGTTTGAACTTGATTTCTCCTTAATGTAAATATTATGTAAGTATGAACTTGTGATATTGTTAGTCATTTGTTGCTATAATAGTTTTTGTGATCTATTAAATAATAGTATGCACCCTATTAGGATGGAATGGAACACTTTTTAAGTAAAGGAATGATATGTGGTGATGAGCATGAAGTGCTTAGTGATATTATGGAATCACCAAGGAGGTTTAAAATTTCTTATGAGAAAGTTTAATTTATTTCAAATAAATTCAATTGTAGAAATCTAGCGAAAACCTTAACTGATGACTTGTAATGGAACCATATGGAATTACTAGACGAATCCAAAAATATAAGGTGACACCACATGCTTTAGTGAGAATAGATATGTCGAAAAGAATAAAAAAGAAGAGATTTCCAATATCTTAGCAAGATAAGTGTCACCAAGGATTGGAGGAAATATATCATGGTGATAGGAGGAATCCACAGGGGAATGAGATAGATATGAATCTAGGGACAAAATGTTTTTAGTTAGGCAGGGAGATCTGTAATAGCCCTAAACTTAGCATTTATAGAAAGGAAGATTTAAAAATTAAGATATTAATTTGACAAGAATTTTGGTGCTCAAAATTATGAATATGAAGGACTTAACTGTAAGAATTTTGAAAGTTTTAGGGCCATTATGTAAATAAAATAAGCTTAGTTTTCAAGAGTCATGAAAGTTTTAGGGGGCAAAAATGGAGTTATTCTTGGTTAGTCGGGTTAATGTGAGGTACTAAAATAGTTGGGGGCTAATTGGGAGATGGATGATTTTCTGGAGAACTCAATTAGAGGAAGGAAGAAAGTTTCGGGGCTAATTTTTAATTTTTGAAAATTCTCTTTTAAATACAAAACCCTCCCGCATCTTTCTCTCATTCTCACCCTTGCACCCCTTCTCACTCATCCAAAGATTTCACTGGTGACGGCGAGAATTCCTAAAATAACCGAGCCAAAATCTTCCTTACCCCATTAAGATCCCATCAAAGTAACATGTATCTTATGACAGTTGGTGGGTTGTAGGAAATTTGAGGCTCGTAATCGAGCTTCCACGGTGAGTGATGGATTAGTAGTTAAGATAGTAGAAGCTAGTGGTTAGAAGCAGGGTTTTGTAGCCTTCAGCTTAAGGATCGATTTGGTGTCTCTAATTTCCTAAACTATCTACCGACAATGGTGGAATTAGAGATAGACAGTGAAGGTGGCAATGGTGGTGCAGTTTCATTGGAGCTTCAACTGATAAGCTTAGGGGTAATGGATTGAGAAATTTTTTTGGGAATTGGGTTGCTCTCACTGAAATGTACCTAATGGTGGTGGTGGTGAGCTTTTTCGATGGCGGCGTGGTGTGGTGGTGCTGAGGCAATATTCTCACGTCGTTGCTTTAGGTTCAGTGGTGGTGTTATTTTGTGACAATTAAGCTCCAATAAGAAGAACTTAGGTAATTTACCGAAATTAGGTTTAAATTTTTATTACATGTGTATGTATTTCTATTCTAATTCTTGTGATACATTATACAAATAAAGAACACAAGATTTGATCAAAAAATAAAGCCATGCATGAGATATGAGACATGCATATATACTATATGAGTCTAGTGGACCTGAATTTGTAAGATTATATGTTAATCCTAGTTAATTAAGATAGTTAGGTGATTAAATCATAGTTTTATAGATTTGAGACCTAAGTGACAAAATTTGGGATATTAATAATAGTTGGACTATTGCAATCAATTTTGTGTAATGATGTAAGGTTAATTATATAATTAGGGATTTGATTATATCCCCTTTTACCAGAACAACTATGAACCTTGCAAATATTCCTATATTATCGTTGTAATTAGCATTTTCCCTCTTGATAATGTCAAACAAACCCTAAAATATTGTATTAACCAAATAATTACTGATTTCAATTTTGCTATCCATATAATTGAGATTTTAGGGTTAAAATGATGGTTTAGACAATAAATCTTTTTTTTTTGATTAGGTGACAAAGAGCTAGTTCTTACAAATCAATAGGAACAATTAACAACATAACATGATTGAATTATACGACAAAGCAAATCAATGATATACGAAACAGATTCAAATAAGTCGACAAGGCCAAGCATGTGATAAACAAAATGAATTCAAATTGAACAATATCAAATAAGACAATGAAAGTTCTTGGTTCCACAATAGGAACGTTCAACTTAACTAAAGCAAAATCAAGGAATTAACCTTCATAGGGGTGTACAAATCATTCACCATATAACAATCAAGAGTTCAAACAAATCGCCGAATTCATCAATCAAGAATCAATTATTTTTCAAACAAAGACAAGCTTAGCCCTCATAAGGGTTTACAAAACATTCAACAAATAGGTTAATCAAACCAACTACCAAATTGGCAGACCCTCATAGGGCATACAACAAATACCAAGAGGTTAGACCCTCACCTCAATAGCCACTGAAATGTTATTTGTGTGTTGGGATAAGCCACAAGCATAGAACCTTTGAAATAACAGGACGTTAATCCCTACTGTGTGTTGGGATAAGTCGTAAGCCCGAAACTCTTGGTTAAATAATGGGACGTTAATCCCTACTGTGTGTTGGGATAAGCCATTAGGCTAGAATCCCTAGTTAAATAATAAGAAGTCAATCCTTACTATGTGCATGGGATAAGCCGTAAGCTCAGAACTCTTGGAAAAAGAAAAATCTAATATGCATACTATGCTTTGATTTACTTGGAATGCATATGTTGCTTGGCTTTATTTTGATTATGTTGTATTCTATTCATGGGGCAATAAGGATGGTGTAGCTTTCCTACACTATATCTGGCTAATGTCCTGAGTAAACAAGTCGATGACAATACCTCTTGAACTGAACCAGTTCAAATGACCCGAACCGTTCATGCTGATAGTAACAAATCCCAAACTAGTACCCACTGGTGGCCTAAATTTAATAATTAGTCTTTGTTCTAACATATTTGTGTTTTTTTTGCACTGTCGTGCTAGTTAATATTCTATCATATTACTATTTTTTCAATAGATCTAGGTACTATCCCTCATTAAGTTTTTACGACTCACCCTTTTATGTTATTCTTGATTTCCTAGATACGAGAAAAAGAAAAGCATGACGTATGGCTTGGATTGGAGAATCTATTTTATAATAGATTAGGTGATTATATGGGTTTACAATTTCATCTAATAGTTGTGCTTTGACTTAGAGATGTTGTGATATGTTATGTTTGAATTAAAGATTTGCGGCATGCATTTATTGTGTTGGATGATATTAGAAGACTTATGGCATGTATATAGTATTTTTGTGGCAATCTGTCTAAGTTGGAGCGTGTTGCTATTTTGATGAATTTAAATTTTCGTATGTGTCTATCGATTGTTTGTGGGTTATGAATTAAGATTGATTTGGTGATACCTTAGCTTAAGGGTCATCCTGAGTGAGATGTCACAAAAATTTTATCAATATAGAGATAATATGCAAAGTAACTTCAACAAATTTCCAAATCAACAAACTCAATTTTTTGTCAAATTGCAGTCACAAAACCTAATATCAAAAACAAATAACCTTACACAAAACCTAATATCAATATTTAAGCCAAATATAAAAATTAGAGTTAACAAAATTGAATCTACGTAAAAGTGAGAAAACATAGATATAAAATAGTTAATTAACAGAAAAAATGCACTAGACATCGAAGAACACATGCAATCAAATTTTGTCTACCAGATCAAAAGACAGTTGAATAATTCTCAAAATTATGAAAAAAAAAAGTAATGAGAAAATAAATAATTTCAATGATTATGCCTAAAAAATTATGTCAAGAAAAATTAAACTGATTTAAAAAAAAGAAAGAAAAGGAATTAAATAAAATAGCAAAAATTGGTTCCAATATGAATATATGTAAACATAATAAAGTTTTCAAATAAAATTATAATAAAATTTTACAGCTAAAAAGCTACGCATAATAATCAACAAACACATATTTTTAATGCTAACATGGCCCAAAATGCTCCAAATTTAAATTTAAACTTGCAAACTATAACTTATGCAATCATCATAATATATTATAATCCAAAAAATATAATTATTATTTTTCAAATATAACTAATATTCCTAAGCTAAGAGAATGTTTCTCTCTCTCTCTCTCTCTCTATATATATATATATATATATAAGTTTTACAAACATAACCTTTAATTATATATACTTTTAATAGATTAACGTTTTACTTTCATGATACAGTTCAATTAATTTTTATCAGCAAATTATATATATATAAGAATATAAATATACATAACGTGTTGACAGTTTTCTAAAATGAAGATGTAAATATACACTATATAAATATAGGCACATATATGTATCATAAATAATCTTTAGGAAATGAAAAACCACCAAAAAGAACTTCATAAAAAATAATAGAAAAATAAATTTAAAAGAGGAACAAACAAGATAAAGGGAGAAGTAGTGCATAAATAAAACCTATAGCTATGATTAAAGATCCAATCAACACAAATATCAACTTAAAAATACTTGAATGTTAGTTTTACAATCATCTAATTTATTTCAACATAATATACATATAAATCAACATCAAACTATTATCTATACACAATCATCCCATCAATGAAAATATCAATAAAAATATACTCAAATATGAATTCCTTAATTAACAAACATATTTTAAGCTAACGTGCAGATTAAATGAATACATGTAAGGGAAATATCAAAGCAATATAGATATTCAATCAACATATATGAACGGAATTAAAGTTCTGTAACTTATATTAAATAAAACAATACAAGTACCAAATAAATTAACAAAAAACATAAATAGAGAGCAGCAAGCAATAAATAAAACAAAAAAACTATTGAGGAAGCTTCTCAACCAACCTATCCATAAACTTTACACATCTCACTTTAGCTTCTAAACCTCAGCAAACCAATTAAAAAAGGCGCACGTCGGTAAAGCCTTTCTCGATAATAGAAAAAACAAGACAATTGTTTCGACAGAGCCGCCATATCCATCAAACCAAAAAATGATGGGGCCTGCCACTTTAAAGATCCTCCAAAAAAAAAAAACTTCTTTCACCACGCATCTAATGCATCATAAGAAGAAAAAAGTTCATAGAGTGCTAACAAACCTAATTTCTTCTAATCAAACTATTGGGAGCCACACCATTACTTATAAAAAGCCAAAACTAAACCAACAATCACACCAGAAAGTACGAGAACCCAATGCAGGCGACCAATCAAAATGGCTAGGCTAACCGAATCAAATTTGTCCAGCAATTGTATATTGTAATATTGGTTTTTGTCAACATTAAAAGTTGAATTTCTCGTATTAAACATGGATCATAAAATATTTTTCTCTCTCAACGTCAAAAATTCGATTCTGAAAACTTAGAAAACCAATGTTAACTAAGATAATTAAAAAAAAAAAAAACAATGCTATTCTTATGTTGGGGGCTGACGCCTATTTTCTGTTAAAGTGTTAAAGAAGAGGGTGACTTAATGACAAAAAAATTGATGACCCAAGCTTCAAGCTTAATCAATCATTTCATCTGTTTACTCAATATATAATATTCTTAGAAAAAGTATAATTTCATTAACTTATAGTCGTATATATGCTCAGGGTTTGAATTGTGCAAAGTGCTATAGCCCACTTATCGTTAGAAAGTAGAAAAACTGTACAAATCATGTAGGGAAAAATTAATAAATACTAAAAATTATAGCAGAAATGCTTACACACACATATATATACACCTGATATTTCATGTTCAATAATTGTCTCAATAATCTTTCATCGTTCATGGCTATAGAAAATTTTATGTTATGTTTTGATCTTGAATTTTTTTCATACTTAAAAAAATATAGTTTTCATTTTAAATAATGATACTTTACATTTTAATTTTATTTTATATATTGTACTAATCTTCTTTTATTTTTTTCCCAATAAAAATTCAAGCTCCATACTTAACATTGATATACAATTACAATTTCATCTAAACCCAATAAATTTTTATGATGATATTTTCACGACATTTTGAAAGATATCCACATCAAAATTAGTAAAAGTACAGTTAAAATTTGTGGTGCCCCACTCGGGATGATCCCTTAGCGAGGTGTCACCAATTTAAACTTGAAATATAAATCAAATGATAATTAGGGAATTTGGAATTTAACAAACTCAAAGGAAAGCAATTCATACTAACCCAAAAGATCACTTCATGACACGAAATATGTACATACCAAGTGTCTTAAGATCAATACAAACATCCACATAATATCCTTTAGATAACTGTCTTGATCAAGTGTAGTCTATATGTATAATCATAACACCTAATCTATTACAAAATAAACTTTTCAAATCACCACAAGCTTCTGCTTCTCACTTAATCCTGTCTGGGAAAAACAAAGAATAATAAAGAGGGTAAATTCTAAAGACTTAGAGAGGCAAAAGAAAATAACAGGATTTAAAGAAAAGCTAGTGAGATACAATAATAAATGAACAATTCAATAACAAGCAAGAGTTTTAATATAGATCAACAATACATAGCACACATGATATCAAATTTAATAGGTTGTTGGTCATTTCGTCCATATTACTTCTAGATCAAGTTATAATTGTAAGTATTGGGTATTGGTACAACATAAACAAGATTTCATTACCACTTAATTGCTCGAGCACTCAACTCGGCATGTAACAACTTGAATATAAAGCATGGTTGATTGCATGCTGGATCCCACAACTCACAGTTCACTACCTCTAGCTATTTGTAAGTTAGGATCGCAGGTGGGTACTAGCTAGAAGACTTGTCATCGTCGGTCTATTTTGCTTGATCATCTTTTTGGACCTAGCTTTGGACCTAGCTTCTCGTGGTGTCCCTCCGGGTTGAACTTCCCAAGGGCATTCCCATAGGTGTATATGATATGATGCCAATAAATAAGAATTTAACTTTTAATCAATCAACATGAATACAACAAGGTACATAGTACACCAGCTGGCGTGGTTGCTTAAGGTTTATAACATAAGTCAATAATAAAAATACAATAGAACATTAGATCGACAGGGTTTCTTTAACAACAAACATGTTTATAAGAAGCTAACAAGAAATACGGGGTCAGTTGGCAAGGCTATAGGGTACAAGGGATAGAAAATGAATAACATAATAAGAGTTTTGGAAACTAAAATAGAAATAAGTAAGTCTTTTAATAGAATAAGAATTGATGAAACGTACCCTCATAAGGGTTTACAAAACAAACATGGATAACACAAAGTAGTCAAACAATTGAGGTTCACATTTTTCCCTAAAGAAACGCAACCCTCACAGGGGTCTATACAGCAAAGACCAGAGTGGTAGACCCTCACCTCAAAAGCCTAAAACATGCAGTTATAGTCTACTAGTTTGCAATTTCCTATTCCTCGTCACCTAACCAAAGTACAAGTTCATTGTCAAAATCCCCATTTTGACTTTATAATCACAATCATACTATTAATAGTCTAAAATCACTAATTACTCGATTAATACGGCAGATTTAGAGCTCAGTCGGTAATATTAGTATAGAAAATGCTAATTATGTCATATTACAAAGATATTTATGGGTTTCATATTGGTTCCAATAAATAAATATAATAGGGTCCTAAATTACATATTCAACCTTGCAATATTTTGCTAAAAAATCAATATTAACAATCCAATCATCTTGAATAACCAATTATTGCCACTTAAGTTTCAATTGCACAAATTCCACTAAATTAGGATTTTAATCCTTTAATTAACTCAATCAACCCAAATTATGATACAACAATTCGAATCCGTGTCCATTAACTCAGATAAAGTCCATGCATGTGACATGTATATCCAATTCCTACATCAATTCTTCATTTGTACCATACATACAAGATTTGGAAATTACATGTCCAAGATCACTATTAAATATCTAGTTCAATTCCAACATTTATATGTACCAATCTTATTATTGTAACTCTGAAGTCATGAACCAACTATACTATCACTATTGTCGTGATGAGTTGAAGAGATTGTCTCAACTTCGTTGCCACACCACCATAAATTATCAACAATACTACCAAAAGATATACCTCTGCTCAAGAAACATAATGCCAACTTCAATTTTTCCCTACCCTGTCAAATTAAGGGTCAATTGGCCAAACAAATCTCAATTAGGCTCTTACTGCCATGCACCACAACCTCCAATTATCTTCCATCAGTAGCCCAACTTCAAATTTGAAGATACCTAAGTGTTCTCCAAGTTGAACTTGTGAAGACCTTACCTAGGTTGGTCATGAAAAGTTGCTGGAATGGTGAACCCACCACTCCCCATTGTGATCGAGTTTTCTGCCTCATTATTTAGTGGTCTCACCAACCAAAACATGGTGCATGTGGTGTCCATGTGTTCATGTCGATGGGGAAAAGAAGTTGGTCGAGTTTGTTTTCTAAAATGGCCTGACGCTAGTGAAGTCGCTAGAGAGGTGATGGAGAAGGATGATGGTAGGTTTTGGTAAAGAATGAAGAATTTGTGGGGTGGAAAACTATATATATTTATGCACTTTTGGTAATTAGATTTTACGCCCAAAAATTTCACCAATCATACAATTAAGCCTTCCAGAGTTTGCCAGCTATTCAATTTAGTCCCTCCAAAAATTGAGTGCTTAAATTAGCATATTTGACATAAAATAATCCTATTTTGACCTACATAACTTTTAAAATATTGAAAAATCAAGTTTTCTCAAACTACAAATGGACCACAAAGCTTTAAAAATAATAAAATAATAAATAATTCATAAATATAAAATAATAATATAAAAACTTGCATCAATCATAAAATATCTAGGGGTGTTATGGACCTCCCCCTATTAAAAGAATTTGGTCCCCAAATTCTTACTTGAATACTAGAAAAGTTCAGGATACTGTTGGCGCATGAGATATTTTCTCTCCTATGTGGATTTATCCACATTGTGGTTACACCATAGCACCTTCACTTGAGGAATCTTTCGATTCCTAAGTTCTCAAAATTGTCGATTGAGGATGTGTACCGACTATTCTTCATACATTAGATCGCCTTTCAATTGCATGCATTTAGGTGATATAATGTGAGATGGGTCAGAGTAGTATTTTAGAAGTTGTGACACATGGAAGACATCATGTATTCCTGTCAAGTCCCAGGGGCATGAGATAATATGCAACTGGTTCGATTCTTTCACATATTTCATAAGGCCCAACATATCTCAGACTAAGCTTTTTGCCTTTACTGACCCTTTTGACCCTTTCCTCAGGAAATACTTTAAGAAATACTTGGTCATCAACTTCAAACTCCTGATCTACTTTAGCCTCTGCTTCATCATCTACACTTTTTTGATAGTTTCTTGAATTAGCTCTAGTCTTATAATATTCAATGACTTGTCTATACTACCTCTGTATTCTTCAAAATCCCAGTATACTGATGATAGGCATTTCTTGCCATACAAAGCGTCATATGGTGCCATTTAAATGATAGACTAATAATTGTTATTGTAGGAAAACTCAATCAGAGAAAGATGTCTGTTCTAACTCCCTCTAAAATCTAAGATATAATACCATAGCATATCCTCTAATATCCAAATGACCCTTTCTGATTAGCCATTAATCTGAGGATAGAGGGCAGAGCTAAATTGTAATTTTATTCCCAGGTGTTTTTGCAAACTTTTCTAAAGTTTCGAAGTGAACTTTGGGTCCCAATCATATACAATACTGATTGAAATTCTATGTAATCTGATGATTTCTCTAATATATATTTCCACCAGTTTCTCAACCCTATAATCTGTTCCAACTTGTAGAAAATGTGCAAACTTCATTAAATGGTCTATTATCACCTAGATACTATCATATCTCTCTTTAGCTATTAGTAGACAGGTCACAAAATCCATGGTTCCCTATTTCCATTTTCAGTCAAGAATTGGAAGTGTTTGTAACAATCTTGATGTTTGTAGATGTTCTGCTTTCACTAATTAGTAGGTCAAGCATTTTTGCACATATTCTGCTATGTCCTTCTTCATCCCATTCCACTATAATTACCTTTTTAAGTCTTGAGACATCTTCATTCATCCCAAATATACCACATATCTTGCTTTGTGTGCCTCTTCTAATAGTTTTCCCTTTATCGCTTTAGGCACACATATTCTCTAGCAGAATAAACGAGTGCTTTGACCATCTATACTGAATTTGGGCTTTTTAAGACTCCTAACTATTTCCTTTTTCTTCACTATCTAACTATTGTCAACCTGAGCTTGTTGTATCACATCATATAGCTCTAGTTGTACCTTTACTCCTGTGATCCAACCTCGTTGTTTTATTCTAATCACCACATCTGCTCTTGGACTTTCTAGTGTTTCTTTTTTCAGCAAGTAGGCTATTCCAACATTTCCACTCAACGCATCTACCCCCACATTTACCTTTCCCAGGTGGCAGATGATAAAGAGGTCGTAGTCCTCCAGAAACTCTATCCACCATCACTATTGCATATTCAAGTCCTTTTGAGAGTGTAAATACTTGAGGCTCTTATGATATCTATGTATACTTCAAACATAGCTTCATAAAGGTAATTCCTCTAATACATCAGGGCAAAAATTACTGTAGCCCACTCCAAATCATGAGTTGGGTAGTTCTCCTCGTGTGGTTTTAGTCTTCTAGATGCATAGGCTATAATACGCCCCTTTCGCATGAACACACATTCAAGCCCTTCTTTAGAAGTGTTAGTGAACATGATAAATCTTTCCAATCTTTTTAGAAGGGCTAAAATTGGAGTTATGGTTGATCTATTCTTCAATTCTTGGAAACTTCTTTCACAATTATCATCCTAGTCAAATGGTTAACCTTTCTAAGTAAATTTAGTCAACAGGATAGCTACTTTAGAAAAGTTTTGTACAAATCTTCGGTAATAGCCAACAAGTCCCAAGAAACTATGAACTTCTGTTACAGTTTTGGGTCTTTTCCATTTAACTATGCCTGTATCTTATAAAGATCAACCTCTATCCCATTTTGAAATATAATGCATCCCAAAAATGCCACTTTTTCTATCCAAAACTCAAACTTACTGAATTTGGCTTGCAATTGATGCTCTTTCAGAGTTTTAAGAACTAAGTGCAAGTACTTTGTATGCTCTTCTCTAGTCTTTGAGTACATCAAAATGTCATCTATAAAGATGACCACAAATTAGTTTAAGTATAGTTGAAACATCTAATGTATCAAATTCATAAATGTTGTTGGGACATTAGTTAAACCAAACGGCAGTACTACAAATTCAAAATAACCATATAGAGAATTGAATGTAGTCTTCGAGATATCCTTTTCTCTGGTTTTCAATTGTTAATACCCCTATCTCAAATCTAACATTGAAAAGACTCTAGCCCCTTGTAAAAGATCAAACAATTCCTCCATATGTAGCAACGGGTATTTAATCTTGATCATAACTTTATTTAGCTCTCAATAATATATACACATCCTCATTTTTCTTAACAAACAACACAATGGCTCTCCAAGGGGAAGTGCTAGGTCTTTTGAACTTCTTTTCTAATAGCTCTTGAAATTGGTTTTTTAACTATTTAAGATCTATAGGTGCAAATGATAGGGAGTTTTGGAGAAGGCATTGCCATTGAAAAAGTGTGAATTACAAATTCTATCTCTCTATCAAGGGGTAACGAGCTCAATTCTTCTAAAAATACTTTTGGGTACTCAGCTACCACTTCTACATCCTCAATCTGAACTATATCTTGGGCCTTGTTGATAAGATGTACCAAGAATCCTTGTCCACTTTTCCTCAAAATTTTCATGGCTTCTAGTGTAGATATAATTAGCATTGAGGAAGTGTCATTTGTAGAATTGTGTGTCAATATTAGAATCTTATCCTTGAGAGTGAGGCACTTAGTGTAACAATTCACATGTGCTTGTTGTTTATATAGCCAATCCATTCTAAGGGTCAAATCATATCCTTGTATAGGCATTTATATAAGATTGGCTAGATACACTCCATCCTCACTCATAATCGGGCAATCCCAATAGATGATGTCTATCATTAACCCTATTCGAAAGGGTGTCTATACTTTTATCTAGTAGGCCATGATTTCAAGTTATATTTTTAATTTTTCAGAAATTATTGCAGATATGAAAAAATGCAAAGTACCAGGATCATATAGGGCATTTCTATTAATTCCAAAAATAGAAATCATACTTTCAACGAATTTAGAAGGATTAGGCGCTTCTTCTCGAATCAGAGCATATGCACATGCTCAGACTTTTGGCTTCCTACTAGGTCCTATAATTTGTTTTCCCTTTTTTGCGGGGGCTGGCCCTCTTAGATTAGGATAATCCTTAATAAGATGTTGTTCATTGCCACAAATTATACATCTACCATGCATTTTCTAGCATTCTGATTCATTATGGCCTAGTTTTCCATAAAATCCACACAACTTCAGTGCTAGATTCATGGCTCCATTGGTTTGATAAACTCACTAGTTGGCACCTCCAATCTATAACTTTAGTTATTTCTTCTTAAGGTTGCTCCATCTACTAGGTGGTAACCTCTCCTTTCGCCTTTTATCTTCAATCATTTTGATCTCCCACAAATTTGATTCCACCTGTAATGCTTTACTTACCACATGGTTGAAATTCAGAAGATCGCATGAGATAAGAGCCCACCTAAGTTCCAGCTACAATCTTTTTATGAACTTGCAAATATGTCACTTCTCATCTATAAGTATTTGAGGTGCATATTGATTCAGTCGGCTAAATGTAGCATTATATTGACTGATTGATGATGGTCCTTGGATTAATTCTATGAATTCCCTTTCCTTGGTATGCTTGGTCACCACTGGTACATATTTTTCCATAAACTCTCAGGTGAAGTTTTCCTAAGTTCGATGAAATCCTTCTATGGTCGACATACAATCAATCTTTTCCACCAATTATATGTAGGACCTTCCAATAGAAATGTAACATATTGGATCTTCTACTTATCTGGGTAATATAGGGTTCTAAATATCTTTTCCAAGCTTTCAACCCACATCTCAACTTTTTTGTCAATAGGTTTCCCTAAGAATGTCAGGGGTAGCATATGGAGGAATCACTCTAAAGCTTTGTCTTCTGCAAGCTCTTTAATATTTTCTGCTAGATTACCCTGTTCCTATTGTTGGCAATATTGCATAAATTGTTGCCACATCTGGAACATGGGCTCTATTTATTGGCTCGCTTCTGGTTGATTAGCCTGAGAAATCTGTGAAACCTTCTCTTCTAGTAGGGTTTGTTGTTCGACTGGTGCTCTTTGCCTAGGAACACGCTATGTGGTGGCTTATGTGTCGAACGGTCTCCCTCATCTCTACCGACCTATTTGAGATGGGTTAAGTATATGTGAATCTTCATGGGATGCCATTATGGTTTATAAATTTTCCTTAATTCCTTCTTAACTTGCTGTTGTCAAAATTACACAATGACATAAAGTTGGCATCAAAATGTTGATCTTTCAAATAAAATTATAAAGTATTTGACAAATTAGACCAAGTTTATTATAACAGAAGTTAAATCATTAAAGGCCTACATAAGGACTTTCATCATAACTCCAATCGCATCCACAATTAGTTCATAAGCACATAAAGATTTTCAATCACACAAAATAGCCAAAGTTTTCTTCTTAGTCTAAAGTCTAATGTTCATTTTTGAAAGTGAAGACTATAAATAATCAACTATCCCATGTATAATCCTCTACTTCTTACAAACTTATCATATATCCTTATAATACCCATTTACCTAGGTCATTGTCCAACCTAGGCTTTGATACCACATTTGTGGCGTTATACTCAAGATGATCCCTAAACAAGGTGTCACCAACTCAAGCTTGAAATATAAATCAAATGATGACTACGAAATCTGGAATTTAACCAACTTAAAGGAAAGCAATTCATACTAACCCAAAAGATCACTTCATGAAGTGAAATATGTACATACCAAGTGTCTCAAGATCAATACAAACATCCACATGATATCCTTCAGATAATTACCTCAATTGGGTATAGTCTATATGTATAATCATAACACCTAATCTATTACAAAATAGACTTTTTAGAACACCATAAGCTTTTGCTTCTCACGTAATCTTGTCTGGGAAAAATAAGGAGTAATACAGAGGGTAAATCCTAAGGACTTAGTGCGGGAAAAGAAAATAATAGGATTCAAAGGAAAACTAGTGAGATATCACACTCACTAAACAATTCGATAACAAGCAAGAGTTTTAATATGAATCAAAAACATACATAGTACACATGATATCAAATTTAGCAAGTTGTTGGTCATTCTATCCTTATTACTCTTAGATCAAGTTATAATTGCAAGTACTGGGTATTAGTACAGTATAAACAAGATTTCCTTATTGCTCCATTGCTCGAGCACTCAATTTGGTGTGTAACAACTTGATTATAAGACATGGTTGACTGAATGCTGGATCCCACCACTCATAGTTTGCTATCTCCAGTTACCTATAAGTTAGGATTGTAGATGGGTACAAGCCGAAAGACTTGTCACCATTGGTCTATTTCACTCGATCGTGTTTTTGGACATAGACCTAAGCCCAACTTCCCGTGGCATCCCTTCAGGTTGAACTTCCTAAGGGCGTCCCCATGGGATGATACTATATTATGTCAACAGATAAGAATTTAACTTTTAATCAATCAACATGAGTATAACAAGGTACATAGTACACCGGCCAACAAAGCTACTTAGGGTTTATAGCAAAAATCAACAATGAAAGTGCAATAAAATGTTAGATTGATAGGATTTCTTTAACAATAAACACGTTTATAATAAGAGTTTTGGACACTAGAACAAAAACTAGTAAGTCTTTTAATAGAACAAGAATTCACAAAACATACCCTCACAGGAGTTTGCTAAACAAACATGGATAACATAAAGTAGTCAAACAATTGAGGTTCATATTTTTCTCAAAAAAAAAAAACATACGTTGAACCCTCACAAGGGTTTATAAAGCAAAGACTAAAGTGGTAGCCCCTTATGTCCAAAAGCCTAAAAAATGCAGTTACAGTTTATTGATATGCAGTTCTCTGCTCCTCATCACCAAACCAAAGAACGAGTTCACTGTCAAAATCCCCATTTTGACCTCATAATCACAATTGCACTATTAATAACCTATAATCACAATTAATACAATAGTTTTAGAGTTTGGATGGTATTATCAGTATAGAACATGCTAATTACGTCATTATTACGAAAATATTTATAGGTTCCATATTGATTCCAAAAAATACAATTAGGTCCTAAGTTACATATTCAGCCTCACAATATTATGCTAAAAAATCAATATTAATAGTCTAATCATCTTAAATAACTCAATTATTGCCACTTTGGTTTCAATTCCATAAAATCCACAAAATTAAGGTTTTAATCCTTTAATTAACTCAATCAATCCAAATTATCACATTACAATTTGAATCCAGGTTCACTAACTTAGATAAAGTCCACGCATATGATATGTATATCCAATTCTAATGTCAACTCTTCATTTGTACCATCATACAAGATTTGGAAATTACATGTCCAAGAACACAATAAAACATTCATGTGATACGTATAACCAATGCCTACATCAATTCTTCATTTGTACCATGCATACAAGATTTGGAAATTAAATGTCCAAGAACATTATTAAATATTAAGTTCAATTCCAATGTTTATACGTACCAATTGTTTTGTTGGAATTTCAAAATCATGAACCAACTATACCATCAAGATCGTCGCAACGAGTTGAAGAGACTATCTCAGCTTCACCGTTGCCAGAGACAATCAACAACACTACCAAAAGGTGCACCTATGCTCAAGAAATAATGCCCACTTCAATTTTTCCTTTTACAGCCGAATTAAGGGTCAATTAGTTGAAAAACCCCAACTAAGCCTCTCTCGTTGTTGTGCGCCACCACCTCTAATTCTCCTCTATTGGTGGCCCAAATTCAAAATTGAAGATACCCAAGTGTTCTCCAAGTTGAACCAATCAAGACCTTACCTTGGTTCACTGTGAAAAGTCATCAGAATTGCAAACCTGCCACTCTCCAGCGTGATTGAGTTTTTTTCCTCATTTTTCAATGGCCTTGCCAGCTGAAATGTGGTGCATGTGGTGTCTATGTGTTCACAATGATAAGGGGAATAAGTTGGTCGAGTTAGTTTTCTAAAATGGCTCGTTGCCAGTGAAGTCGCTGGAGAGATGATGGATAAGGTTGACAGTAGTGTTTGATGAAGAATAAAGAATTTGTTGGGTGGAAAACTACATATATTTATGCACTTTTGGCAATTAGAATTTGACCCTCAAGACTCCCCTGATCTTGCAATTAAGCATGCCCTCCAAAGTTTGCCAGTTGTTCAATTCAATCCAGCTAAAAATTAAGTGCCTAACATTGGCATATTTGACCTAAAATAATCCTATTTTGACCCACAAAGCTTTTCAAATGTTGAAAAATCAAGTTTCCTCAAACTACAAATTGGCCCCAAAACTTTTAAAATGATAAAATATTCAAAAATCATAAAAATAAAATAATAATAATAATAAAATATAAATTTGCACCAATCATAAAACATCAAGGGGTTTCACAAAATTGTTATGAAGTTACACATACAAGAGCACTTTTTTTCCATCCCTCAAGACACATTGTAGTTTCATTGGAATTGGTATGGCCACCAACATCATGTTAAAACTGTGGGTTTATTTCACTAAAAGGTATTTTTTTTAGTTTTAATATATGGGTAATTAGTGTTAAATCTCCAAGGTCATTTTTATGTTATGTTACATTCCAACATAAAGAACAATATAATGGTTCATTAGGAAAAAATAGCCAAAACTATTCTTTTTAGGATTCAGTCCCCACTTTTATTTTTATTTCTATTTTTTTGTGGCATGCACTCCTTGCTCAAAAATTTATTTTTGGATTCACACTCTACTTGAATCAAAAAGGCAAAAAAAACTCTAAGCTAAACATAAATCATAAAAGCCTTCAAATAAATTATACCAAAATGCATTTCTCTTAGGTTATCACACCCATTTCACATTTTCTTTGCAACTGATTTCCTCATTTTCCCTCTATCTCACAAATTATCTTGCTAATTCAAGTCTAATCACTTGTAAACACATCTATTCTAGTCATAGAAATCATTCCCATATTAACTTGGGTCATCAAAAACTAAGGCTCTGATACCACCTCTGTGGTCCCCCACTTAGAATAACCTCCAAGTAAAGATGTCACCAAATCAATCTTAATTCATAACCTGTAAGATAGTCGATAGGCTGATAAGAAAATTTTCAAATTTATTCGAGATAGCAACACTCTCCAACTTAAACAAATTACCACAAGATACTGTATACATGCCATAAGTCTTCAAATATTTTCAACACATTATATACATATCATATCTAGAACGTTCATCTTAACATATCACAATAACTCTAAGTCAATGCATAATGATTAGGTGAACTGTAAAGCCCATAAAATCACCTAATCTATTATAAAATAGATTCTTTATTCCAAGCTGTAAGTTTTTGTCCTTCACTTAGTCCTATTTGGGAAAGATCAAGAATATTAGAGAGGTTTAATCTTAAAGGCTTAGCGAGGAATGTGTAATGAGCAGCCAAATAGATCTGTAAAAGAATTAGTGGTTCAAAGGAATATATATGGCATGGCATTGAAAAGAGGACACAAATGTACTAGAATAAAGATATTTTCAAATTCTAGGTTACTAGTTTAGGAGTTGTTATCATTGGCTCGAATGGCCCAGCTATCTCAATCAATTTACTAGAGGAGGTATCACCATTGGCCAACCAATCAATTTACTATAAGAGGTATCTCATTAGCTCATTCAGCCTAGACATCGGCCCAATCTAGCCTAGGAAAACTATAGCATTTTTATTGCTTCATAGACATAGTATAATCAAAATGAAGTAAACCTAAGTATCATATGCAATCAAATAAACCTTAGCAAACATACATATCAGATTCTCCTCATTCTATCCAAACTAAATAGAGATCAAAGTATGACAGCTTAGTACATAGCAAATGCCCAGGGAAGACCCTTAGCACATTGTTAATGCCTAAGAAAGACCCCTAGCACATCCCTAGTACCTAGGGAGGACCCCTAACGTACTACTAATACCTAGAGAGGACCCTTTATGTACTACTAACACCCAGGGAGAGCTATTAGCATGTCCTATATACAGAAGCATTCCTCTAGGAATGGCACTCAACACAATAATCTCCATACATATATCATATATCAATAAATAGATTGCTGAAGGCCATACAATGCTATATTAGGTAAATTAATTATGCCGACAAGGTAACAATAACATACAAAATGGTATAAATCTACCTACAAAGTGAATCAATAACATATGAAACAAACTAAAATAATCCAACAAGGCCTAATATGTGCTAAGCAGAATGGATTCAAACTGAACATTATCAAATAAGATACCAAAAGTTCCTAGAGCCAAAATAAACATGCAAAATTCTTATCAGAAGCAAAAATTAAGGAAAAAAACCCTTATATGGGTATACAAATCAATTCACAAACAATAAATCAGAATTCGAACAATCACATAATCTAAGAATCAAGATTCAGTTATAGAATAAAAATAAGTTTAACCCTCACAGGGGTTTACGAAGCAACGAACAGATAACAATCAAGAGTTTAAACAAATAACAATATTTGATAATTAAGAATCAATTATTTCCTAGAACAAGATCAACTTAACCCTCACAAGAGTATACATCAAATAATGAATAGGCTCATATAAATAAAATAATAAAGCGGTGGACTCTCACAAGGTATACAAAACAAATACCCAAGAGGTTAGACCTTCACCTCAATATCCTTAGAAACACTATCACTGCCTATTGGTTTGTAAGATCCAACTTCTCATCACCTATCCAAAAGAGTGGGTCTACTATCAAAATTCTTGTTTTGATCTTATAATCATAATTATATAGAAAATAGTCCAAAATCAATAATTATTCAGTTAATATTGCAGCTTATGGCTTGTTTAGTCATTTTAATTAAAGAATACACTAATTACACCATTAATTATGGGAATATTTATGGGGTTCATATATTATCAGATTCATAATTATATAATTAACTTGGCAACGTTACACAAAGTTGGTAATATTAACCCAACCAATGTTAATAACCTAATTTTTTTCATTTAACTCTCACATCCATAAAATTAGGATTTTAATCATTTAATTAACTTAATCAACCATGATTCATATATAGTAATACAAATTCGAGCCTACTAGGTTATATAAATACACATGCATGGCACATATCTAAATTCCCATATCAATTTTTTCATCTTCTTGACATAATACAAGAATTTGATGATATAAATGATATAAGGTATAAATCCCAATTTTGGTAATTACTCAAGATGTTCTTATTGGAACACCAAAAATCACAAACCAATACCGCACACAAGATTATTGCGATAAGACGAAGAAATTGCCTCAGCGTCACCATCGGAATTGATCACCACCACTACCAATCAACACCTTGTAGCACACCCATGTTAATTTCTCCATTTGCCACCATAAAGGGTGCTAATTTCAACCTCAAAGTTGCTAGGCCACCACTTATTACCATCACTATTTTCTTCAACTCTACCACCGTCGTTAAGCCAAACTTCAATTCAAAGCTACCATGATGATCCTAAAGATGAACTTTACCTTAACTACCACTTAGGTTGCAGCTTCAGCCACTAGTGACATCGCGGCCACCACTTTCACCGTGGTCAAATTTTGGTGCTCAAATTTTGGCCACTCCATTGGTTAGTTTTGGAAAAAGAAGGTGTCAAAGTGTTCCTTGTGAGGAGAGAAGCAAAATGGTATATAGCAAAGTAGGTTTCATCGTTAACCCTGGAAGGTTGCTAGTGAGAAGGAAGATGGGTTGCATGTGGGGAAATGAAGAAAAGCTGGGGACGGAAGTTCTATATATATAAGTTCATTTTTGGAAATAAAAAATTGGCCCTTAGAAGTTTATTTCAGTCTTTAATTAAGTCTTCTAGAAAGTCAACCATTTTTCAATTAACCCCCAACTTAGTGAATGCCTCAAATTTTCCTATTTGACCAAAATAAATTCCACGTGGACCCCTAGAATTTAAAATAATAATGCACAGTCTTTCCTTATGCACATTTTAAGCCCCAAAAATTATAAAATCATTGCAATTGAGTCCTATTTATTTGTATTTGGAAAATGCAAAATTCAAGGGTGTTACAAATCCCTTCTTAAAAGAATCTAGTCCCCAAATTCTCCTCTTTGACTAGAATAAGAACTTCGGTTAATACCGACACATATAATTCTCTTGTCTCTTGTTGCTTTGATCATATGTGGATTTTTCAATTGTCATGACATGTTCCATCTAATCCTTGGTGATACGTATTCCATTAAGATATTCAGAATCTCTTCTTTTTTATTCTTTTCAACATATCCATTCTTACTAAGGCATGTGCAATCGCCTTATAATTCTAGGATTAACTAAAATTCCCATCATTCTTGGGTATGTTATCCATCGTTAGTTAAAGTTTCCTTCGATTTCCATGACTGCGCTTGTAGAAAGTAATTAAACTATCTCGAAAAGAATTTTAAACCTCCTTAGTGGTCTTATAAAATCATGGAGTACTTAATCCTTATTTTTTACTAAGTAAATCTCATACATATTGTCACTTATCATTTCTATATTTACAAGGTTCTCAAAGAGGTTACAAAACCACATGGTAACAAATGGCTATTAACACCACAAGTTTATATATTCTCATATATTTGACAACAAATTCACAAAAACTATACATATGAGATATAGTCACAAACAACCTATCTGCAACTCCTTAATTTCCATTTGAGAGATATAGTCAAGAATATGTGGGATCAAACTCATTTATGATGTTCAAAACTTATATAGTACTCTCAACTGCCTATTTCTCTTTTTCCTGTGGGGCATATTGGCTTGAGTTCCTTAACTTACTTATTCTGACTTGAGCATTTCACATTTCAACTTATTTTTGAGGGAAATCACTAATTCTACATCCAGGATTAGAGTTTCCCATCCTTGTGATACTTGAACCTATCCTTGACTTATTCTGCCAACCACTGAATATAGGAATTTCATTTTCACACTCAGAGTGTTGTCAAACTTAGATTGACCCCAATCATACCTACCAATACATTCACAATCCACAAAAATTTCTCTTTTCCTACTCTTAAATGACATTTCTATTTTATTTAAGCAATCTCTATTTCAATAGTCCTGAACATAAGCAAAATAGTTTTATCCTATGACTTAAGTTTTTCCAAGGCATATATGATCATTCTCACATAACCAAATTTGCTTTACAAGGCATATATGTAGCTAGAATTTCCTTAGATGATTTCACCAAAGTACTTATTGATTAGAAAAGTCTTGATTACACCATTGGTACCAATTGGAAAAATCCCATGAACTTTTGTACTTGATATATTTTTTGGTCGTACTTAATTGTCCATAGCCATGATTTTGATAAGATTATTCACTTATTGTTCACAAAACCGTAGCCCAAACACAAATGTATTGTGGCTAATTCCTCAATTCTATGCAATTTAAAGGTTCCCAATAAGAGCAATATAAATCAATCTTAATAATACAACAATTTTTCCATGTATTGTATTTCCAATATTGTAAGAACTATGATCAACCTCAATAACATTAGTTTAATTCATAATATCTGTATTATGGGTAGAAAGTAGTTCCCAATCTATCTTCTCCTCAGATTTCTATGTATAGTTTCACATTCTTAATTTCGACCTTAAAAAACATGGTGCTCGTATTATGTTAAATAGGTCATAAGGAAAAAGGTATTCTAAGCCCTAACTGAATGTGTTTTGTCGAGCTCTTACTATTATTTTGTTAATCCATATCAGTAATGCAAGATCCGTCATAAAAGTAAATAGATACTCAATTCCTTTGTTCATTGAGTTTACTTAATACTCTAATTTTCTTTTGATTCTTTAATTCACATTCCTATGTTTTACTTGTCTGATCATTTTGGTGATTGAGGAGAGGAAAATTTCTAGAAATTTCTCAAGTCTATCCTTTGTAGGATTCCTGTTACACGCCTAAGAGTACTTACCTAATTCGTTCGTCAATAAGGTTATAAGGTTCTCCATCTCACTATAATAAGTTTACGCCATAAGTTTTTCTATCTTCAGATCTACTAGCAAGGGAAAAATAAGGTCAACGTCATCTTCAATTCTTCATATGAGATTTTCTCTTAATAAATTGTCATCATTGTGGTCTTCAAGTGTTTTAGCTTCATTGATTGATGATTGTCCACTATAATTTAGTCGACAAAAGATCACATTCACATCAATGGATATTCTGGTAGTGTCGTACTCTGTCTTATTGTTATTCCTGGTCTTAGTGAATGAGCACATAATTGATTAGCCCATAGTGTGCATCTTAAATGTTAATAATATTGAAATGCCCACTTAATAGCTCTTGAGAATATTTAAGCTATCAATCAACCTAGTTAACCTTTAAATAATGATTGGTAAAACTTACTAAATCCTATATATAATTATTATAATCAGATGTTCATCATATTCCACTTATTGAGCTAAACTAGTCACTCAGATGCATATATACGCATCTTAACCATTTCTCTAATTCGCACACCTCATGATTCTTTAGTTTCCCTTGTCAATTCTAAGGTGCATGTTCCCATTTAAAGTATTACTCCTATTTTTATCTACACATTATATATTCTCAAATTTGGAAACCGCATTCCATTATATCACCAATCTCTATCCTATTATATTTTTCCAACTCTAATTTAGTTGATTTCTTATAACTCCATCATTGTCGACAATCATTTCCTAGATAACTACATCATTTATGTCACACTATACAAAATCATCAAATGTTAACCTATCCCTATGACCTTTTAAATCATCAAATAGAATACTGTTCAGGAGAATCTTCAACTTATAAATCTAAAATCTCACAAAACACATTTAAAAGTGAAATATTTCTCCAAATTCCACCTTTTCGAAATTCAAAAAGTCTTGTGCTCAGCATTCCTAAATTATTAGATCATACACTCATCATCCTAAAAGTATATCTTTTCACCTTTGTTTATTTTCTTAATTTCCATTGCCCTTGATCTCAGATTCCTATCGTCATATCCCTCATCAATCTTGTTTAGATTTCAATTATACATATAGGTCAAACATTACTCATCCCTAATAATCATTCATTCATTTCCCAAATACACTCCTTTCTGCCACAATCCTTTTTTCATGTATCTATCCAATCTAATTCTCATATGTAAGCAAGTGGCAAGAATTTATTTGCCCCAAGGTAATCACTTTCGGACTACTTCATATCTTTCCAGAATGATCAATGTTTGGCATATACCACTTCCAAGTACCTTGCTCGCAAAATTTTGATTTTAGAAGTAACTGTTTCACACCAAGCATAATTTCTCCCAACATAGTCATCCACTTATCAAACTCAGCCTTTATAGATATTGTTTACGCAACACCAAAATTCTTAGATGGCATCATCTTTTCCAAGCACTATACATTTATATGCCTGACATACCAGAAGTAAGAGGTTAGATATTGGTTGGCCACTCGGCCTTAACCTTTCACTTCCTTAATGTTGAGCCTTATCCTAAAAATTCATATCCTATTTAGTTCCACGTTCAATTACACAATGAAACCCTATATTTTCCTGTCCAAAATTTTCACATTCCAAGAATTATATTCCAATGTAGCTTTGGAATTCTTTAACCCAAGTACACATATTCAAAGCATTTCCAAAATCAAGCTTATTCTCAACAATATGAGAATTCCACACTCCAAGAATCATATCTTAGCATAGCTAAGGTTTTCCTTAACCCCAAGCATTTACATCCCAATTGAAGTCAAATCACTTGTACACATTGATTCTAGTCACAAAAATCATTCCCATATTAACCTAAATAAAAAACCTATGCTTTGATACCACATCTGTGGCATCCCACTCAAGATAACCCCTAAGTTGAGATGTCACTAGATCAATCTTAATTCATAACTCACAAGATGGTTGACAGGCCTATAAGAAAATTTTCAAATTCATTCGAGAGAGCAACACTCTCCAACTTAAATAGAATACCAAAAGATACTATATACATGCCATAAGTCTTCAAATATCAATCAACACATTATATACATATCATAGATCTAAAACTTCCATCTTAACATATTAAAATATCTTTAAGTCAAAGCTTAATGATTAGGTGAGCCTTATAGCCCATAAAATCACCTAATCTATTACAAAATAGATTCTCTAGTCCAAGCCATAAGTTCTTGTCCTTTATTTAGTCATGTCTAGGAAAAATAAAAAATAATAGAGCGGGTGAGTTTTAAGGACTCAGTAAGGGATGTGGAAGGAGCAACCAAATATATCTATAAAAGAATTAGTAGTTCAATAGAATATAAATAGCATGACATTGAAAAGAGAACATGAATGTACTAGGTCAAAGACATTTTCAAATTCTATGTTACTAGTTCAGGAGTTGTTATCATTGACTCGAACAGCCTGGTCATCTCAACTGATTTACCATAGGAGGTGTCACCGTTGGACAACTCAATTGGTTTACCATGGGAGGTCACGACATTGGCTCATTTGGCCCAGACGTTTGCTTAATCTAACCTAGGAAAACTTTATGGTCTTTATTGCTCCATGGATAGAGTATAATCAGAACAAAGCAAACCTAAGTATCATATGCAATCCAACAAACTATATCATAACAGGTATATCATATTCTCCTCATTCTATCTAAAATAGATAAAAATCTAAGTATGATAGCTCAGTACATGGTAGATGCCTAAATAGGACCCCTAGCGTATCACTAATACCCAGGGAAAACCCCTAGCATATCACTGACACCTAAGAAGCACCCTTAATGTATTGCTAACACCTAAGAAAGTCCCCTAATATGTCTTATAAACTCAAGCATTCTACTGGGATTGGCACTCGATACAATATTCTTCATAAATATTAGGCAACAATAATATATAATGGTACAAATTTGCCAACAAGAGGAATCAATAGCATATAGAGTAGACTCAAATAAGCCAATAAGGCCCCATTTGTGCTAAGTAGAATGGATTCAAACTGAACATTATCAGATAAGACATCAAATATTCTTGGTGCTAGAACTGACATGCAAAATTCTTATCAGAAGAAAAAAATAAGAAAACAAACCCTCACAGAGGTATACGAATCAATTCACAAACAATAAGCCAGAATTCGAACAAATCACAAAATCTAAGAATAAAGATTCAATTACAAAATAAGAACAAGTTTTACCCTCACAAGGGTACACCACAATAACAAATAGGTTTATATAAATAAATGCCATATTGGTAGACCCTTATAGGGGTTTACAAAGCACTAAATAGATAATAATCAAGAGTTTAAACAAATAATAAAATTCAATAATCGAGAATCAATTATTCCCAGAATAAGATAACCTTAACCCTTACAGGGCTACATAACAAATAATGAATAGGCTTATACAAATCAAATGCCAGAGTGTTGGACCCTCAAAGGGCATACAAAAAGAGCTCCTAGTTTACAGGACCCAGCTCCTCATCACCTATCAAAAAGAGCAGGTCTACTCTCACTATCCTTGTTTTGACCTTAAAATCATAATTATATGGATAACAGCCTAAAATCAATAATTATTTGGTTAATACTATAGTTTAGGGTTTACTTCGACATTTTCATTAAAGAATACACTAGTTACGCTATTAATTAGGGAAATATTTATTGGGTTCATATATGATCAGATCTTTTGTTGTACAATTAACCTTGCAACATTACGCAAAGTTGGTAATATTAGCTCAACTAGCATTAATAACCCAATTTTTGTCACTTAAGTCTCAAATCCATAAAATTAGGATTTTAATCATTTAATTAAGTTAATCAACCATGATTTACACATAATAATACAGATTCAGGCATACTAGATTAAATGAATATGTATGCATGGTGCATATCTAGATTCCCATTTCGATTCTTTCATCTTCTTGACACAATACAAGAATTAGAAGATATAAATGATATAAAGTATAAATCACAATTCTAGTTATTACCCAAGATATTCTTATTGGAACTCCAAAATCAAAAATTAATGCCACATACGTGATTGTTGCGATGAGGTGAAAAAACTACCTCAGTGTCACTATCGTGCCATCATCGGAATTGATCATCAGTACCACCAATCAATGCTTTTTAGCACACCCAATCAAATGCCCACATAAATTTCTCCATTCGCTGCCATGAAACGATTATGTCAAACTTCAATTCAAGGCCACCATGATGATCATATAGCTAAACTCTACTAGAACCACCACCTAGATTGCAACTTTAGTTGCTAGTGACGTCACGACCACCACCTCTACCATGATTGAAACTAAGAGCTCAAAATTTGGCCACTCCACTAGTTGATTTTAGGAAAAGAAGGTCTCAATGTGTTCCTCGTGAGGAGAGGAGCAACATGGTATGTGGCAGAGTAGGTTTTGCCATTCACCAAAGAAGGTTGTTGGTAAGGAGATAGATGGGTTGCATATGGGGAAATGAAAGAAAGCTAGGAGGGAAGTGCTATATATATAAGTTCATTTCTGCAAATAAAAAATTGGCCCCCAGAAATTTATTTCAATTTTCAATTAAGTCCTCCAGAAAGTCAACCATTTTCTAATTAACCCCCAACTTAGTGAGTGCCTCAAATTCACCTATTTGACCAAGATTGTTTCCATGTGAACCCCCATAATTTAAAATAATGATGAAATTAAGTCTTTCTTATTCATATTTTATCCCCCAAAACTTACAAAATCATTGCTCTTGAGTACTCTTTATTTATATTTGGAAAAGTGCCAAATTTTAGGGTGTTGCACATTGAAAACCAATGAACATCTCATGATGATATTGGTCCTAGGACTAATAAATGATGATCTAATAATCAAGCAATGGCCATTGAAAATTAATGAACCTCTCATGATTATATTAGTCCAAAGACTAATAAATGATGATCTAATAATCAGGCAATGGCCAAATTAAAATAAAATTCAACTTAGTCTCTTGTGTAATAAGAATGATATTGTAAGTCAAGAAAAAAACATCATTTGTCTATTTTTTCATACTTGATTTTTCAAGTTTTGTACTTAATGTGCCTCATTTTGTACTTATTTGGCATGTTTTTATACATGCTTCTCCTTTAACTGAATTTACCACAATTAGATGGGTGAAACAACACATAAGATCCTCTAATGCACTAAAATCATGTTTTCTTTAAGTAATGGTCATGATAGTATGTGTACAAATGGTTGGAAATACAAATAACCACATCAAGCCACTTGTGCTCTTATTCATACTCGCATAAATCATTGATGAATAAGGTAAATGTATCCTTTTGATATCACCATTGAAAATTAATGAACCTAGACCTAATGACTATATCTGTCCTGGGATTAATAATTCATGATTTAATAATCATGTAGTTGCCAAATTTAATTCAACTTAATCTCTTACATACTAAAAATGATATTGTAAATCAAGATAAAAATATCTTTTTTATTTTATGTACTTGATTTCTCAAGTTTTGTACTTAATTTTCCTTGTTCTGTACTTATTTGGCATGTTTTGTACTTATTTTTTCTTTGAATGAATTTACCTTAATTAAATGGGTGAAACAACACATGAACTCTAATGCACTAAAATTATATTTTCTTCAGGTAATGATCATGATAGTGCATGTGCTAATGATTGGGAACACAAATAGCAACATCCAACCACTATGTTCTCATAAATACTAATATAAACTATTGATAAATGAGATAAATGTATTATTTCGACACCTCCATCGAAAACTAATGAACCTCTTATGACTATATTAGCGTTATATGTTGTTTCTTCCTTCAAATTGAGCTAAATTTGGCTAAAGGAAAAGGGAGTATAAAAACACTTAGAAGACATCCTTGTGAAAATTCACTATAACATATTTAGATTCAAGTACTAGACACCAGAAAAAAATGTATTATCTTTCTATAATGAAGTATTGGATTTTACAAATAAAGCATTACTTTCCCAAAATATGGTTTAGTTTTAAATACATTTGAAATTATTTTAAATTTAGTTATTTAAGTCATTATTAGCCATCATGGAATGAGTTTTTAGTCCTATGACAAATATAGTCATTAAACCTTTTTTGTGCTACATTGTTGATTTCAAAATGATACACTAACCACCTATAATGATGTTGTACACAAATTTGAAAGGAAAACATAAGTGGTACGATATTGCAATATTAAAACACTTTATTGCAATACTATATTCTTAAGATGAAGTATCTTTTTCCATTAATCAAGTATTATGTTAAATAAATGAAGTATTTATTTTGCTTCAACAAGGTACTCTCTTATGATTTGTAGTATCAGTTTTATATATTTTAAACATAATCCAATATAAGTATTTTAGACCTTGTCATATTGGTATAGCTATGAAACTCTATTTTTTCCTACAATGTTGACATCCAAATGACACATTTTACCATAAATATTGGTTCTTTGCACTAATAATTGTATTTCTACCATTTGAACACATGTTTATCTCTACAATTAATTGAAGAATACATGATTTTATTATTTTTGAATGGTCTTATATATTGTTTCACAAATAAATTGAGGCAAACTAAACCATACAACTAAAAGTATAGAAACACTTAAATGCAGTACTAGATGCTGAAGATGAGGTATTTATCTTCTAAATTCAAATATTTATGTAGAAAATGAAGTATTATTTTGCTGACATAAAGTATTATATTTATGTCATATAATATCAATTTTATACATTTTAAATACCATACTTTATACTTCCCTATTTTAAGTACCATGATTTGGCTTGTTATGTTGGAATTTACTTAGGTCATTCAACACATAAGTATAAAAAGGCTCTTATGTAGTATTATTTATGTAAAACAAAGTACAACTTTTCAATTTTTGAAGTACGAACATAACAAAATTAAGTATTTAAATGTAAATTTGAAATACTTTTATTCAAAAATTAAGTACCAAATGACTTAAGTTAGTAGTACTCCAGTATTACTTTATAAATTTGAACTAAAAAAGCAATACATCCCACCACATAAAACGTAATTCAACAAATGATGATCCCTTGAAAAAATTGCAGCAACATTCCCTATTGCAAACATAACTTTGTAATAGTGAGTTTAGGCATCTTGGCCCTTGTAAATATATTTGTTAAGCTTAAATTAAAAAAAAATAAGTTACCTCCTTTTTTCTACTATTCACCGAAAAGATTTTGTCATTTATCAAACACAAAAACTTAGACTCACAATGAAATGGAGAAAAATGAGGTTATATGGGTTTCTTCTTGTTGAAACATGGGCTCACAATAAACTTTTGTTACTAATTACATGAGTTTCTTCCTACAGACATAGGTTGTCAATGGTAGAAAACCAAAAAAAGAAAAAAGAAAAGAAATTGCCTTGGTATGTGATTGGGAGAAATTTACAAGAAAAAGTTGTAGGATAAACGATGGAGAGAGAGAGAGAGAGAGAACAAGGATAGAGAATGCTAAACCAGAGAGAGAGAGAGAATGGAGAATTAAGATATATAGGGTTATTTTGGACAAATTAAATAGTTGGACATTGAACTCTAAGAGCAAAGGCAAGATACGGAGTATCACCGCCGTGGCCTCTCCTTGGCTGGCACCAACCCCAAACCCCATGGTTCCACCTTCCAACGTATCACTCGATCGTTCTATTTATTTACTTAACTAATATCTATTGATTGTTGACATGAGTGCTAAATGCCACGCGACTGTAAATGTTACTATTTAATTTGTTAGAAACTTGACAAATAGATTACTCAAGTATAATACTATTTTGAAAAACATAATTTTCTCATTGCAATAGGATGTCTTACCTTTGGGCCACAGGCACAAACAAACGTCTATATGGGCCTTCTCATCTAGAAATCTTGCCCACTTTGTTAAGATACTCTATATATATATATATATATATTTTTGTCTTATAAGGCCTCTGTGTTGTATCCTCGAGGCCAAAGACGGAGGCAGGGGTGATTGAGAAGGGGCAATCACCCCCTTTTAAAATTTTGCAATTTAATTTTTTATATTAAAATTTTAAAATATTATAATTTTGTCATTCCTCAAATTAAAAAATGATCCTTAGTTTTATTAAAAATATACACTTCGCCATTATTTTTTTTGTCGTTTTAAATTTACAAAATATTATTTATTGGTAATTCAATTTCGCTCTTTATAATAAAATTTTTTAGCTCCACCCTTGCTTGAGGCGAATATAAATTAATTCTCTTATGATAATTGAAATAAGCAAAACACATTCATTCATATAATAAAAAAGATGCAAAAACACCATCATATATTTTAAAAAACATGCACACTATCTCGTCCATAATTAGGGGAGGGAGTGTTTTGCCTATTTTTATAAACACATAGTAATATTATGATATTTTTTTATCAAAAAGAATATTTTGCTTATTTCGATTATTATGGGAGAATCAATTTATTTTAGACAGTATCCATGACCCTGGAATACTTGTAGCCCACTACTAGTAGGCTAAGAAAATCTAATAAATTTATTTGATCCACAGTCCAGATGCAAAGCGTTGACTTCAATACAATTTTTCCATTCTTTTGATGATTTTTCTATCGTCTGGAATTACCGGGGAAAAAAAAGGAAATAGGCAAGTAAAATGCGGCCCAATTGACAAAAGTTAATTTAAAATTGATTTAAGAAAAACGTTTACAGATAGGTAGGAATAGAACTATGGAGCTGCTCATTTACTGTTGTTCGATTAATCTTGTGAATAAATTTCAAGGTTCGAGTATTTAATCTTTCTAGATCAAATTTACGTACTCTTTCTTGTATGAGCACACATACGCAGTGACACACATA